>OZ012737.1:441576405-442171405 GCA_963859935.3 Lathyrus sativus
GATGTGGATATGTATATATGTATATACATGCTGGTTGTGATTCAATGTTTAGATTTTCCGCTTTCATTCTATATATTGAGATGTGGGTGTAAGGACTAAGTTCCTACGTTGCAAAAGTTACCCCACTGTTGCATATCATATGTTGAGCAGGTGTTGTATGTTTTAATTCCGTATAATATGGCGTGCCTCTTTTATACCATGTTTTTAAATGTACTTTGATGGAATTTTTAATACGTGCCTAAATGATTATTTGATTTATTTAGGGTATAAAAGGGGGGTGTTACAGATAACACATGCATTCTTCTAACCAATTAAACACAAATCAATCATTCGTCTGATATCCTCATGTATCACCCACAACAGAAGTTATGTCTAACGCAACATCGAGAGAACAACCGTATTATCTCATTAGTGATGTCTCACGCAACTCAATAACATAGAGCATTAAGAACTGATACACAAGAAAATGTTAATCCTAAATCTATGTCTGGAGTCTAGAACCTAATAGATAATCATCCTAGATCCAGATATGAAGAGTATATTTCTATAACGGTTCAAATCAATGATAAAAAGGTAAACAAAGATGACATCCATATTAGCTTCATGATTGATTCATATAAAATGACGTGATTAGAATACATATATATGCTTAACCCTTTTTACATGCATTCAACTAATTTGCCAAATGTATGTGAACATAGTTCTTCATCTCTATTAGCACGCATCCTCACAATACCGTATTGATCCAACTCATGCTACTAATCAACGAAATAAAATAGAAGATACAAGTGAATATCAACTTAGAAGACAATGTCAAAATTTTGCTCATTGATAGATGAATATTTAAGATCTAAATTTTTTAAAAGGTTTTTTCAAGACCTACTAATAAGAAATCAAAGGCAACATTGATGTTGAATCAAAACTAGTTCACAATACATATATTAGATGAAATACATAAGGTATCAAAAGATTACACCCAAACCCAACAAGAGATCGAAGCTCTTACCTTCTCCCCCTTAGGATTTGTGTTTCTCCCTCTAGAATATGTTTAAAATGAAGAGAGATAAAGTTCAATCCTGAAAATATAAGGGTTATGAAAGTTCTACAAAGGTTATCTTTCTAAAAAGTGAGAAAAGTACATATATGGTAAAACAAAAATTTGTCCTATTCACCTAGCGAACACCTTCTTCGCCCAGCGAAGACCGCTTTTAGGAACTTCAAGTGCCTCAAGAATAGTTAAACTGTCCTTGAAAAATATCTGGTTCATAGTGCGAACACTTCTTCGCACAGCGAACCTCTTCGCTATAGATTCACCCAACGAATTTATGGTCATTTTCTTACTACCTTAAATTTGGGTTGGTTCGCTGGGGCTTTGCAAAGACCATGAACAACGAGCATTCGCTTTCACCTCGCTGGTGTTCACACAACGAACATGTTGATTCCTCTTCTCTTCTTTGGCTTCCTTGTCAATTCACTTGTATCTTAATATTTGATATTTCATGTCTAAATTATGCACAATAACACACACATCAAGGAATCCAAATGTATTTACAATATGTTGAATAATTACACAAGAATAAGAAATAAATCCACTAAAACATGAGAATTGAGTTGAAAAATACCAAGAAAGATGGTTTAATTTAAGTCAAAATTTGCACTTAACAAAAACCATATCTATTTAGAAGAAACATCTCAATGTCTCTATTCTAGATTCTCATAGAACTCTTTTCCTTCTCTATTTAAGGAGATGAAGACTTGAAGAGTAAAGAGATATATTAACATTAAAGAGAATTTACTCTGTCAAAACAAAACACAGGCTGAACTTAGGATTTCTTATCCTCATATATCTTAGAGATCCTTAAGTCTTAAAAAGTATATTTGCAGTGTATTCTTTCTACACCTCTAATTGTATATCAGGTGTATTACCCAAAAAAATATTTTATCTATTAGCTAGATTGTAAGAAGTCTCTTACTAAATGTTTGAGCATTTGAAATCTCTTGCTCGTGTGCTTGAGCATAGAATTCTCTTATTTGTGTGCTTGAGAATTGGAAGTCTCTTACTTGTATGCTTGAGCATAGAAGTCTCTTACTTAGTGTATAAGCATTGAAAGTCTCTACTTGTGAGCTTGAGAAAATTGTAATCTTGTGTGATTATAGTGAAAGTATCTTGCAAGTACAAGGAGACTAAATTACTCTCGAGTTGTGAGAGGAACCAATATAACTCGGTGTGCCTCTCTTATTTATTTTTTTACTTATCTGCTTCCTACATCTTATCTCTGATTCAGATTCTATACTTTGTGTTTAGAATCTGACCAAGATTTTTAAAAGAAAGAAAAAGCCAACACAATTCAACCTCCTTCTTGTGTTTTGCTAACCTTCACATATATCACACAAACATTCAAGCATCTCAATCATGGACATATTATCCCAGGTCATAACTTGACCGCTCCATAACCACTACATCTTCTCTTACTAACCCTAAACCAATCACTAATCAAGATACCAACCTTACACAACAAAATTCATCACATCCTTCCATATATGATATTCCCGAGGTTCATCAACCACCTCCTATCACTAACGAACATAGTGCATCAATCATTGATCTACATAACAGTTCTACCCAACAAAATTCACTACATAATTCTATACATGATATTTCCGAGGTTTATCAATCACCAGCTAACACTAACCAACCTACTGCACCTATTCTTACATCTTTAAGGGTTACACACAAACCATCTTTCTTGCAAAATTATGTATGCTCCATATCTTAGAATCCCAATCAATCATCTAAAGGTGTGTTATATCATATTTCTCTTTCCATGTCTTATGATAACTTTCCTACACTATATTGTCACTATTCCTTGTCATTATTAATATATACTGAGCCTAAATCTTATGTTGAGGCTTGCAAGCATTAATGTTGGGATCAAGCTTTGTAAAATGAACTCATTGCACTTGAAAAGACAACTACTTGGATTATAGTTAATTTTCTTTCAGATGCTAAGCCTATTGGATGTAGGTGGGTATATAAGATCAAACACCATGCTGATGGCATAATTGAGAGATTCAAAGATAGTTTAGTTGCTAAAGGCTATTGTTGCACTCTATTTTTTTGACCTTAAGATTCCTCCTTCCTGTTTTTTTTAATCTCTCGTGCGCGACTAACAAGAGTGTACAAGGTTTTTGTGCTTTAAGGACGTCTCTGACAGTTTTATGATTAGATCCCCTTAAATCGAGACTTTGGCCATTTCAAGTTTTTCTCTTTTATCAAGGAGGGTTTGTCAGGACAAGACTCGTACAGGAATTGTGATCATGTGGTGGAATTTAACCCATATCATATTGGATTTGCTTCGGGGCACCGTGTGTGGAATTAATTGGTGGATATGATAAGGCTATAGCATCCAAGCACCCATGCCTTTGTTAATCGTGCTATGAAATTCGAGACTTTTCGGCGAGCTCAGATCAGAACTTAAATCTGCTTCCGTGTTGGTCTAAATGCTCGGATTTTAAGAATTTACAACTTAAGTTGCAAGTTTATATCGGAAGCATCATGATTACAGCTCAGTCCAAATTTAGTCATTATCCCAGGATCTAAAAGCTCATATTTCGAACATTACGGGTTTTAATTTGAATTACGGCTAGCAATGTTACAAGGTTCAGAATGATTGGTGAATGTTCACAATTGACGTGCAAGATTAAGCCACCAACACTTCATTCTTCCGGTTACACCATTTCAAGTCATAGTAATTGCATAATAAGAGGAACACCACCCTTTTTCTTAAACTTGACTTTATTCTATGGATTTATAACGATTTAATTACAATCATAATTATAAGGACACTTGGAATGTTGGCCTGTTATTACGGAATGTGGACTCCTAAAGCATGGTAAATTGCCTTTTCATTGATCCAGCTTACAGTACCAGTAAAAAAAGAATGTTATTTTACAAATACTCACTCCCTCTTAACCAAAGATGGTGTCTACAAGACTTTGGTGGAAACAAGGTTACAACACGGTTACAACACGGAGAATCTGCTGTAACAACCTATCGAATCAAAGTACCACCTACATAGTCCCTTTGCAATGATGCAATATGATTTGCCAGTGGCTTGCAGAATATGGTCATGAAAAAACACTAGCTGCTGTCGATGATTGATCTCGAAAAGGCCTCCCAACATGGTGTAACCGTCGACAACGAACCCACACAGCCCTCGCAACATCCCGAATCCGCAGGCTGTCATTCCAACCTGTCAAGCAAATTCAAAGCCAACAGTTTAGAACCTGCATAACACATAAGAACAAAGACCAGTACCGATACTAACCACAAAAGGAAGACACTCATTAATTTCAATCAAAGTAGAAAAGGAAATGCGTTGATCACTTGTTCCTAAGCATGGAGCTAAGGATTCATTGAAACGCAGTGAATACGATGATTTGAAAAGAGAAGTAAACGGTAATGCCTCAACTCGTGTTTCCAACGTTTAACAGAAGGCCATTTGAATCATATGCGGCTGATATCCCAAACCATATCCAACACGATCAAACATATGTCCTAGGCCTGACAACACCTTTCAATATCACAAAGGTTAATTATGTCTTGGCAAGAATTTGAGAATTGATCGGCAATAACAAAGCATAATCTGACAACTTCAGATAACAGACCACTTAATGGCTCACCAGTTATCAACACAAGGCCGATTCGTCATAAACCGAGTCATTAGAAGAAACACGCAGGGAATTCAAGGGCGATGGCTGAGGAAACCAGTTGTTGGCTCCATGCTGCTTTAAGAGGTTCCTTTGGGCTTCTTATTCCCGCGGCAATGACATCCTGCAGCACAAGGGAAAAAAGACAGAACACAGTGATCTTGTCTTATGTCTTTTTCGTCGTCATCGCTCGCAAGCTTCTAGACACTTTACGAGTGAGGCAAACACTACAGAGCATAAAGTGTTTTCCCGGTCTGCTTGAACTTATGCCTCACAGCTCAACGTGTTCATTCCACCTACATTTCAACATGATTTGATCTATCATCCGGATTTAGAACATACTCTTTAGTAAAGATAATTAGAAAGGAAGTTGGAATCAATACCCAGTAGACATCACACTCTAACAGGATTTCTCCGACAGATCAGCTTGGAAGACCCTTTGCGCTTATGCACCTCCTTGACGCCGGAGATTTCGTGTACGAGCATCCGGCATGTACAATGTCGGCATTCTAAAACCTTAAACTATCCCATAACGTCGTCAATCTCAGCACGGTCGCGGCGGCTTTTGTTCCTGCATAATTTCGAGATAAACCAGGATTCAGTACAACAAAGGTTGAATCACATAATAATATTTATGTTTTTAAACTGAGAATCTAACCTGTAAAGTTGGATACCAACAAAGACACGTACAAACTCACCTTTACTGCAAATCTGCAAAACCCCTGCACCAACGCAAAACCCGACTCATCAAGACAAGCTTGAATTAATGAGGAAGGCCATCACATAAGTCTCATTTGTTTTCCCACATCCTTCTGAATACAAGCTAACTACAGGCAAATGAATTACCATGGAGTTATTGATGTAGATGTATGTAATATACTCTCTCCCAACACCGCCTGAATGCCTCCTGCAAAAAAAAAGCATAACCAATAGCCATTGAGAAAGCTGAAGGACAATTTATCACGCGGTTTGATTCTATTAAAGTCACAAGAATATCATAGTGCCAGGTCACAAGCTCTCGTCAGGACTACCAACACCTTTTAGAAACTCAGACAAACTAATGGGAGAAGTAGGAGATTAGTCTTGGAAACTGCAAAATAAAAGAAACTCATTTACAATCAGCAAGACATTAAGGACAACATACTAAGTCAAATCACCAATGCCACACAAATGATGAAGCTAGAGAAGGATCCCCATACAACATTTGCATTAATTATTGATGACCAAACAGCTGACATGGATGTTGTCTGAACCAATGTTCACTTGCTTCGCCTGGACTGTCAACGGCCAAATTGCCCTTACAATGAGCCATTCTACATGGATCCAACATCTCTTTGTATGGGGTAGCATCACAACTTGGTACCCGATGAAGTTTGAGACAGTTGGGAAATTAAGACTAAGCTCTCAGCAACCCAATACATATAGGTTCTGCTATCCTTCAGACCATGTCACCTGCAAAACACAGAGTAATAGCCGTTAACTAATTCAGAATCATAAGCAACCGACATCATCAGTGCAGATTCTTTCCAAAAGCTGTATGAATCGTATCTCAGACAAATTAACTACAAGCATCATAACTTCCTAAACAGGTTTGACACCCTCAGACATAAAAGGAAACCAATTTAAGTGAATTCCAAAACAATCGCAGACAGGAATCACCAAGTTTTGAAAGCTTTTATCACACATTAATTCGGATTTTGAATTGACAAGAAGAGCAAATTGCCTATAAAAGCGAGGTTATGGGATGAAGAGAGGTCAGGATGCACAAACCCTCCAAATGGAAAACCCATACAAAATCTAAAAATCATAAAGAACGCGATAAGAAGACTTATCTATTCTTGAGCTCCACCGCGAAATTCGTGACCCCATAACCTATGTCGCAATCTACCGCACGTCCTTCACGAATCCACCGGTGAAACCGCAAACCCATCTGTCATCATCACCCGCCACCATACTCACTGGAACCACGAAGCTATCGCCCCATCACCGTTGAGCCGCCGTTGGTCTTTGGGTAGAACTTCCATTTCGATCTGATTATCTTTTTTTTATGTGTTTGTTGGTTTACAGGTTTATTGAAAAGCGAAGGAGAAGAATGAGTCGGAGGGAGAAGAAATAGAGGAATCAATCGAATGAAGGGGAGGACGGTGGAGATCGTGAAATAGAAACGAAAGATGGAGACGGAACCGCGATCGGAGAGAGCAACGGCGCAAGGAAGAGGATCGGAGAAGGCGAGGGGGGGCCGTCGACGATGAGAGGGGATTTAGGGTTCCCTTTAGTTGTTTTATTTTGTTTTAATTTTGTTTAAATTATTGTAATATGGTCACTAATCACTACACAACACACACCTCACACACACACTACACCTAATCGTCCACCCTTAACCTTCAATTAATCACTTAATCCTTTCTTAAACAATTACCCCTTTAATCAACCTAATTTAACTTAATAATCTAATCTTTTTTTAAAGAAACCCATCTAACTAGTCTCTTAATTATTTTTATAACCAATTTTATTTTAACTAATATTTTAATTAATTAATATTGTTTAGTATTTAACTTATCAACCTTTTATATATATTATACTATCATGTCAAAACCTTTTTTTTATAATTAATCTTTCATCTAAAACTTATTTAACTTGTAAATCTATTCTTAATGATTTCTTATACAATTAAAACTAATTCTATTAATTCCTTAAGGGATACAACCCTTTATTTAAATAACATTATTTACCAAAAAAATCTTTTTCTAAACAACTTAATTTTAATAATAACATTTCTTATAATGGCTAGAAACTATTGTATGTAAAAGAAACCCTTTCAATTTAACTTTTAATGATAACAACTATTTCCCCTTTAAAATATAAAAAAACCTTTTTTGTAAAATTAATTAACCTTTTAAAATCAATCTCATTAAAATTAACTTAACTTTTCCTAACAACTTTTATAAAAATAAAATCAATTCAACCCCTAAGTAATTTTCCTTAAAATCAATCAATTAAAATCAATCAACCTCGTAAATACAAAATCAATCGTGCACCCCACGACACAATCACTTTCACACACTTAGCGCTTTCATGCGTGTGTATGGATTTAATTTCTCGCTTTTATTTTATCCGCAATTTACAATTATCGCATTTACTTTTCCGCATCGCATTCCGTCCAAAGGAAAACCCTACACATAAGTCAACACTTGTGTGTAGTGCACATCATCTGCATCATTCTCCCCACGATCCTTGATCCCATTCAAGTTGATCGCTTAAGTTTAGGACCTACCCCATAGGAAGGACCTTTATCTTTACAACATAGAATAAACACAACAAACAACTTAAAAACAATATTTAACACAATAGAGAATAGATGTTAATCATCTTAAGCGAGATATAACTTGTTACGCCCCACAAAACAAAATATAATCAATATTTTCTTTTTCGCTTAAGAGAGATAGAGGCGTACTTGTCGACCCTTCCAAGTACTTGAGCCCTTCTCTTAAGACGACACACAAATACAATTTTTCTACAAACATATGGTGGCTAAGACTAAGTAATCTCTCTTAAAATGACGACTCATCTCTTATCCTAAACCCAATCAACCAACTACCCTAAATCCATAGGAACTTTGACCACAGTCAAAGAACTCTTCAAACCCTTCAGGGTGAACTACAAAATACTATGATTCCACTCCGCATAGGATATGTAGGCATAAGATGCGACATCTTATCGAGTATACTTAGAAAATAAACCCCTAGGTCTTTAAACCTTAAGCAGATAAACACTTAGCAATAAACAAACATAAAACAAGAGGTTCCTGTGGGATACTACAAAAACTTAGGATGCTAGTATCTTCCCTAAGTTTAACCAACCCCCGAACCTAAAACAAACTAACCTTGCATTTGCATTGCATAGTGGGAATTTCGATCTTTATCCCTTCCTTTGGAAAAATCAAAGTTCGGTTGCGAATTAAACGATTCAAACTAATCAATAGTTTGATATCCAAATTTCACCGCGACAGCTATAACCAAATTGTACGACTTGATTACTTTGAAATATAATCTCCAGTTTCTAAATTAACAACAGTCAGAATAATTGCAACTCTTGTGAAGAAAACGTGTTTACAAAATAATAGTTGAGGGAGAATAATTCTTCATAATTGAATAAAAGAAGTGGCTTTTAAATAGCCTTACAAAAACTGAATCTGAGAAAAAATAGGCCACACTAACAAACGCTAAATACGTTGGATAGTGGCAAAGGAATAGGTAAAAGCAACAACTCACTAGCAACACTAACATTGCTTATTCTAACTGACAATAAATAAAAGAAAACTACAATTTTAACATCCTCCCTTAAACTGATTGTCACTAACAATCAGTTTACTAGTGGTTGTTGACACACTCCCAATAGGTTGCGCAATTTCACAAAGGCGTCAAGTTTCAAAGGCTTTGTCATCACATCGGCCACTTGTTCTTGAGTACTGCAGTGAGCTAGTTCTATGGTTCCATCCTTTGCGAGTTCACGAAGAAAATGGAAGTGAACATCAATGTGTTTGCTACGACCATGCATTACAGGATTCTTAGCAAGTTTGATTGCTGAGATGTTATCACAATAAACAGTTGTTGCACCCTAAAATTTGACCAACTTATTTCACCTGATTTGTGTTTCCATAGCTTTATCATTTGCATAATAGATCATGTACATAGTTCATTCATTTGCATAGCATAGCATGGGCAAGCCATCCAACAAGGGATCAAGTGCCATTCTTATCTCAAGAAGCATATCCAAGGGGTTTTTATTCAAGCCTGAGATCATCCAAGTCATCATGAAAGAAAGTGAGCCTTGAGAAGTTAGCAGATCAACTAATGGAGTTCTCTCCTATCCAGAGGGTGTTTGAAGATCATCAGAGAAGTTGTAAGCTATAAGCTAAGGGTATGGAATGTGTATAGACATCATGGAAGACCTAGAGGGTCATTTTGAAGATGAGGCAAGTCATTGGTGTGATTACAAGAGCTTCAGCTGAGTGCAGTCAACTAGGGTTTCATCTGGGTCAACCCTAGGTCAACCCTAGGTCAAATGCTTGATTGAAGGGCACCAAGGCCTATTTGAAGGATGGGGGATACATCATTTGATATGTGGATATAGATGTGGTGTTGTGCCAAGGAGAAATCAAAAGAAGTCAAGAAGAAGAGAAGTTTCTAAATTAGGGTTTCTGTGTAAAATCCTCTGATTTAGGTCAAACTTTCAAGCAAAATAATTCAAAATACAAGTCTCAAATGGATCCTTGGCCAACATGAAACTTGTATAGCATCTCAATACCTTTAATTTTAGTGGTGGAAGTCATCAAGGAGATTTATAGAACTCAAGTTATGGTTCTTACAAGTTACAGGTCATCTGAGGACATTGAAATTTGTCTATGAAAGTTGTCTGTCTTCCAAGCAACTTTTTCCCCTCAAGGAAGTTTCAAATGGATTTTGAAAAACATAATAGTTGTTCCTCATGATCTCCCCTTTCCAAAAAGGTATGGTATGCCTCATTATGATTTGTAGAACTCAACTTATAGCTTGTGCAAGCCAGGGGTATTTTGGGAAAGTGGAATTACAGGTCATTCTTAGCATATGCTTAAAACTCATACTTGCAAGCTTCAAATGAAAAATTTCCCAACATCAAAGTTGCTCCAAATGATATTTTGAGTCTAAAAAAGTGGTCATGGAAGTTTGGAGATGCTTGGAACTCATATTGACAAAATTGACCTAAATAAGGCATGATTTAAGTGCATTAAAGTGCCATTTTTGGGGATTTCTCATTACAAGACCAAAATGAACAAAGTTATATATGCTTTTGAGTGGAAAATACGTTTGGAGATGATTGGCAATATTAGATTTTGCATTTGAGGTCAGATTATGGGAGCTGTCATAAGCTTGCTTGCATTTCAAGTAACATATGCCAAATCATATAAGGATCAAGGTACAAGGCAAGTCAGCATTCAAGCACACTTTAAATCTCATTTGAAGAGAAATTCAAGCCTCATATTGGAGCTGTAACAAGGCATTCACCAACTGGTTTTTCAACTCACCATTTTCAATTTCTCATGACATGAGATTCTCATCTTCTCACAAGATCATTCCAGCTGCTTCTACATCTTTCCAATACCATCTATATATGAAATAGAACTTGCTCAGATGCAAAGTTGGCCAGAATTGAGAGGAAGAAGAGAGAGTGAGATCAAGTTTCTTCCATAGCAAGTCACAATCACATTCTGCATTCCCTCCATTTTCAATCCAGCTTCTTCACTCAATTCAGTTCCATCATCATCACTGAGGGTGTAGCAATTAGAATTAGAGTGGATCCTTGGCTAAATCGTGTTTTGGCAATCTCAAAATCTCATCTGCAATTGAAATTCTGTTTCAAGAATGCAAGCTGCTTGAGCAAGATTCAGTGCATACAGAAGCAAGGATTCAACATCTTGAGTGTATCTGGAGCAGGACAGGCATTGAATTGGAGTTTTTCATCATCTGCTTCACTCATTTTCGCAGGTTTGCATCTTGCTCTCTACCCTCTAATTTATGCACAATTAATCAAGATTAGTAGGCTAGAATGGTTAGGTGTTAGTAGTAGATCATTTCGGGAGAGTTTGGCTTGATGTAGTGATGATTTTCATGGTGGTGTAAATTCTGTTGAGATCAAGAACTCTTTGAATTTGGAGTGTTAGGCTTAGTTCTTTAGGGGGAAGTGATCAGGGTGAGAAGAGGAACGTGTCTGTACCTTTAATTTTGGAACTTGTAGACATTGATTTTTGATCATAGTTTTGAGATGGTTATCAGATTCTAAGATTGAGCAAGAATCAGTAGGATTTAATGGCATGATTGAGTTATTGAGGGAATTTGGGACAGGTTTCATCAAGGAATCGTGGTCTATGGTGGATTCTATGGCAAGTTAGGGTTGTGGAATGTTGATCGGAAAATGTCACCGGTGGTGACTTTGGGCGCGCAGGTGGCCTGAGTTTCAGAAATTTAAATTGGGGAAGATGATCCCATGGCCACTAGATTGTAGTTTGACTTGGACCAAAGATCCCATCCAACGGCCACGCGTGCATGAAATTTGTGAAGGGAATCTGATGCATAAAACGCACCGTTCCACTTAATTGATAAGTCATGGGCCTAGTGAACCAATTGCTCCTTACACCCCACCCACGGCCCATTGGTTATTTTGAACTGAAAATGTTTACTTTTTACACCAAGGTTTTTTCTATTTTTTTTGCTATTTTTGATTTGTTTTCTGATTTAGTTAATGGGCCTAACGCATTACTTATCACACCCCTGATTTTTGGCCCATGGAACTTTGAACTGAGCGCAGTTGCTCCTTGCACCTCTTAGGCTTTCTCTTTTATTTTCTTTTATGCATTTTATTTCTCATTTTAGGAAATTCATAAGAAATTAGAAAATAGTTATTTTAATATGGGAATTTTTGCTATAGGTTGATAATGATCTTAAGAAAATTATAAATAATAAAAAATGTTAGTTTAGGCATTTTCTTTATTTTTGCTATTATTTTACTTTTAATTGCTTTTTTGGTTGAATATAGTTTGTACATAATTTTGTAGATTTTATTTTAGATGGTTCCCTTAATATTTTTAGGCCATTCTTTTTAGGGAAATTAGATATGAATGTTAGGCACCCCTGGATTTTATACCATGATTTTAGGATTAATTTTTAGGTGGTTTTAATTAGAGAACTTTAGGTGATCAAATTAGGGTTTATACACAACTTAGGTGCAATTCAGCATTTGATTTTTGGGCTTTTAGTTGGATTTAGGCTATGGGGATTATATGGGGTATAGGGTAGGTATAGTAGATCCCTTAGAAATAATATTAGAATTTTCCCTACTATATTAATATTTTTAGTATATTTTGTAATTTGTTTGATTGTATGGTGTGCCCTTCTGGGGTTATTGTTTGATTGTGTGGGTTTTATTGGGCTTTGCTTGGGGCTTGGGCTTTCTTTGAAGATCTTGTTGATGGGGCATATTAAGGACAAAGAATTGAAGATCAAGTTCAAAAGTGGATGTAGATGCTAGGCTTGCTTGAAGACTGATTGAAGATCATAGGATATAGGAGCTAGGTAGAGCTTAGAATAGAAACTTGATTCATAAACATGGATGGTTTCTTGTGCCTCCATTCTTCTCAATGATTCAAAGTCTCTCTTTGATACTCACCTCCTTCCTTTGGAAGGCTTAGTGACAGTATCTAGGGGATAGAACTTTTGAGAGAACAGTCTGTATTTTGTTAACAGTCTGTGTGCCACCTTTGGTGGTCAGCTGACTGTTTAACATTTAAACTCATCTTGTTAACTATTCATCCTCTAGGAGAACTTGACTTGAAGAAAAGCCATGGGAGATTGAAGATAGAGTTCTTTGCCTTGAAGACTGATAGAAGAAGGAGTTTGTGCTGTCAGAGCTGTGCAACTATATGAAGTAGGATTTACTGGTGTTTAGCTGTCTGGTGCTGTCAACTGTTTAGAGTTTCTGGTTGCTGTTTTTCTTGAAGATGGAAGCTTGTTTGAAGCTTGTAGATTGATGAAGACCTTGCTTGAAGGTGTTGATGATTTTTTGCTGTTCCTGTCAGCATTTGATGTTTAGAGCTGTTGATGTATTGTTTGAGTTTCCTGACTGTATTGTTTGACAATTAACCCTGTTAGGTATAAAGTGAATTCTGTTTCACTTTTGCCTGTTGCTTTTAAGGTTCGAGGTAGAGCGAGTCTCCCTTGCCTAGCTTGTCTGTTGCATTCATTCATGTTTACTGTTTTGCTGTATATATTGTTTCTGTTTCCGTTTATCCCCTAGGACCTCTGTTTCTCTTTGCGCAAGAGAGAAACATGACAGATTTTAGGTGTAAATCCATGCATGATAACATTAAGATGGTTTTGATTCCCTTTTCAACCATAGGTTTTAGAGTTGTTGTTTCTCTTCTTACCTCAAAACAACAGAAAAACACAATAAGGTTTCAAACACTATTAAAAGACAGTTCTTCCGTAAAAGACTGTAAACAAATCACAAATGTCATTTTGTCCGCTTGGACCCATAATCATGGAGAAAACCTTTTCAGAAGGATAAAAACAATCAAGACAGACCGGTGTCGTACGTGGCCCGAACTACGTTTGCTCTGATCTTTCATGCCGTATGAAAGTACGTAGGCATAGGATGCGATATCCTAGCGAGCAACCTTCCCATCTTTTACCCATAGTTAGGCGAACTACGTTGACTCTGATTTCTTGTTCCAGACGGGAATACGTAGGCATAAAGTGCGATACTTTGCCGAGTCACCTTTTTTCTCTCTTTTTAACCCTTAACCTCTAGCGTAGATAGAATAATAATCCATACAAGAAAAACAAACGTGGATCCCATCGAGTACGATGGACGTGAGGGGTGTTAATACCTTCCCCTTGCGTAACCGACTCCCGAATCCAGGTTTTGGTTGCGATGACCATACCTTTCCCGTCTTTGCGTGAGGTTTACTCTGAGCGTTTCCTTTCCCTCCTTTGGGATAAATAACGCACGGTGGCGACTCTTCTGTATTGCCGGCGCCGATTTTTGCAGTAGCGACAGCTGGCGACTCTGCTGGGGACTCCAACGGTTCCCTACGCGAGTCAATCCTAGCGCTTGTTTTCCCGTCGAGGGTTTTGTATGGATTTACATTTCGGTATTTATGTTCAGCATTATATTATTGTTATTATTGTTGTGTTGTAGGTATGAGGGGTTTTGTGATTGAGAGATAAGTCGGACCTGGGCTTGAGTGTGCATTTAGACTTAGAAGTGGAGAGTAGTGGTAAAGCCTACATGCTTTGCATGTACCAGCTTGCTGCGAAATCTGCGCTCGGACGAGATTCTCTTTGATGCTTCTTGCCTGGCCCTTTGGGCTCGACAAGTTGTCTGACCCGAGGATTGTCGACTCTGGGGACCGATCAATTGGGTATTCAACTAAGTGAGGCCTCTTCAAGGGATAATGATGCCACACCTTCTGGGTATCGTATCATCGCTATTGAAAGTCTGTGACGTTGATACCCGCATAGGATGCCATACCTTGTGTCAGTAATTAGGACACCTACCTGTGAGAGGGATTTGGGGCATGCAGGTAACTCGACCTTCAGACTACCGGCTTATTTCTTGATTTGAGATTCAGGATTGTGGATATTTTATGGGCAGTTATTGGGTCTGTCAGAGACCAGGTTGGAGCTATATTATTGGGTCTGTCAGAGACCAGGCTGGATTTCTTTTTGGGGTCTGTCTAAGACCATGGTTTGAGGAGTATTGGAGGGTCTGTTTGAGACCTGTTCTCGGTGTGATTTGGGCTTTTCAGCCAGGGGCACTTGATCCCATGTTTGCCTCTGCTGCATTTTGTCATTTTTCTCTGCATCATCATAGCATATTTGCATTCAGACATACATGTTCAGGTCTTTCCAAGGATCTTAACTTCGAGGCTTGTTGTTAAGCGTTAAATTTTTTCTTGGTGGTTTGTCTGTGTAAAACTGAATTGGAGTAAACAGGTTCCTTGGAAATACTCGAACGTGACATTCGCATTTCATTTGCATAGCAGGTGTTCGAGGCTAAGATTTTGTGTCCTGATCAGGATTTCCTTAAGATTTTCAGATGCCAACTTGTGAAGATGGATATGAAACAGATTCAAGCCGAATTGATGGGAGTCCGAGGCCAGCTGGGGCAGGTTGTGAATGACATGCAAGCTTTGCGCTTGAATCAAGAGGCGCTCGAAGAGGAGAACATCCGGTTGAAGGCCCAAGTGGGGGTGATGGTCGAAGTATTGAGGAATGTACTCCGAAGAGAGTATGAGCAAACTCCCGAAGCTGCAGCCACCAGGCTTACTCCACAGGTGTTTGAAGAACCTGTACCCAGGTATGATAGGCCTAAGAGATCCTCTGCACAACTTGAAGCTCAAGGTCTTCCCCGTCAGCAGTCTCGGCTGATTTCTCGGGATAACCCAAGAAGGTGTGGTAAAAGGATGAAGCTCTCTGACAGAGTATTTGACGAGATCCCGATGGATTATGATCAGTTGGTGCAATTCTTGCTCCAACTCCAATTGGTTGAACCTCGCACTTTGGCTCCGTTGGCCGGCCAGCCACCACCAGACTATGACGTGAACGCCCGCTGTGTTTTCCATTCCGGGGCACCGGGGCATAACATCGAAGATTGCAAAGCTTTTCGAGCAAAAGTGCAACAATTGATCGACAAAGAGTATTTCCTTTCCAGAGGGTGTTTGGTTGTTCATGTCAACTTCGCAGATGTCTGAGCTCACAGATTCAGAAAGTCTTTTCCAAAAGCCAGTGGTCCAGACAGGCAGACGTCCTCAGCATTGGCAGTCCTTAGACTTTATATCATTTGCATTTGTAGTTTCTTTTCTGTTAGTTACTACTTGCTTTTAACATTGTTTGTTTTGAATGGTAATAATAATAAAGTGACTATGCATTTTTTGAATTAATCATGTCGCTGTCGCTCATTTATTGCATTGCACTAACACTTGCATTTTATTCACTCCACTTTGTCACTGTGACTAGCAAAGATTCGAGGGAGGATGACGAAACTAAACTCATAACCGATTATCGTATGCTTTCAGATAAAACCTTGCCGATGACGTACAAGGCATTGTTTCAAATCCCCCAAACACTGGAGATATAAGGAGTTAGTCCCTTGTTAACCACTTCGAGCCAGGAAGTAGAAGTTTTTCGGACTTTTAAACCCTCACATCTTAACCCGGGGCAGGGTAGTTGTCAGTTAGCTTGACCGAGCATTCAAGTCTTACAGAGGAGTGTTGTCTTTCGAGGACCAATTACAGTTTATGCCTCTCCAGAGGTCGTACCTCGTCAACCATAGTGGTTAAGCCTCACCAATCAGGAGTGAGATGGTTACAATCCTTTCGGAGCAATCAAGACAACCAGTGACACACGACTTTGTTCCAAAAGAAAGAAAAAGAAAGCCCGCTAAGTAAAAAGAAAGGAAAAGCTGGAAAGCTAATACTTAGGCAAAAATCAGGGCATCCCGCTGGACTTCAAAAGAAAACGAAAAAGCGAAAAGAACTCAAAAGGAGTCAGTCCAGGAAAAAATTAGGGAATCAAAAAAGGGATCAATAGAAAAATCCCCAATGAAGTCACAAAGTCGTGTATACAGACACCGAAAACAAAAAGGAGTAACTGTCACTCCGAAATTCTTGTGAGTTCCTTAAACTGTGGGTCTTACCATTCAACATACCTCTCGAAGAGGCGAGCGCTTGTGCCAGGTTAACTGATCCTTAGGATCGGAGATCATCACGTAGAAGGGGTGGGTACAAATCATAATTTGAGCCTAATATCCTTTGTTTCACGAACCGTGAACCCGACCACGATACAACCCTTAAAAGACCTAATTGAGGTAGGGTTTATTCTGAAAGCGCATTGCGGTAAGGTTGAGTAACCTGACTCCTTCATGATTTTCCAGTCATATCCTTGTTGTATTTTTCACTGATCAAATCAGCACTACGTTTGAACTCTGGTTCATTCGTCACTCACAATCATGACACGTAAATGAGTGACAACACAAAATTTTTCAAAATTTGCATGAACACTGCAATAAAATTACCATTTGTAAATAGACAATTTTAATTGCAGGTTAGTAGTTGACACGAAGGAGATCCCAACAGGGAACAGTCAAACAGGACCGAATAATTCAGCAGTCTGGATCAGAATGGCGTATGTTGTGAAACCCTGTGAATCAGGGGCATTGATTTCCAGTAAGCTCAGAATCAGTTAGTCTGAGGACAAGTCCCGAAGCATCAGTCGATCAGGGGCAGTTTTCTTGAGAAGCAGTTGATCAGAAGTGAATCTTCGCGAGAGCCAATCAGGGGCAATTAGTCAGAATGTTGTGATTTGAAAGCAGATTCTTCCAGTGTGATATCAGATCAGGTTAAGTCGCTTGTACGCTCATTCCGGGGCAAGTCAGTTCGAAAATGTTGAAACCAATCATATGGAAAGTGGTTAATTGAAGTTGAATCCCTTTTGCGTACAGATACCAGGCCAAGTAATCTCGAGGTCGTCTCGTGGCAAGCTGTTCAGAGCGATACTTCCAAGAGTTAGATTGGGGCAAGTTGAGTGCACTGGTGCAAGTTGTTCAGACCGGTCAGCGCTAATCCCCAGCTAGTCGCAGTTTATCCCCCGGAGGATATCTCCAGCAGGTCAAAATCAGTATTCCCTGCAGAGCGCGTACTCCCTAGAGAGTATGCGCGTACGCAATCCCCAGCCGAGAGGATTCCCACGGTGATTAACCAAGTCAGATTTGGTTCAGAAGGAATTCTACCATGGAAGATGGTTTTCCTTTATCCCCACAGGTTGTCAGGCCGGTAACAGGGTGTTTATCCTCAATATAGTGATAGTCCCGAATTTGTAAATTATAGCCAGATGGTTTAATTTCCCCAGCGGGGTCGTTTATCCTCAACAGAGACGATGATTTTAAGTTGGTAAGCTGTACTTAGACAGTGGTGTTTCCTCCAAAGGACTCCCTACCCCCAGCAGAATTTGTTTATTCTCGATAAACGGATGATCTCAAGATTATAGATTGTATCCAGACAGTTTTTTCTCCCCAGCAGAGATTCCCTTCCTCGTAGGGTCATTTTTTCTCCCCAGCAGAGATTCCCTTCCCCGTAGGGTCATTTATTCTCCCCAGCGCAGTCAGTTTATTTTCCCCAAGCGAGTCATTCACAGTCCCCAGCGGATTATTCTCTCCTCAGCAGGTGTTATTCTTTCCTCCCAGTGGAAAGCGAAGGTTAAAGCTCTCCCCAGCAGAGTTGGTGGTATGTCCTAGCCTTTATTTTGCTGGAATACTGTATGATACTCGTTCATTTCCCAGCAGGGTGGTATTTGTCCTCAACAGCGGTGGATGAAACAAGCTTATCAGAGCTTTTCCCAGCAGCTTGAGCCTGCATTTGCATTGGCATATAGTGTCATATTTGCATCTACCGAATAAAAAAAACGCATAGCATTTCCATGCCGTATGGGGCATCGCATTCATACAAACGCATAGCATTTCCATGTCGTCTGGGGCATTGCATTTTCATACAAACGCATAGAATTTTCATGTCGTCTGGGGCATCGCATAGCATTTCCATGCCGTATGGGACATTGCATCATTATCAAACATGCGCATTTTGAAATATGGGTCAGGACGGTTAACCTTTTGGTTTCAGGGGATTTTCTCAGCAGGAGTATGGAGTTACGGCTCAGATATATCTAGACAATCGAGGTTTTGGAGTATGGAGTTACGGCTCAAATATAGTTCACCTTAACATGTTCCCCACAGAGTCAGGGTTGAAGTTCTGTTATTCGGTCAGCGGAGCGCTTCGTCCAGATTACTGTCACGTCAGCGTATCAGGGGACCATAAAATCAGGGTTTCATAATATCAGGGTTTCGTAATATCAATTCAGAAGTGGCTACTTGGTGTCGAAACAAGTGCCTGGAAGCTTATTTCCGAAGTATCCCCAGTAGAGTCAGCTACAACATAGGTCAAGCGGACTTGATTTCTTACGGGACGAAGGGAGTTTATCCCCGGCAAGGTCGTCGGGATTTCTCCATATTGACGGAGTGTGTCCATACGCGGACAAAATCAGTGTATATAAGGATAGTTATTGGTTTAACGGATTTATTTTCCGTGTCGACAATGGTTTCCCCAGCATAGTCCGATCGAGGATAGATTTTGACTTCCGAACGAGGATGGTATTAATAGGATAGGTTATGTTTCCAAGCGAGGATGGGTATGCTTCTTAATAAAAAGTTCTTTACGATTTCTGAACGAGGATGGGTACGTTTTCCAATAAGAAAGTTTGTGATTCTGAACGAAGAAGGATTTTGAGTTCCAAGTGATGATAAAGTACGAGTCCAGACGAGGATGGATATGGATTCTGAACGAAGGAGGATTTTGATTTCCGAACGAGGAGCAGTTATGAGTCCGGGCGAGGATAGATACGAAGAAATATGTTCCGGGCGAGGATAGATATTGATTCTGAGCGAAGAAAGATTTCAAGTCCGAACGAGGATAGATATGGATTCTGAACGAAGAAAGATTTCAGGTCCGAACGAGGATAGATATTGATTATGAACGAAGAAAGATTTTTAGTTCCAAACGAGGACAGGTCCGAACGAGGATAGATATGGATTCTGAACAAAGAAGGATTATAGTTCCGAACGAGGATAGTTCCGAACGAGGATACATACGAGTCTGAGCAAAGACAGGTTTTGAGTCCGAACGAGGATGATTTATGAGTCTGAACAAAGACAGGGTAAGTCCGAACGAGGATAGTTCCGAACGAGGATGGATTCTGAACGAAGAAAGGTATGAATTCTGAACGAGGATGATGTTGGGTCCGAACGAGGATAGTTTATGGGTTCCAAAAAGAGAAAAGTCTAGCGAAGACCGAACGAGGAGCAATTTCGAAGACCGAACGAGGAGCAATTTCGAAGACCGAACAAGGAGCAATTTCGAAGACCGAACGAGGAACAATTTCGAAGACCGAACGAGGAGCAGTTACAAAGACCGAACGAGGACAGCTTTTGAGACCGAACGAGGACAGTTTTTGATCACCAAACGAGGACAGTTTTTGATCGCCAAACGAGGATAGTTTTTTTGATTGCCGAACGAGGATAGTTTTTGATTCTAACAAAGATAGTTACGTTCCCGAACAAGGATGGTTGTGGTTCCAAACAAGGATGAATACGAGTTTTAATGTGGAAAGTTATGATTCTCAACGGAGACGGTTTATGAAGTCCTAACGAGGAAAGCTTATGAGTTCTGAAATGGACAGTTTAGTTTAGAGGGACAAAACAGTAGGTCCTGACGTGGACATGCCAATTTATTTTTTATAATGATAGGATCTTTTCAGGGTTAGTCCGGCTGTGGACAAAGATATTTTGCGAAGAAAAAAATATATAGTTCAAGGACTGTGGTGCTACCCAGAGGATTAGTACCCCCGAGCAGCGGTGCAGTTTATTTCTGCGGTTGGCAAATTTTCGGGTTTACTTGGTATTCAACCGTCTCGTACCTCGGTTGTCTGAAGGCTCCGGGCGTTTCACCCAGTCGGGTCCAAGCCGCTTGAATAGGGGCAGTTGTTGATCCCTAAAATTTGACCAACTTATTTCACCTGATTTGTGTTTCCATAGCTTTATCATTTGCATAATAGATCATGTACATAGTTCATTCATTTGCATAGCATAGCATGGGCAAGCCATCCAACAAGGGATCAAGTGCCATTCTTATCTCAAGAAGCATATCCAAGGGGTTTTTATTCAAGCCTGAGATCATCCAAGTCATCATGAAAGAAAGTGAGCCTTGAGAAGTTAGCAGATCAACTAATGGAGTTCTCTCCTATCCAGAGGGTGTTTGAAGATCATCAGAGAAGTTGTAAGCTATAAGCTAAGGGTATGGAATGTTTATAGACATCATGGAAGACCTAGAGGGTCATTTTGAAGATGAGGCAAGTCATTGGTGTGATTACAAGAGCTTCAGCTGAGTGC
Organism: Lathyrus sativus; assembly: GCA_963859935.3. NCBI lineage: Eukaryota > Viridiplantae > Streptophyta > Magnoliopsida > Fabales > Fabaceae > Lathyrus > Lathyrus sativus. The sequence continues at coordinate 441,597,646 of OZ012737.1, forward strand.
AGTCAACTAGGGTTTCATCTGGGTCAACCCTAGGTCAACCCTAGGTCAAATGCTTGATTGAAGGGCACCAAGGCCTATTTGAAGGATGGGGGATACATCATTTGATATGTGGATATAGATGTGGTGTTGTGCCAAGGAGAAATCAAAAGAAGTCAAGAAGAAGAGAAGTTTCTAAATTAGGGTTTCTGTGTAAAATCCCCTGATTTAGGTCAAACTTTCAAGCAAGATAATTCAAAATACAAGTCTCAAATGCATCCTTGGCCAACATGAAACTTGTAGAGCATCTCAAGACCTTTAACTTGGGTGGTGGGAGTCATCAAGGAGATTTATAGAACTCAAGTTATGGTTCTTACAAGTTACAGGTCATCTAAGGACATTGAAATTTGTCTGTGAAAGTTGTCTGTCTTCCAAGCAACCTTTGACCCTCAAGGAAGTTTCAAATGGATTTTTGAAAAACATAAGAGTTGTTCCTCATGATCTCCCCTTTCCAAAAAGGTATGGTATGCCTCATTATGATTTGTAGAACTCAACTTATAGCTTGTGCAAGCCAGGGGTATTTTGGGAAAGTGGAATTACAGGTCATTCTTAGCATATGCTTAAAACTCATACTTGCAAGCTTCAAATGAAACATTTCCCAACATCAAAGTTGCTCCAAATGATATTTTGAGTCTAAAAAAGTGGTCATGGAAGTTTGGATATGCTTGGAACTCATATTGACAAAATTGACCTAAATAAGGCATGATTTAAGTGCATTAAAGTGCCATTTTTGGGGATTTCTCATTACAAGACCAAAATGAACAAAGTTATATATGCTTTTGAGTGGAAAATACGTTTGGAGATGATTGGCAATATTAGATTTTGCATTTGAGGTCAGATTATGGGAGCTGTCATAAGCTTGCTTGCATTTCAAGTAACATATGCCAAATCATATAAGGATCAAGGTACAAGGCAAGTCAGCATTCAAGCACACTTTAAATCTCATTTGAAGAGAAATTCAAGCCTCATATTGGAGCTGTAACAAGGCATTCACCAACTGGTTTTTCAACTCACCCTTTTCAATTTCTCATGACATGAGATTCTCATCTTCTCACAAGATCATTCCAGCTGCTTCTAGATCTTTCCAATACCATCTATATATGAAATAGAACTTGCTCAGATGCAAAGTTGGCCAGAATTGAGAGGAAGAAGAGAGAGTGAGATCAAGTTTCTTCCATAGCAAGTCACAATCACATTCTGCATTCCCTCCATTTTCAATCCAGCTTCTTCACTCAATTCAGTTCCATCATCATCACTGAGGGTGTAGCAATCAGAATTAGAGTGGATCCTTGGCTAAATCGTGTTTTGGCAATCTCAAAATCTCATCTGCAATTGAAATTCTGTTTCAAGAATGCAAGCTGCTTGAGCAAGATTCAGTGCATACAGAAGAATGGATTCAATATCTTGAGTGTATCTGGAGCAGGACAGGCATTGAATTGGAGTTTTTCATCATCTGCTTCACTCATTTTCGCAGGTTTGCATCTTGCTCTCTACCCTCTAATTTATGCACAATTAATCAAGATTAGTAGGCTAGAATGGTTAGGTGTTAGTAGTAGATCATTTCGGGAGAGTTTGGCTTGATGTAGTGATGATTTTCATGGTGGTGTAAATTCTGTTGAGATCAAGAACTCTTTGAATTTGGAGTGTTAGGCTTAGTTCTTTAGGGGGAAGTGATCAGGGTGAGAAGAGGAACGTGTCTGTACCTTTAATTTTGGAACTTGTAGACATTGATTTTTGATCATAGTTTTGAGATGGTTATCAGATTCTAAGATTGAGCAAGAATCAGTAGGATTTAATGGCATGATTGAGTTCTTGAGGGAATTTGGGACAGGTTTCATCAAGGAATCGTGGTCTATGGTGGATTCTATGGCAAGTTAGGGTTGTGGAATATTGATCGGAAAATGTCACCGGTGGTGACTTTGGGCGCGCAGGTGGCCTGAGTTTCAGAAATTTAAATTGGGGAAGATGATCCCATGGCCACTAGATTGTAGTTTGACTTGGACCAAAGATCCCATCCAACGGCCACGCGTGCATGAAATTTGTGAAGGGAATCTGATGCATAAAACGCACCGTTCCACTTAATTGATAAGTCATGGGCCTAGTGAACCAATTGCTCCTTACACCCCACCCACGGCCCATTGGTTATTTTGAACTGAAAATGTTTACTTTTTACACCAAGGTTTTTTCTATTTTTTTTGCTATTTTTGATTTGTTTTCTGATTTAGTTAATAGGCCTAACGCATTACTTATCACACCCCTGATTTTTGGCCCATGGAACTTTGAACTGAGCGCAGTTGCTCCTTGTACCTCTTAGGCTTTCTCTTTTATTTTCTTTTATGCATTTTATTTCTCATTTTAGGAAATTCATAAGAAATTAGAAAATAGTTATTTTAATATGGGAATTTTTTCTATAGGTTGATAATGATCTTAAGAAAATTATAAATAATAAAAAATGTTAGTTTAGGCATTTTCTTTATTTTTGCTATTATTTTACTTTTAATTGCTTTTTTGGTTGAATATAGTTTGTACATAATTTTGTAGATTTTATTTTAGATGGTTCCCTTAATATTTTTAGGCCATTCTTTTTAGGGCAATTAGATATGAATGTTAGGCACCCCTGGATTTTATACCATGATTTTAGGATTAATTTTTAGGTGGTTTTAATTAGAGAACTTTAGGTGATCAAATTAGGGTTTATACACAACTTAGGTGCAATTCAGCATTTGATTTTTGGGCTTTTAGTTGGATTTAGGCTATGGGGATTATATGGGGTATAGGGTAGGTATAGTAGATCCCTTAGAAATAATATTAGAATTTTCCCTACTATATTAATATTTTTAGTATATTTTGTAATTTGTTTGATTGTATGGTGTGCCCTTCTGGGGTTATTGTTTGATTGTGTGGGTTTTATTGGGCTTTGCTTGGGGCTTGGGCTTTCTTTGAAGATCTTGTTGATGGGGCATATTGAGGACAAAGAATTGAAGATCAAGTTCAAAAGTGGATGTAGATGCTAGGCTTGCTTGAAGACTGATTGAAGATCATAGGATATAGGAGCTAGGTAGAGCTTAGAATAGAAACTTGATTCATAAACATGGATGGTTTCTTGTGCCTCCATTCTTATCAATGATTCAAAGTCTCTCTTTGATACTCACCTCCTTCCTATGGAAGGCTTAGTGACAGTATCTAGGGGATAGAACTTTTGAGAGAACAGTCTGTATTTTGTTAACAGTCTGTATGCCACCTTTGGTGGTCAGCTGACTGTTTAACATTTAAACTCATCTTGTTAACTGTTCATCCTCTAGGAGAACTTGACTTGAAGAAAAGCCATGGGAGATTGAAGATAGAGTTCTTTGCCTTGAAGACTGATAGAAGAAGGAGTTTGTGCTATCAGAGCTGTGCAACTATTTGAAGTAGGATTTACTGGTGTTTAGCTGTCTGGTGCTGTCAACTGTTTAGAGTTTCTGGTTGCTGTTTTTCTTGAAGATGGAAGCTTGTTTGAAGCTTGTAGATTGACGAAGACCATGCTTGAAGGTGTTGATGATTTTTTGCTGTTCCTGTCAGCATTTGCTGTTTAGAGCTGTTGATGTATTGTTTGAGTTTCCTGACTGTATTGTTTGACAATTAACCCTGTTAGGTATAAAGTGAATTCTGTTTCACTTTTGCCTGTTGATTTTAAGGTTCGAGGTAGAGCGAGTCTCCCTTTCCTAGCTTGTCTGTTGCATTCATTCATGTTTACTGTTTTGCTGTATATATTGTTTCTGTTTTCGTTTATCCCCTAGGACCTCTGTTTCTCTCTGCGCAAGAGAGAAACATGACAGACTTTAGGTGTAAATCCATGCATGATAACATTATGATGGTTTTGATTCCCTTTTCAACCATAGGTTTTAGAGTTGTTGTTTCTCTTCTTACCTCAAAACAACAGAAAAACACAATAAGGTTTCAAACACTATTAAAAGACAGTTCTTCCGTAAAAGACTGTAAACAAATCACAAATGTCATTTTGTCCGCTTGGACCCATAATCATGGAGAAAACCTTTTCAGAAGGATAAAAACAATCAAGACAGACCGGTGTCGTACGTGGCCCGAACTACGTTTGCTCTGATCTTTCATGCCGTATGAAAGTACGTAGGCATAGGATGCGATATCCTAGCGAGCAACCTTCCCATCTTTTACCCGTAGTTAGGCGAACTACGTTGACTCTGATTTCTTGTTCCAGACGGGAATACGTAGGCATAAAGTGCGATACTTTGCCGAGTCACCTTTTTTCTCTCTTTTTAACCCTTTACCTCTAGCGTAGATAGAATAATAATCCATACAAGAAAAACAAGCGTGGATCCCATCGAGTACGATGGACGTGAGGGGTGCTAATACCTTCCCCTTGCGTAACCGACTCCCGAATCCAGGTTTTGGTTGCGATGAGCATACCTTTCCCGTCTTTGCGTGAGGTTTACTCTGAGCGTTTCCTTTCCCTCCTTTGGGATAAATAACGCACGGTGGCGACTCTTCTGTATTGCCGGCACCGATTTTCGCAGTAGCGACACCTACTTATGAGGCTAACAACAAACATAACATCTGGTCGAGTAGCCGTTAAGTACATAAGGCTTCCTACAATCTGCTTGTAGTAAGTACTATCTATCTTCATGCCATCTTGATCCTTTTGAAGCTTCTCTCCAAGAACCATTGGATTAAGAACATAATTACTTTTGTCCATTCTAAATCTCTCCAACACTTCCATCACATATCTTTTTTGACTAATGAATATGCCATCGGTCTTTTGCATTACTTCAACACCGAGAAAGTACCTCATTTTTCCCAAATCGGTCATATCAAACTCAACCATCATGGATTTTTTGAATTCAGCATACATTGACTCATCATTTCCAGTGAATATCAAATCATCAACATACAAGCTTATAATTAGAATTTTACCTCCAACACTCATCTTGACAAACAAAGTGTGTTCATGAGTGCATTTTTCAAAGCCCTCCTTCAAAAAGTATGATTCTATGCGACTGTACCAAGCTCGTGGAGCTTGTTTCAGTCCATAAAGTGCTTTCTTTAACTTGTACACCTTATGCTCATTGCCCTTAATTTCATATCCGCAAGGTTGTTCCACAGAAACCTCTTCATTGAGTACACCGTGCAAAAATGTCGACTTTACATCCAACTGATAAACGATCCATCCCCTTTGAGCAGCAAGTGAAAGCACTAGTCGAATTGTATCCAATCTTGCCACTGGTGCAAAGACTTATTTATGATAAACTCCATATTTTTGAGCATATCCTTTTGCTACAAGTCGTGCTTTGTGTTTGTCTATTTCTCCATTCTCATTAAGCTTTGTTTTGAATATCCATTTCACTCTAATTTTCTTTCCACCAGCCGGTAAATTTGTCAACTCTCAAGTGTCATTCTTCTCTATTGATTCTAATTCCAAACCCATGGCATCTCTCCATTTTTCACTCTTCACAGCTTCTTCAAATGAAATTGGGTCAGCACCTGCAAACATGGCCATGTTAGTCATGCTTTCTTCTTCTTCTGACAGTCCTTCTCCACTTTCATAATCCCTCATCCACACAGGTTGTCGTATTATTCTTCTATTTGAATCTTGCCGACTTTCTTCAATTGACTCGTTTGAATCAGAGTGATTAAGTCCTCCTTTTGTTTCTTCATTGATGCTTGTATTATTTTCTGCACTTGCAGCATCGACAGATTTATCTTGTTCATCTTCCCACTCAAAATTGACTTTGATGTTTTCCTCATGTCTCTTATCCCAATCCCAACTTTTATCTTCTTCAAAAACAACATCTCTACTAACAATAATCTTATGAGAAATTGGATCGTACAACTTGTATGCCTTTGATTCTTCACTTACGCCAAGTAGATCACAACTAGTACTTTTGCTGTCTAGCTTTGTTCTTTTTCTGTCAGGTACGTGAACATGCGAAACACATCCAAAAACTCTAAAGTACTAAACTGATGGCTTTATATCACTCCAAGCTTCTTCAGGAGTCTTGTTTTTCACAGCAACCGTTGGACATCGGTTCAACACATGAACAATCCAATTTAGAGCCTCGGGCCAAAAGTTCCTTGGAATTTGTTTCTCATACAGCATGCAACGAACCATGTTCATAATGGTTTTGTTTTTCCTCTCTGCTACACCATTCTGCTGTGGTGTATATGCGGCCGTCAATTTCCTATTTATACCATTCTCCTTGCAAAATTCATTAAATGCTTGTGATGTAAATTCACCACCCCTATCAGTACGCAAACATTTGATGAATGTATTTGTTTCTTTCTCCACATGATTTTTAAAGCTTCTAAAAGTGTCAAAAGCTTCAGACTTTTCTACTAAAAAAGATACCCATGTTTTACGACTATAGTCATCAATGAAAGTAATTAGGTACCTCTTTTTGCTATTTGAAGCTGGTGTAATAGGTCCGCATATGTCAGCATGTATCAACTGTAGGTTTTGAGATGCTCTCCACATGCTCACTTTAGGAAATGGATCCCTCTGTTGCTTTCCCGCAAGGCAGTCTTTACAAATTTTAGAGGGAGGTTTGAGTTGTGGCAGACCATTCACCATCCTTTTTTTCTCAAGAATCTTCAAGCCTTTAAAGCCTAAATGTCCAAATCTACAATGCCATAACTGAGTTGAGTCTTCAGTGATTGTGTTGAAACAAGCCGATACACTTGACTGGGGCTGAACCGACAAAATGAACATTCTGTTTGAGGACATTGTAGTTTCCATGATCAAGTCTTTCTCCTTATGATATATCTTGCATTTTCCATGTTGAAACATGATTGTTAACCCTTTTTCTTGTAGTTGACCAATGCTCAACAAGTTGTTCTTTAGCTCAGGTACATAGAACACACTACTAATGATATGTGAGATTCCATTCAATTTAAATCTCACATTTCCTTTTCCTTTCACAGTCATGCTGGAATTGTTTCCCAACTTCACAATTTCACTAAAATTTTCATCCAAATCAGAGAATACTTCCTTCTTACCACACATATGATTACTACACCCTGAGTCAAGGAACCATGCTTCTTCCTTAACTGATTCTTTATTTTCCATGAATGACATCAACAGCATTTCTTGAAATTTTGCAAAATTGACTTCACTCCCTTTGCTTGGACATTCATATTGAAAATATCCAAGTTTATGGCAGTAATAACACTCCACAGTGGACTTGTCAAAGTTTGACATGCCCTTCCTCCTCCTCGTCCGTGAAATCCTCCACGACCACGACCGCGGTCTCTTATTCTATTTTCATAGGTTACTTTCAAGGCTTGCTCTTCAATAACAGGAACATTCATGTGTTGCTCATGCACCAGCAGGCTACTTTGCAGTTGGTCGACCGATAAGGTGCCAACGTCATTCGACTCCTCAATAGAACAAACATCGTAGTTGAATTTTGGAGTCATGGACCGCAAAATTATTTCAATAACGACAACATCTCCCATAGTCTCTCCATGAGTTCTCATCTTGTTGGCTATGGTGAGGGTTCGAGAAAAGTACTCGTTCACCGATTCTCCAACTTTCATCTGCAGGATTTCAAATTCCCTTCGAAGTGCTTGTAATTGTGCTCGTTTAACCCTTGTCGTCCCTTGATACTTTTGCTTCATTGAGTCCCAAATGTTCTTTGACGTTTCTTTCTTTAAGATTGTCTCCAAGATAGATCTATCAATTGCTTGAAAAAGATAATTCTTTACCTTTAAATCCTTGAGTTTCTGATCTTTAATAGTTTTTCTTTGTGCCTCGGTTGATTCTGCACCCCCAACTGCTCTAGGGATCCCATTTTCAACCAAACTCCAGTATTCCTTGGATCGAAGGAAGTTCTCCATGAGCATTGCCCAATGGTCATAGTGACCATCGAACTTCAGAATTGATGGTTGAACAAAGATGCTATTTTCTGCCATCTGTTTGAAAGGACTGTTGTGTTTCAAGTATTGACCAGGCCCCCTCTAGAGGAGCTCTGATACCAATTTTGAAGAAAACGTGTTTACAAAATAATAGTTGAGGGAGAATAATTCTTCATAATTGAATAAAAGAAGTGACTTTTAAATAGCCTTACAAAAACTGAATCTGAGAAAAAATAGGCCACACTAGCAAACGCTAAATACGTGGGATAGTGGCAAAGGAATAGGTAAAAGCAACAACTCACTAGCAGCACTAACATTGTTTATTCTAACCGACAATAAATAAAAATAAAACTACAATTTTAACAACTCTTGCTTCCATTAATAGCTGGCGTATTCACCAATTTGATGTGAACAATACTTTCTTACATAAAGAACTTCAAGAGGATGTGTATATGACAATTCTAGTAGGTGTTAAAAATGATAAAACCAATCAGGTGTGCAAGATAGTTAAGTTCGTTTATGGATTAAAACAAACTAGTAGAAAATGACACGAAATGTTGACTGCTTTTCTCATCAAACATCAATATAGACAAGCTACTGCAGATGTGTCAATGTTTACAAAACAGGATCAAAAATCATTTACAATAATTTTATTTTATGTAGATGACGTTATTCTAGAAGGTAACTCACTACAAGAAATGGACCAAATTAAGGAGAAGTTGTACAAGAAATTCAGGATCAAATACTTAGGTCACTTGAAATACTTCCTTGGAATAGATGTTGCTCATTCCAAACCTAGAATTTCACTATGCCAAATAAATTATTGTTTGCACATTTTACAAGATTCAAAAATGGTATGTGCAAATCCAACTTCTACACCATTAGATCCATTAAAAAAATTTCATAAGGATGTTAGCAAACGATATCATGTTCATCCTGTTCATGTTCTTTCATATTCTTAAGCATTGAACACTTGTATTGAAATTAAAAGTGAATTCTGATCAACAGGAGATGATCAATCTTAGTATTGATATTACAGTCATTATTCTCAAATCAAATTACAAAGTTTACTGTATTTGACTTGTGATCCAGGATTGTTGGACACAAGGGATAGTGCTTGCAAGAGGATTGTTCTTGCACACTGAGTATTGAAATTGTTTGTCAGTAGGCCTCACCGGTTGATGGTGTGATAGGTTGTACTTTCTTAAACAATAGTGAAAACTCTCTTTCGTGTTGAAAGGGGAGTGGAGTACTCTCGGATTGTGAGAGGAACCACTATAAATCTTGGTGTCCATTTTCTTTATGCTTTCTGCTACGTTCATCATCAAGACCATAACCAAAGAAAATTTAAAGATTATTAAAAAACCGGAAAAAGTTTTTAAAAGCCTAATTCACCCCCCTCTTAGGCGTACTCTGTACTTACAGGTTTATCCTCCAAGATCGAGTGAATATTTGGGGGGTTTCGTGCAAGACGTTTAAGAGAGCATTGTGACGTTGTGAAAGCCTTTGGAGATAAAGTACGCAAAGGACCCTTTAGTGATAAATAACGCAAAGGAAGTAACGGAGAACGGAGAATCGAATTGAAGTCTTGTGGAATAATCGGTGTAATTGATCGTGCGTGAAAGCTTGGAGGTAAAGAGCGAAAAGAAGTAGCAATATCGACAAGTTAATTGGCATCCATTGTTGTATTAGTCTTACTCAAGATTAAAAGAAGAAAAGGGGTTTAATCAACATCAGAATTGGTAGTGTTTGTTTGGTTGCTCTTGAACACTTTTTTTGTACATTGAATTTTTGCATAGTAATAAAGTATCCTAATTCCACATTAGAAATTAGGCGCAGACGTACCCACACGCAAGGACGAAAATGGGGAACAATAGAACAAATTTTCGTGTCAATCTCTCTATTATCTCTTTACTCGCTTTATTTTTCATTACGCAATTTGTCAAATAGCATTGATTAATCGATTGACTTGTAATGTGATATTTTTGTTTTAACTTGATTGTTGATTCGCTTATAATCACTTTTGATTATAAGTGGTTTTCATATCAATAACAATACAAAGGAAATTCAGAAAATTCATTCACACACCAAATGTTTGATAAATTGCTTAGTTCAATATTTTCTGCTTATTATCATTGAAAATAGCATTACAAAGTAATTAGTTTAAACGAGTAATAACGTGATACTCGATTAAAGGTTAAATTTGATTATTGTATTTGTCATTCCATAATTGGCTTTGCATATCCGAGTTCCAATAACTAGGTTCGTGTAGACGACTTTTGTCGATCCATACCAAAACCTTTCGCGTGCACTCTTTTTCAAATAACTTTAAAACCCAAATTTTATTTGGAGATTTTGGCTTGGGTGTCTATTCACCCCCTCTAGACAAGTCTCCATTGTCTAACAATACCCATTGCTCCTCATTAACAGACATTAAGCATTTTACATTTGATCCTTAAGATCGGAAAGTCTAATAGTATAAATGTTGTTATTCCTCTTTCTGTTAAAAAGAACTGTGTCATCTTTCTGACTGACAGTCTTACAAGACTTTTGTTTAAAAATGATATTGTAATCATTGTCATTGAGATGACTGATAAATAATAAGTTGTGCATCAAGCAATCGACCAAAAGAACTTTAGTAATAGAAGGGAGCTTACCATTACCAATAGTTTCAGAGTCAATGATCTTCCATTTCTGGCTTCTTCCAAAACCAACAAAGCCTCCAGGTTTAAGTTCCAAATCTTGGAACATATGCCTTCTTCCCATCATGTGTCGCAAGCACCCACTATCCAGGTACCATGGTTGGTGTCTCAACTGAGCTGCTAAGGATGTCTGCAGCATAAATGATCTTATCCTTAGGTACCCACTTTCTGGATCCTCTTTTTTTAGTTCTCCTAGAGTTTTTTACAACCTTGGATTTTCTTGCAGTAGGATAATCAAGTAGAATTTGGGCATGATACTTAAGTTTCAGAACTGAGTTCTATGTCGGTGAAAGTTTCTATGTCTGTGCAAAATAATCAAGCTCAGTGCCGGTAGGCACAAAATGCTAAAAGAGAAGTTTCTATTTTACCTTCCGAATATCGTCAGGTTTTGAAGTTTTTATACAACCTAGACCTTTCTTTCCATTTCTACTAACTCCATAGATCATGGAAGCCATTTTTCTTCTATATATGCTTTTGATTTTGTCTTTCCAATAATCAAACTTTTCACCATCAAAGACTAGTGGTTTAGCGTTGTAGTGATCTTTCTTGTTGTTATTAGCAGTAGGAGCAGCAACAACCATTGTTTCTCACACACAAACTGGATCGATACTGAACACAATGAAGTGTTGATAAAACTTTATCACAATCAGAATCGGAGCTTTGATGCCAATTGAAGGTGCAGAAACACAAGATAGAAGGGAGGTTGAATTGAGTTTTAAAAACAAAAGCTTTTTACCAACTCAAAAACTCAACACAATCAAAAGATCAAAGTGAGAAAGACACAAGGATTTTTATCCTGGTTCACTTGAAATCAAAGCTAATCCAGTTCACCCGCCAAGGTGATTTTGCCTTATATGCAAGGACTTAATCCACTATAACCAAACTGATTACAAAAACACAAAGAACATCTTTCTTTGTCTTCTTAAGGATCGAACTACAACTTAGTATCCTTAAGAAATCACAAATAAACAAGTTTGAATAAAGATTTTTGTCTTACAAGTTGCTTCTACACAAGCATATTTTACATAAATGAAATTCAAAAACTTAAAAAAAAAAAAAAAAAAAGTATTCACAAAGTTGAGATTTTTCCACTTAGAAACAGTCTTATAAATTATTGCAAAAGAATTGTGAAAACTCTTGTAGGAAACAGTCTTATAAATTATTGCAAAAGAATTGTGAAAACTCTTGTAGGAAACATGATTCTGATTATCTAGCTAGAACTGTTTAATACTTATGCTTTGATCCTACAATTCTATTGTAGTTTTGTTAAAGTTGTTGTTTCTGTTGAATTTTGTTTATGAAGTTCTGTTGAATTATGTTTATGAAATTATCTTGTTTCTGAATTTTGTTTCTGAAATTACAATTATGTTGTGGCATATTAAAAATTCTGTAATAGTTAGCGTTTTCACAGTGGCAGAGTAGCAGTTAGTATTTTCAAGTACCTTTGGTTTAAAAAGTTTTCAGGATGGATAATTCAAGTAGCAGACTAGCAATTACTACATGATATTAAAACTTTTATGTCAAATGTTTTAATATTCAAGTAGCAGACTAGCAGTTACTACTCACTACATGATGGTTTTTAATTTAAAAGGTTGTAACGAATTTGTAAGTTACCTTTGGTTTAATATTTATGTCAAATGTCAAGATGCATAATTCAACAAATTAAAGTTTAGGATGAATAATTCAACAAAATGCTATTGGAAACTCTGGCTTCAAAGTAGTAATGGTGGCATAATTTGTAACTAACATTGACATAAATATTACTTTTAAATTTGTCAGCAGTATTGGTTAAAAAACCAAATAAAACCGAATTAATCGAACCGAAGCAAATTACATAAATTGGATCATATTGGATTAGATTTTTCTGTTTATCATCCAAAAGTTAAACCAAACCGCATGTTTTATATATCTTTGGATCGAATGATTTTTTGTCTCAAAATCGATCCAAACTGACCCGCAAACATCCCTACTACTCTATAAAAGAGTACAAAAGAATTGAAGATCAAGATACATTTAACAACTCTCCATATTTTACACCTTAAAGATTAGAGGTGGCCACTACAGAACCATCTATAATTAACCGACCGACACAAATGACATTTTAACGATGTAGTCGGTTTCATTCAGTTTCACGGGTTGGACGGGTGAAAACTTTGGGCTTTGACGGATATGTATGGTCAGTTTCAGATGGTTTTGTTGGGCCCATCAGAACTCGAATCTGACCGATTGTATTATATTCCTTTAATATATAATAATTTCACATCTTCTACCAAGACACATTTAACCTTTTTGTAACCCTAATAGTAACACTCTCACATACTCACACCTCAACTCAAGCCTATCCATCAACGCAGTCTCCTTCAAAGCCTCCCTCCACGTCGCCACCAAACAACCATCATAGTGTCCCCTTACAACATCACTACAAACTTCACTGTCATCACCATCAAACTCACAATGTTTGAAATATTTAGTGTTTGAAAATGTTTATGCTTATTAAATTGATGCATGATTAGCTGTCTGTGTTTGAAATAGTTAATGAATGATTAAATGTATAAATGATTATGTATGTGTATGAAATTGTTTATACTTGTTCTTTATATCCTTTGACATTGCAACACCCTTATAAGAAATAATGTCTTTGATTTCTTTATATCCTTTGATATTGCAGTAGCCAGTCTTATAATACATCATAGTAAATTTTAATTCCGCGTCTATAAAATTTTAGTCATTTTTTCATAATTGAATTTAATGTTTTTGGAAATATACAAATAAACAAGTAGTATGGATGCCAAAATAAGTACTATGGGTAATTTATATCATATTATTTATCAATGTGAATAATTTATATTTGGTTCTCCACATTAATGTTGAGGGTTTTTTTTCAGGTTCATTGTGAGCTTATTGTTTTAAGCAGTGTTTTAAAAATCAGACTGGTCATCGAACCGGTGAGGATATTGGATCACTGGTTTATCGGTCGAACCACTGGGTCACTGGTCGAACCGCATGACTAAACCGGATAACTCGGTTGAATAGACCTGTCATTATATAGATATAAAATCGGTCGAACCAGATGATTCATTTTCTAAAAAAATATAACTAGTACTTCAATTTTTTGAAAATAAATTCACAAGTCCATAATTTAAATTCACAAGTTCATAAATAAATGCACAAGTTCATAATTTAAATTAAAATTTTAAACAAATGTATCACACATAACAAAATAATGCAAAATTACAAAATCTAATTGCAACATAATATAATTGAATAATTTATAACAAAATAACTCCACTGTCTACCTAAGTTTAGTTCCAAGGAGGTAAAATCATTTCAATATTGGGATCTCCTTCTTCAATATCAAAACCATCTGCAGTAAAATCAATCGCATTTGCAACATTTTCCCTATCAATGATATTATTATTTTTGTTGTTTTCTCCAGAATTGAGTTGTTCATCATCCTCGACATCAACCTCATCCAAATTTAATTGATCTGTAACAACAAATAAATTAGAGAGTTAAACAATTAACATATAATAATAAATTAAAGTAACAAAATTGTTATCAGAATAACTAATATCATACCAATATCATTTGACATAGGTTGAATTGTCATACTAGCAAGATCTTTGCGTAGTGCTTCCACCTCCTCAATGGTTAAGAATGGTGGTGAATCCTCCAACACCCAATCAGAATGATCACCAAGTATTTTAAAATTGATAGGATCATAATTTTGTTTCTTCTTGTTTCTATAAATCATTAACGATAATGTCAAACATAAAACTCATTAATATTCTTAAAAGCTAGTAGTATAAACAATATCATAAGCAAACAACATATATTTGTTTCCAATTTTCATTATTCATAGTCATAAACAACATAAGTATATAAGCAATAACATATAAAGCATAATAAGTGCAATACCTGTTTTGTAGTCGTAGGTTGTAACGAACAAAGACAAGATCATTAAGCTTTTGATGCTCCAACCTATTTCTTTTTTTTTGAATGAATGTGCTCAAATACACTCCAATTTTGTTCACAACCAGATGCACTACAAGTTTGGCTTAAAATCTGAATAGCCAACTTTTGCAAATTGGGCGCTTCGGTTCCATAAGTTTCCCACCATTGATCTAGAATAGTGCATGTGAAAAAATTAGAAAACATTTTAAAAATTCATATTGAAATTATAATAAAATGCATAAAGTTTATCATCTAATTTTACCTGGCAAAACTTCATCTCGATTTTCTATGGCCGTTGTCCTTCCAAAACTACCTTCACAATTTTTGAATAAACTCATCTCAACAGTTAATTTAGTTCGCAAGTTCTTACTATCATAAGCATACTTTTCAATGACATCCAAAAGAACTTGGGTAGTAGACTTGTGTTTTTCATATTCTTGACTGAATCTACAAGATGGATTTAACCAATAACCAGCAACATGAAGATTTTTGCGAAGTTGTGCATCCCAACGGTTATCTAAGATCCTCAAATAAGGCTCTACTTCCAGCTTATTTCTTCTAAACCTCTTCTCAATCTCCTCTCTTGCTTTATACATAGCTCGATAGAGATATCCCATAGCCGGTTTATCTTCACTATCAACAAACACACGTACAAAGAGGTTTTGTAATTTTCACTATGTCAACACATGTAGACCAAAAGCTTGAGTCTAGTACTTGTTCCACAAATTGCTTTGCCTTGACATCTTTGGAATAAGTTATAGTTGTCCACTCTTTGGAAGTTACCATGGCTCTTAGTGCATCTTTATGAGACAAAATACTTTGCAATGCAATAAAATTAGTAGCAAAGCAGGTTGGAGCAGGACAAAGTATTTCTCTTCCACCTGTATTTTGTCTCATCAAATACAATGCAAAACAATGATTATATAGGTATTTGGTAATTTTTGAAGCATGTGACACTGCCCCACTTACTTCCTCTAATTTCCCCATGTCTTGTAACATCAAATTAATACAGTGTGATGCACAAGGAGACCAATACAACTTAGGAAACTCCTTTTCCAACAACTTTCCAGCAGCAACATAATTTGCAGCATTATTTGTAACGATTTGAACAACGTTTTCTGGGCCAACATACAACACTACTTCCTTGAAAAGCTTAATCAAATGTATCTGCATTTTAGAAGCACCAGAGGCATCAACTGACTTTATGAAAATAGTTCCTTTGGGGCAATAAACTAAAAAGTTGATAAGAGTTCTTCTACAACGATCAGTCCACCCATCTTCCATAAGAGTACAACCTGTATCCTTCCAAATAGAACGATATTGCTCTAGTTGTATCTTCACGTCATCAACCCACTTATTTAACAAATTACCACAAAGAGCATGCATAGTAGGAACTTTATATCCAGCACCCATGCAACAAAGAGCATCAACTGCTGGTTGAAAATAAGGCGAATTTGCAACATTGAAAGGAATAGACGCATCAATAAACCACTTTGTAATAGAAAGATCACATTTTTCTACCACTTCTTTACTTTGCATCACACTTTTTAAAGTAGGTTGAGCTCCCGGAGTTGTTCTGGGTAAAAAATAAGTACCAATGCGAGCATCATTCTTTTTAGATGCACCAATTCGTGGGTGCATTTGCATTTGCAATTCACCCCCTCTGTAGAAAATGACTCACTTTCAGCCACATCTGGAGTTTTTATTTTCTTGCTCTGCTCATTAAGATATTGATTCATCCGAAAACGAATTTCTGTAGGGACTGACTTACAAATTTCAACATTTCTTACTAATCCAGCCAAGTGTTGCTTTACCCTATGAATTCCACCTCTACCAAACACTTTGTGACAGTAGATACAAACAAGACTTTTTCCATCAGGACTTTTAGTACAATGTACCCAAGCTATATCAGTCTTTTGTCTAACATTATGTTGAACGAAATTAGGAGTTGAAGAAGCTTCTTGTGATGGTGGTTGTGATGGTGGTGTTTCAGAAGATGCCATTTTCCTGTAAAACAGTTCAAAATTGTTACATTAAAATACACTTTAGTCTCACGTATTAGTATTAAACAGTTCAAGATTTTCCATCAAAAGTTCAAAATAGTTCAAGATTTTATTAGCATTTAGAATCTTTATATTTTTTAAAGAATATATTTCCAAAACAGTTCAAGATTTCATTAAACAGAATATATTTTTTTTACAGAAAAGCAATTAGAATCTTTATATTTTTTAAAGAATATATTTCCTCATTTCCCTTCTTCTTTTCCTTATTTTTTTTACTCAATGAAAATTTCAAACTTTATATGTAGAACCTGTAATAGAATTCATGAACTCTAAATTATATTACAAACTGAAATGCATATCAATTCAAAACAAAACGCAAATACATTACTATGAAATTGTGTAAACTAAATGTATATTTTTTCAATGAACAATTTGTAGAGTAAAATGGAAACCAATAGCGGCAATAACAGTAGTAACATGATGTGGTTTTTCAAAGATAGAGGATTCGATGATAACATCATACAAGGAATGTTTAAAAAATGCAAGCGTTTCGATAATAAGTATATTTTTTTTTACAGAAAAGCAATTAGAATCTTTACTTATAATCATTACTTATTGCAGCATGTAGAACAAAGTGAAATGTAAAATGCACAGCATCAAAATTAGATCCAGAATATATCTGACTATCTGTGATAATATTTGAAATGCACAGCATCAAAAAGAATCACTAACATGTTCAACATTTCAATTTCAGTAACTGATATTCCAAACCACTACATAACTAATTGTCAGCATTTCAATTTCAGTAAAATTTCATCACAATTTCTCTACACCAAATCAAACAAATCAATTATAGATAATAACAACAATTAACAATTTTCTAACATTTTCAATTACACAAACTCAGAAGTTAGACCAATTGCATATTTTAACAGGGGTCACCTAGCGAAATTCGATTTCATTAACATAACTTCATTAACTTCCTTCTAGTTAAGACTGTCTTGCTGATTCCTAACAGATACATTTGAACTAAACTAAATCCAATTTCATAAATCTAACTGCAACTAGGCTTAACAGAAGCTAAGACCGTTACTAGTTTCTAACAAAATTGCCCTTAGAAATCTAACAAAAGTTAACTGCCCAAACTACAAACAAACTGATAACACGAAATCATATAGATATTTTCATGCCTAATTCGACTAAAAGCTAACCGTTTTCGATCCGATTTCGGGTTATTTCCATGTATTTGTCTGATGTTTTTGCAGGTATTCAACGATCACGTCTAAACAAGGCAACATGAAGAAAAGAAGCAATCCCAGATGAAATATGGACGAAAAAGGAGTGAAAACACAATGAAAAGCGCAGCAGACAGTTTTTGCTGATGTGACGACCGTCACAGATGCATGACGACCGTCACACGGGTGACGACCGTCACACCTTGTGACGACCGTCATGCAGGCAAAAACGCCCCACTCAGATTACACGTCAAAAGAGCAGTTCCAATTCCCATTAAATGGTCCACTACTCCCTAAATTATCTGCCTCAAGGTCCATCATCCTCAGAGGTAACCGTTGGAATCCCACCTCTATAAAAAGGGAAGCAGGGGACTTCAAAAAGGGAGCTGCATTCATACCACGAAGTGCTGCCCAAATTTATTTTCAAGAGCAAATTTAATTTCCAGCCTTTTTATTATTTGTATCCATTTCTCCAGTTTCAATTGTATCCCTTTCCTTTATTTCCCTTTCCATTCTAATCATTCCCATTTCCGCTCTTCTGTATTTGTTACTGCATTGTACGATCGAATTGGAACTAAAGACAGAATCCTGCCAACATCTGTGGAGGATCTGCCCAAAGGCCAATTGGCATTATTTACAAGTTTTCATTTTGATCGACTCTTATTTTATCATAATGCAATTTATTATTTATTATTATTATTTATGTTTTGTTTTTCCAAATTCCATGTCTAGCTAAACTTAGGTAATCGATATGTAGTAATAATTCGGATGGGATTTGATAACTCTTGTTTGAAAACTTTCTTTTCACAAAAATAACTTATGGTCTAAGTGTTTAAAAATTGATTTACGAAATAAACTTCGTCGCGAAAGCGAGAACTTGTTTTAAAGTAGTTTTGCCACGAAAGTGGGAAATTAATTAAGATACGAACCAACAAGCGAAAGCTGCGGTAAGGTCAGATAGTAAACACTAGGCATTTGTTTTAATAACAGTGAAAGCACTTTAAAACTAATTAGAACTTAGAGATTTCCAAAAAATAGTTTTAACCCCGAACGGAACACGAAAGTGTACGTTAGGCCCTTAGGATTATGATTAGCGTCAATAACCATCGTGAGACGAGAGTCTTCAAATCTCCACTTTCTGCTTAAGTAAACTGCGAAAACTATTTCATACACCAGTAACTTATCAAATCCCTGAAGAACATAACTACTACGTATCGATTCAATTAATTAAAATCTAAATAGTAATCTTAGTTTCCCCTCTTAGTGACAATCTTATTCCCTTAAAACATATTCTACCTAGCTAAACATAGTAACTCCCGAGAACACTAGTTTGATTACGAGTCCCTGTGGGATCGATATCTTTTATTACTACGCGATAGACTGTGCACTTGCAGTTAGAATTGTTAGACATAGAAAGTCGCGATCAAGTTTTTGGCGCCGTTGCCGGGGACCCGTTTAGTCAATAGTGTAACCTTCTGTTACACTGTATAGTCTAGGTAAACAATTTTCATTTTTCCTTTACTAGTGCTGTCGATTGTATGCCAAGTGATCACCCACAAAGCGATATCTTGAAACCTTCAGTCGCAGAACTAGAACGCTTCTTACATCTAAGAAGCCGAATCATTGAGTACCAACTCAAACATAACATTCCCGATCCTCTCACTCCCATTCCCAAAGAAGAAGAACCAACGATGGCTGAAGGACCTCCGAACAAACCGCTGAAGGCATACGCTACACCATCTCAGCTGGAGCTTAGAAGTAGCATTGCTGCCCCAGCTATTACCCGAAATGATTTTGAGCTGAAACCATCATTGTTGTCGGCTGTACAACAAAACCAATTCTCAGGAAACGCAACTGAGGATCCGAACGAACATCTAACGAAGTTTGTACAATACGCAGACACAGTGAAAGCAAATGGAGTAACTCCAGACGCGATAAGACTTCGTCTTTTCCCATTCTCTCTTAGAGACAGAGCGTGGACATGGTTACAATCGTTACCATCCAACTCTGTTACGACGTGGGAGCAACTGAAGAACGTCTTCTTAGCGAGATATTTTCCACCAAGCAAAACTGCTATGCTTAGAGCTCAAATCAACGGATTTCGACAGAAAGATACTGAATCTCTCTACGAAGCATGGGAACGATTCAAAGATATGATGAGAACATGTCCTCACCACGGTCTAGAAGACTGGGTGACAATCCATACTTTCTATAATGGGCTTCTATACAATACTAGATTAACCATAGACGCTGCCGCGGGCGGTGCACTTATGGATAAGCCATACGATGAAGCCTATCAACTAATAGAAAACATGTCACAAAACCATTGCCAATGGGGAGGTGAACGCACTCTAAATGAGAAAACCTCAGCGAAAGGTGGGATGTACGAAATCAGCAGCCTTGAAAAGTTCAATGCTAAAGTAGATGCTCTAGCACAGAAGATTGATAGTCTGACCGTTAACCCCAGTGCAACTGTCGCTGCAGTAACTCCAAATTGCGAGTTATGCGGAAGTACCACTCATAATGCACCCGAATGCCCATTGCTAGCCGGAATCCCGCCAGGCCAGGTAAATTATGCTCAAGGAAATCCCTACGCAAATACATACAACCCAGGTTGGCGAAATCATCCAAACTTTTCTTACAAAAGCGAAAATGCATTGCAAATGCCTACTGCTCCGCAAGGATATCAAAAACCAACTGCTCAGAATGCACCTAGGAAATCAAACCTCGAATTGATGATGGAAAAGTTCATAGCTACTCAAGCCCAAACGAACAAAGAGTTCCTGAATCAAAACATACACACTAGCGAGCAAATTAAACAGTTGACAGGAAAAGTAGACGCTTTAGCCACCCACAACAAGATGTTAGAAACTCAGATATCACAAGTGGCTCAACAGCAAGCATCTGCTGCCGCACCTGCTGGCACATTTCCTAGACAACCCGAGCAGAATCCCAAAGGCCAAGCAAATGCTGTGATACTAAGAAGTGGAAAATAATTGGACGAACCGATCGATCCGAGGACCGAAAACTCAGCCATGCAACAGAAACCAACTGAACAAGCAGAAAAGGAATCTGAGTTAGAGAAGAAGGAAGACAACGAGAAGGAGGATACCGCGAGTGAAAAAACTCAAACACCTCCAGCGCCATATAAACCACCTATCCCTTATCCGCAAAGACTAATAAACTCTAAAACTTCAGGACAGTTTAAGAAATTTGTAGAGCTCCTTAAACAGTTGAATATTACTATTCCTTTTACAGAAGCGATAACTCAAATGCCGTCATACGCCAAATTTCTCAAAGAGATCCTGTCGAATAAGAGAAAGATCGAGGATAACGAAACAGTTACACTCACTGCAGAGTGTAGCGCTATTATTCAGAATCGCATGCCTCCTAAATTAAAAGACCCAGGTAGTTTCTCCATACCCTGCGTCATAGGAAAGTTTGTAATAGACAAAGCTCTATGCGATTTAGGAGCCAGTATCAGTGTTATGCCCTTATTTATATGCAAAAAGCTGAATATGGGAGACCTCAGGCCAACCAAAATGTCCGTACAATTAGCTGACAGATCAGTAAAATACCCCGTCGGAATACTGGAGAACGTTCCAGTACGCATAGGACAATTCTACATTCCAACCGACTTCATAATCATGGACATCAAGGAGGACACTGTAACCCCAATCATCTTAGGAAGACCATTCCTAGATACAGCCGGAGCGATTATAGACGTGAAGAAAGGAAGGCTAACATTCGAAGTAGGAGAAGAAAAGATAGAATTCATTCTCACCAAGTTCCTACAAGCACCAGCAATAGACGATACCTGCTATTTAGTAGATGAAATTGACGAATGCATAAGAGAACATGAAAATGAGGAGACCACGTATTCAGAAATAATAAAGATTCAAATACCCGACATTTCTGAAGACGACAATTGGCGTAAACCGTATAAAGACGACAGCCTAAGCGAAAGCTTAGCACTGACACCAAACCATATGCCAGGTCCGAAGAACCCATCTATAGAACTTAAAACTCTACCCAAAAACCTCAGATATGAATTTCTAGACGATGAACTAAAAAGACCAGTAATAGTCAACGCCGACTTAGGACAACCAGAAACCGAAAAGTTATTAGAAGTCCTAAAGAAGTACCCCACCGCGTTAGGCTATAACATAAGCGATTTAAAAGGTATAAGCCCTTCGATCTGTATGCATCGAATTACAATAGAGGAAGACTCTAAAACTTCTCGAGAGCATCAGAGAAGACTAAACCCCATCCTGAGCACTGTAGTCAGAGATGAAGTAAAGAAATTACTAGATGCAGGAATCATCTATCCGATCTCCGATAGTGAATGGGTTAGCCCAGTTCATGTCGTACCAAAGAAAGGAGGAGTAACAGTAGTTAAAAACGAAAAAGGCGAATCGATAACAAAAAGAGTCGTGACTGGAAGTAGGATGTGTATTGATTATAGGAAGCTTAACAAGGCTACGCGCAAAGATCACTTCCCGTTACCCTTCATAGACCAAATGTTGGAAAGACTAGCCAAACATTCATATTTCTGCTATCTAGATGGTTACTCAGGATTCTTCCAAATTCCCATCCATCCCGATGACCAAGAAAAGACTACATTCACCTGTCCTTACGGTACTTTTGCTTACCGCCGAATGCCGTTCGGACTCTGTAACGCTCCAGCAACCTTCCAAAGATGCATGATGGCAATCTTCGCAGATTTCATAGACGACATTATGGAAGTGTTTATGGACGATTTCTAGGTATGTGGACAGAGTTTCGAAGGATGCTTACAAAACTTAGAAATGGTACTAGAACGTTGCGTAAAAGTAAACCTCGTCCTAAACTGGGAGAAATGCCATTTTATGGTCCGACAAGGAATAGTTCTAGGATACGTTATATCAGATAGAGGGATTGAGGTAGACAAAGCCAAAATAGAGATTATAAAAGATCTCCAACCTCCAAAATCCGTACGAGAAATACAGAGTTTTCTAGGACATGCCGGTTTCTACAAAAGATTTATAAAAGATTTCTCGAAAATCACAAAACCTTTGACCGGCCTGTTAATGAAAGATGTTGAGTTCGTCTTCGACGACGACTGTTTAAAAGCATTCGAAACATTAAAATCAGCCCTTATCACCGCACCAATCATGCAACCACCCGATTGGAGACTACCGTTTGAAATCATGTGCGACGCGAGTGATTACGCTATAGGCGCAGTTCTAGGACAAAGGAAGGAAAAGAAACTCCATGCTATCTACTATGCCAGTAGAACCCTAGATCCTGCCCAAATGAACTACGCTACCACAGAAAAGGAACTTCTAGCAGTTATATTTGCGCTTGACAAATTCCGTTCTTACTTAGTAGGAGCAAAAATTATCATCTACACAGACCACGCTGCCATAAGGTACCTAATAAGCAAAAAAGATGCCAAACCAAGATTATTGAGATGGATCCTGTTACTACAAGAGTTTGACTTAGAAATCAAAGATAAGAAAGGAACCGAGAACGTTGTTGCGGATCACTTATCCCGAATAGAAGGCATCAGACACGAACTAGTACCGATAAATGACGATTTCCCGTACGAACGTCTGATAGCCAAATTAGAAAGTGACACACCCAATGCAATCTCGGAAGATCCAGAATTCGAAAAAGCCGTAGAAGCCGTCTATGCCCAAGTCACATTACCTTGGTATGCTGACATCGTTAATTACCTCGCAGCGGGCGTGCTTCCACCAGATCTTACTTATCAGCAAAAGAAGAAATTCTTCCACGATCTGAAACACTATTATTGGGACGAACCCCTACTCATCAAGAGAGGGGCCGACAACATATATCGTCGTTGTGTCCCAGAGGAAGAAATAGAAAATATTATTTCCCAATGCCACTCTGCACCATATGGTGGTCATGCTAGTACATCCAAGACGTGCGCTAAGATTCTCCAAGCCGGCCTATTCTGGCCTAATCTCTGGAAAGACGTTCACATCGCTGTGCAAAAGTGCGATAGATGCCAACGAACTGGCAACATCTCACGACGCGATGAAAGGCCTCAGAAAGGAATCTTAGAGGTAGAAGTCTTCGACGTTTGGGGAATAGATTTCATGGGACCTTTCCCACCTTCTTTTGGAAATAATTACATACTCGTCGCTGTCGATTACGTGTCTAAATGGATAGAAGCCATAGCTGCTCCAACAAATGACGCACGAGTAGTAATCAAACTCTTCAAGAACACTATCTTTCCTAGATTCGATGTACCCAGACTCGTCATTAGTGACGTAGGATCTCACTTCATATCACGAATATTCGATAAACTTCTTTCTAGATATGGAGTCAGGCACCGAGTAGCTACACCTTATCATCCGCAAACTAGCGGACAAGTAGAGGTCTCAAACAGAGAAATAAAACAGATCTTGGAAAAGACTGTCGCTACCTCGAGAAAAGATTGGTCATCAAAGCTACAAGAAGCTTTATGGGCGTATAGGACCGCATTTAAGACACCAATAGGTATTACCCCCTATAAATTAGTTTACGGTAAATCCTGCCATCTCCCTGTAGAGTTAGAGCATAAGGCCTTCTGGGCCATTAAGAAACTCAACTTCAACTACACCGAGGCAGGAGAAAAGCGAATCCTGAACTTACACGAGTTGGAAGAACTTCGATTAGACGCTTACGAAAATACCCGTATCTACAAAGAACGAACTAAAAAGTGGCATGATAAACGTTTAATCAGGAAACAATTCAGTGTGGGAGACATCGTATTGCTCTTCAATTCACGATTAAAACTCTTCCCAGTAAAACTAAAACCTAGGTGGTCTGGACCCTATGAAGTGACTAAAGTACTTCAGAGTGGAGCTGTTGAAATTACCGACAAGAAAAATGCACCGTTTATCGTAAACGGGCAACGTCTAAAACATTACAATAAGAACGACAACAGTCCTCAAGTCAGCAATATAACATTGCTTGAGCTTCCGGCTCAAACACAAGAATAGCTTCTCACCAAGCTATCGTCAGGCTTTAGACGTTAAAAACAGCGCTTACTGGGAGGCAACCCAATTTTCCCTCATTATTGCATTTCATTTTTCCTTAAAATTCTACTTTGAAAAATCCAACAAAAATCCTAAAATTACTACTACTTTCTACTTTCGTTCATTTTCGTACTTTTATTCTTATTTTATTTTTTCCCTTTTGTCTTTTGTTTCTACCACTTTTCGTTTCTAAAAATCCTGACTTCAATTTCTTGTTTTAAACTTTTCAGGATTTTTAAAGCCTTCAAAACATTCCTTTTGTTTTCTCCGAATTACCTGCGAATATGGCCGAGTACGATTTC
Organism: Lathyrus sativus; assembly: GCA_963859935.3. Taxonomy (NCBI): domain Eukaryota; kingdom Viridiplantae; phylum Streptophyta; class Magnoliopsida; order Fabales; family Fabaceae; genus Lathyrus; species Lathyrus sativus. The sequence continues at coordinate 441,622,772 of OZ012737.1, forward strand.
ACAAAGGTTCACTTCAGAGGACTCGCGCAGAAAGCAAGATTTGCAGCACTGACCGAAAGAGAATTCGCCTTAACGCTGTATTATGATAAGGCTACTATGGATAAACTAGGGATCATAGATAGCATTCAATACCTGTTCAATCAACTGGGTTGGGAGAACACTGCTCTAAAAACACGCTTCGCTACCTACAAAGATCTTACCTATGAATTCCTCAGTTCCTTCAGATATACACCCAACTATGGTTTTGGATCCAGCACAGAGTTGATTACCTTCCGATTGTTTGGAATGACCAAACCCACAGCAGGATGTCACTAGCTAACCTCCTAAGATTCCCTAGCGGACCACATGTGTTCATCAGTGCAGAAGATGACGATATTGATTTGCAACTCGAGCACTTCTGGGGTAGAATCACAGGCGACTATCACCCTGAACCAGACAGAATGTACAATGATGACATTCATAACCCAGCCTTTAGATACTTTCATAAGATACTAGCTCACACCTTGTTTGGAAAAGAAGAAAATATTACCACAGTGTCTAAGGAAGAGTTATTCATCATGTTCTGTGCTTCTCAGGGACGGACAGTAAATGCAGTGCCTTTCATGATGAGATCCTTCAAACGCCTCACGCTAGCACCTCAGACACCTATTCTTATAGGAGGACTAGTAACAATGATTGCCCACGAGCTTGGCCTTAGATTCCATCTAAATGCCAACACTCGTTTTGGTAACATCAGACCCATGAACATACAATTCTGCTTTAACAGGCGCATCTTAGGGAATATGGGACCTGGATCGTATGAGTACCTTATTAACGAAAAACCAGTACAGCTATTCACACTGCCTGATCATCTGATGACAAGAATCCACAACAAGGATAACTGGCTCTATGAATTGGATGAGCCTATGGGACCTCCTTCACCACAGTCAACACCCCAGAACTATATGTATGACAGTGACCACATTTCTGAGGCACACAATTACATGTACTTTGAGGACGCCGCCTCTGAAAATGAAGTAGACCCTATGACTCCTCCACACTACAATACTTATCCTGAGCCTATCCCTGAGGAAACAACCGACAAATTGGATACCGTGTTACTCAGATTGGACGACGTTGATAAAGCTCTGACTAATGTAAAAGCTGATATCGCAGGCATGCACAGTGACTTGGTAGGCTTCATGGATCTAGTCTGCGACCAACTCGATCACTATTCACAAAAATTCGAGGAATTGAAGGCACGAAAATATTAGTTACTAGCTCATAGCAGTAGTTTCACTCTAGTTTAGTCTAGTTTAGTTTAATTTACTCACTTAGAATTTTCGCATTGTTCGTTTCATTATGTACTACATACAATTATTTCCATTTTATGTATTTCAATTCTAGTTTTGTTCAATTATTCTGTTTTTGCTTTATTTATTGATCGTTGGCTATTATATTACATCAACGTAGCAGTACTAAGCTTTAAAATCACCCCGAATACGCCCCCAGAGCAAAATTCTGCGTTCTGCAGATTTTGCTGATGTGACGACCGTCACAGCCCCATGACGAGCGTCACACGGGTGATGACCGTCACGCAGCCCAGAACTGCAATCTGGTATAACAGAGGTCGTGTACCCCTCCACTCCCCCCATTATCACTTTCAAACTTCCAACATTCATACCCCACTACGATTTTCGTCCTCTCCATCTAAACTATAAACCTCAACTCCAAATTCAACATCCAAACAACCGTTCTGTCACATTTCCCTCTCTGCCGAAAACCCCAAAACCCCCCAAAACCCTCCATCTTCAACAATGGCCGGAAACGCAGATATCAACAACATTGCCTTCCCTGAGGGCGAGTTAGGCGAGAGACAACGAGCACAGTACAATGCATTTTATCAGAGGTCTCTCCAGCCAACTCACTACCCGCACCTTCCATCACTTACGGAGCTCGGACTCCTCGAAGGTGTAACCTGGATGCTTCAACGAGCAGGCATCTGGAACCTCTGCTCCAACCCCCAGCCGACCTACGAACAGCTCACCCTTGAGTTCCTGAGTTCGTTCTCGTACATCACCAGCAGCGGCGAACTCAACCAGCACACAGGTGCCGCTTGTTTCCGAATGTTTGGAGTCAACTACCAGGTGAATCAGAATCAGATCGCCAGCATCCTACAGTTACCCCGCGGCGACAACGCTCATCGCCGTATCACTGATCAGTTTCAGCACGAAGCCTTCGCGCTGTGGTATCAGTTGACCGGCCTAAATGCCGATGGTTGGGACTCCCTACACGCCACTCACATCCATAACCCCGCCATCAGATACTTTCACAGGGTTTTAAGCAACACCATCTTCGCCAGAGACAGCAACCACAAAGTGAACTCCAAGGAGCTCTTCTTTCTGCATTGCGTCTTTAACAATGAACCGGTCAACGCTGCCCCGTTCCTACTGGCCCACATTCAGGCCAACTGCAACCGTGGCTCGAAGCCATTCTACTTTGGCGGGATTGTCACGGCCATTGCACTTGGGCTGAACCTTGGCGACCGCCTTCAGCACCTCCATTCCATCCCATCGGTGTTCCTTGACACCGACCACTGCAGGGCCTCCCATCTCATCCGCTCCCGAGCTGACGGGAAATATCATCCGGTTGTGCGTGGCAAGACCGTCAGAAGCATCATCCTTCCGTCCCGCACCCGCATCCATCCTGAGGACCGTACCAACTGGTTGTTCGACCTCACTGCCCCTCCTGCTGCCGCTGTTCCTACTCAGGAACCCACTCATGACTCCGAAGATGAAATCCAAGCTGAGTTGGACAGGGCCGAGCAGCCAGAGGCATCGCAGCCTCCTCCTCCAGTAGGTACATCATCCCGCCGCCGCCGTCACCATCCTGTGACCGACTACACCGAAGAGGACCTCCGTCGCTCCCTAGACCAGCAGGCACAGATACTCACGATGCTGCAGCAGCAGAACCAGCGAGCTGACCAGTTCGAAGCTTGGCACCGGACTCAAATGCAACAACTTCACACCAGCCAAGCTACGATCACTGAGAGTCTAGCGAATCTGACCCTGCAGGTCGAAGGCCTCCGAGACACGGTCTACCACACTGGAGCCATGAGCTACGAGGATAGAGTCGCCCTTGCTAGAGCCAGAGGAGGCCAGCGTGGACGTGACAGGCCCCGGGACTAGATTTTCATTTTTTCCTTTATTGTTTACTATATTTCAGTATTCTGTATTTTCATTTTCAGTTGTATCTCCCTCTCGCATGCTCCAAGAATCAGTGAGGACACTGATCGAGATAGTGTGGGAGCGGAGCCTTATTTCTACTGTATTCAGAACTTCCCTTATTTACAGTATTTCCATTTCACTGCACTTTCGAATTTTAGTAAGTTCTATTTTACACTTTCTATTTCTAGCAAATAAAGCGCGTCTATATATTTTTCACGTTACGCAAACAATCCCCACATTTTTCGACGTAAACAAAAACTTTCATTTGTTCCTCAAAAGCAAAAGCATCACGAGAATGCACCTGAGTTCAAACCGAGTTTTGAAACTCCGAGGAAACGACAGTTCTAACAAAACCAGTATCGTCCAGACACCTTAGATCTCTAGTTTATGCGAGTCGGTTTCACCACCTATGTGTACCAAAGTCTCAAGTGGCTACGCAAACTCAACCCCAAGTAGTTTATACTAGCAGTCAGCACCATCCTAAAAACACTTCTAAGCGAGCGACCGATGCAAATAAGTGTATGATCTCCAAAAAAGATGAAAAATCATGAAAAGAGAGCTAAAAAGCCCAAGAATATAAGATTCGTTTCCTTCTAAGTTAGGTGCTCCTCACCCGAGCATTTAACCCAACGGCACGAAAAACCCATTGAAAGATCAATGACACCAAATTATGATCAATGAAGAAGATCAAAAACAAAAACGAGATCATATTCACTAACAGGTCGACTTGCCATGAGAGTGTGCGGACAACGGGCTTAATGTGATTGCGCTAGAACAAACAGGGTGAACTTGCCGCGAGAACCTTGACACCAAGATACGGTAGCATGACTGAGACCGATTTGAAATAAAAGGGAGACCTCCGAAGACTTGTAGTCCAGTGTCGTCGTGATACTCGTCTTGTTCCTACCAAGAATCCCGGTTTTTCCAAGCTCTGCGAACGAAGAAGCAGCCTCGTGCTTGCCGACTTTTCCACGTTTTACTTGAGGACAAGCAAAGATTCAAGCTTAGGGGAGTTTGATAACACGAAATCATATAGATATTTTCATGCCTAATTCGACTAAAAGCTAACCGTTTTCGATCCGATTTCGGGTTATTTCCATGTATTTGTCTGATGTTTTTGCAGGTATTCAACGATCACGTCTAAACAAGGCAACATGAAGAAAAGAAGCAATCCCAGATGAAATATGGACGAAAAAGGAGTGAAAACACAATGAAAAGCGCAGCAGACAGTTTTTGCTGATGTGATGACCGTCACAGATGCATGACGACCGTCACACGGGTGACGACCGTCACACCTTGTGACGACCGTCACACCTTGTGACGACCGTCATGCAGGCAAAAACGCCCCACTCAGATTACACGTCAAAAGAGCAGTTCCAATTCCCATTAAATGGTCCACTACTCCCTAAATTATCTGCCTCAAGGTCCATCATCCTCAGAGGTAACCGTTGGAATCCCACCTCTATAAAAAGGGAAGCAGGGGACTTCAAAAAGGGAGCTGCATTTATACCACGAAGTGCTGCCCAAATTTATTTTCAAGAGCAAATTTAATTTCCAGCCTTTTTATTATTTGTATCCATTTCTCCAGTTTCAATTGTATCCCTTTCCTTTATTTCCCTTTCCATTCTACTCATTCCCATTTCCGCTCTTCTGTATTTGTTACTGCACTGTACGATCGAATTGGAACTAAAGACAGAATCCTGCCAACATCTGTGGAGGATCTGCCCAAAGGCCAATTGGCATTATTTACAGGTTTTCATTTTGATCGACTCTTATTTTATCATAATGCAATTTATTATTTATTATTATTATTTATGTTTTGTTTTTCCAAATTCCATGTCTAGCTAAACTTAGGTAATCGATATGTAGTAATAATTCGGATGGGATTTGATAACTCTTGTTTGAAAACTTTCTTTTCACAAAAATAACTTATGGTCTAAGTGTTTAAAAATTGATTTACGAAATAAACTTCGTCGCGAAAGCGAGAACTTGTTTTAAAGTAGTTTTGCCACGAAAGTGGGAAATTAATTAAGATACGAACCAACAAGCGAAAGTTGCGGTAAGGTCAGATAGTAAACACTAGGCATTTGTTTTAATAACAGCGAAAGCACTTTAAAACTAATTAGAACTTAGAGATTTCCAAAAAATAGTTTTAACCCCGAACGGAACACGAAAGTGTACGTTAGGCCCTTAGGATTATGATTAGCGTCAATAACCATCGTGAGACGAGAGTCTTCAAATCTCCACTTTCTGCTTAAGTAAACTGCGAAAACTATTTCATACACCAGTAACTTATCAAATCCCTGAAGAACATAACTACTACGTATCGATTCAATTAATTAAAATCTAAATAGTAATCTTAATTTCCCCTCTTAGTGACAATCTTATTCCCTTAAAACATATTCTACCTAGCTAAACATAGTAACTCCCGAGAACACTAGTTTGATTACGAGTCCCTGTGGGATCGATATCTTTTATTACTACGCGATAGACTGTGCACTTGCAGTTAGAATTGTTAGACATAGAAAGTCGCGATCACAAACCCTGCCCATAGCCTACCCGAATTGGTTAGAAATCAAGCCCTATATAATCATTCCCTCACTCTCAGATTTAGAGTTGCAAATTCTCAAGAGTTCTCGCAATTCTCTCTTAGCAACAATAACAACAACACCTGCTCATATTTCTGCAACCTTCACTATAGAAATAACTTAAGCAAAGTTAACTTAAGAGTTTTAATCTTCTCTCCTTCATTCACCTACCTTGAGTCACAATGGTAAATGTTAGAGTGAGTTGACTTGTTAGAAAACACATGGGCATATAATGTAAAACCCTTTCTGGGTTCATACGAAATCAATTCAACAGAACAATTTCATCAGAAGATTAATACCAAACATGTAGAGGAGCATTGAACCCTAATTTAATCTTCAACAATTTAATGAAAACAGAGAGGAGCATTGAATCCTAATTTCAACGGAACAAAGTTAAATGAAAACAGAGAGGAGCATTGAACCTGGAAATTTGAAACGATACAGAAACCAGAATGGCGAGTCGTTGGTATATTGCGGCGGAGAGAACAAACTTGCGCGGTGGTGGAGAAAGAAAGACGAATGGTGGAGAAAGACCTGAAAACTTTTATTTTTTAATTTTTATAACTTTTACATTTAAATTAATTAAAAAATAAAAAATGCATTAGAACCGGTCCAACCCTAAAACCGGTTTTTCCCAGTTCAACCCGATTTTCCCCAGTTTTTATCGGGTTGATGACAAAAACGATCGAACTAGTAAATCAGACCAGTTGCTAGGCCGGTTCTCGGTCCGACCGGCCGGTCCGATCCAATTATTAAAGCATTAGTTTTAAGTTAGCTTAAATATAGATTGAAGCTTACACTTAGAGGCAAGAGTTTTCTCTTGAATTCCACAATCTTCATATGCCAATATCTCATATTGGTTTTATTCAATTTATGGTTACTAATTCATTGCTGGTTTTATTTTTATCTCTTGTAATCTTGTAAATTTTTATGTTACATATTGCAAATTTATCTCTTACAAATCTCTTATAAATTTCACAAGGCAAAAGGACTTTGGTCTTTATGGAGGAAGTGTTGTATCAGAGAGAAATGAAAGTATATAAAGTAGGTTCTATGGCTGCAATCAAATTTAATGACATTGATGTGGATATTAATTCCTTGTTCTGTGATTTATTTGGAGGATTTATAATTTGGTTGCAATCAAGTTTTATGGCATTGATGTGAAAAATATAAAGCAGATTTGAAGCATTTATTTTTGTGATTGATCTTATTTGAAACACGAATGTAAGAGCATCTCCAACAGTGAACTCATTTTTGGGTTCTTTGTGGGACCTATTAAGCCACGTCAGCTTGAAGCAACTCAACTAATTTTTCACTCCAATGGTGCAACTCTGAAGAACTTATATTGGGTCCCAACACTTTATTTTATATATTAATATTTTATTCATATTAAATTTTATATCACTTAAAATAATAATTTTAATTGTTTACAGAAAATTATTTCATTCTACAATATAGCCCAACGGGTATATAGTGTTGTTTTAAAGAAAAATATTTCATTCTACTATATAAACTTTAAAAAAAATAGATTAAACTTAAAAAAAATATTTCAATCTCTCCTTAGTTAATTTTAATGTTTTAAATTAAATTTGATATAAAATAAAAAAAAATTGAAATTATAATTATAATTTAAAATAAATAAAAATAAAATAAAAAAAATTCAAATTAAGCTTATAATTAAAATATAATTTTCATATTATATAATTAATATTTTAATATTGTAATTATAGTTTTCATAAAATAATTAAAATGATAAATAAAATTTTATATTAAAATTATAGTTTTTATATTATAAAATTAATATTTTAATATAAGAACCGTTGAAGAACAGTTGCATAATTAAGAACCGTTGTACAACATGACAATCTTGAAAACAACAAATATGAGTGTCATGTTGGCAAACCCGCTTCAAGAACTCCCATTGGAGTTGGTCTAAGTTCTTATTACACCATTAATCATGATTTTATTGTTGTGTAGATGAGTAATTTTATCGAAGAATAAGTTATAATATTAATCTTTAATTTTTTTCTCATTTAAAAGGACAAAAATCAATATGGTGCAAAGCTTTTCTTTTGATCTTAAAAGAAAGATAGTTTAATATTAATGAAAGCATTTGGCCAAAAAGGTGCAACAAGAATAAAGAATATGTCCAGTATTTCATGATATTGTTTCTATTTAATTTATGATAATGTTGATGTTAATGTTCAACTTGCAAGCTCTGATTACCCATTTGATACTACATAAGGAGGTTAAATTAGGGGTGTGCATGGATTATAAATCAAACTACATATATGATTTGGTTTGATTCTTAAAACCGTTTATGAATAAAACCGATTTATTTTTTTAAAACCGATTTACAAGTGGATTGGTACAATTTCAAACCGTTTTTTTTTTAAAATAGTTTTTTAAAAAACTAGTTTTTTATTTTCTTTGAAGAAATCAGTTTTACAACCAATTTTATAAAAAAAAATCAAGTTTATTGCAAACTATCAAATAATTGATAAATCACCTGAAACATTTTAACTCTATACTTTGTATTAAGAAATGAAAATGTTCAAGCACGAGTATTTGGCAGTACAGAAAAATTGATTATTACATATATGGAAAATCCATATAGAAAATTAAACATGAACACAATCAAAGTAATAAGACAACAATCATTAAAACCAATATGCTAGTCTAGGATTCCCAAATCTACCAAATTATTATTGCAAAGACAGGAGCTGCAACACCGATGCTGAGAGCAGCGAACACTGCAAGAGACATTTTCAACCCCTGATGCTTCATCTGGTCCAAGTTGTACATGTGATATGAATGTCATATCCATCTCTCATCTCTTCACACCAGTTGAATGAAAATTTCTACTCACTGTCACAACATAACAACAATGTCTTCCAATTAAAAAGTAGAAAACCAAGGGTAACAACAATGTCTTCCAATTAAAAAGTATAAAACTAAGGGTAATAAAGGGGAAAACTTAATAATAATACCATTAAGTCATCTTCGAATGCAACAGAGGTTGAAGAGGTTGAACAACTAACACCATCTTCTGTATAAACTAATTCTACAAAACATATAAAGACATTTCATTATGCCTCAAGTATAATAAATAATAATACATTAGGAAATATAGTTAGTTATCATACCTTACTCAAATCTCTCAAGAATATTAAAATCTTCATTTGTAATTAAGGATGAAGATGTTCCTTTGAGTCAATCCTGGGTGCAAATTAGTGTTTCAACTGTTGTAGGTGTTAACGAGCTGCGATATGGAACAAGCACTTTTTCTCCTGTACTGAATGGAGATTCAGACGTCACTGTGCTTATAGGTATAGTCAGCACGTCTCTTGCAATGTTTGCAAGGATGGGATATCATCCAGAGTTAACTTTCCACCACTCTAAAACATTTATCTCCATGTTATGCTCCAACTTCTCTCCAAGATAAGTACTTAATTCATTATCTGCATTGTCACACCCTTCTGAAAGATAAAACTCAGCAATTCCATAAGGATGACTAACACTACCAAAAACTTGCGGCTCATCTGAATTACCTTGAGGAGTAATAAATCCAGCACAATATTCGTCATAAATAGATTTCAAGTAGAAATCTAAGTTTTCTTTCAAGGCATCGGGATCATCCTTATTGTAGTATAACCTTACCATCCTCAACCAATTTAATCTTGCGCCTAGGGTCGAAAAATAGAGCAATCAACAACATCATATTAAGCTTCTCATGAGGTCCCCAATACTTATCATACTTCTTCTTCATCTTTTGAGCTGCTGAACATAGATGTTCATCTTCAGACGCACACATATCCGCAATGCTCTTTCCAATACCCAAGACCTCAAACATATAAATATTTCTTGTCAAATAAGATGACCCTGATATGAGTATTGTAGCATCATAAAACAACTTCAAGAATGGAGTGATTAAGTTGATATGCTTCCAATCATCTTTCGTCGGGACACTTTTTCCCTTCTTTGTCAACTCATTCATATACCTAGTGTAACACCCCACTTCCCAAATTAAAATAAAATACGAATAAATCAAGTAAATATCAGAGTTTCTCCACAAGTGGGATATCACATCAATGAGTCCAACATACTCTTCATTATAGAGTTTTCAAAAGAACGCAGCGGAAAATATTCTTAATTCGTCATTCACGGTCACTCGCCAATTACATAAAAATATTCATTAATGAAATTCACCAACATGATACGTCATAGGAAAATAAAACAAGTTCAAGCATGAAAACACATAAACGCCCAAGTCTCGTGCTACGTATCAGAGCATCCTAAGACTCGACTCGCACACCACTATCCAAGCTAGCTAAGTACCTGAATTATCTGTACTTCCGAGGAAGCACAGACCACAACAACAACAAAGGTGTGAGAAAACATGATCAAAATTATTCGGTAATAACATACATGAAATAAAGGTAGTAGTCATATAATTCATGACCCAACATTCAACAAACACGACTTACTGTCCAACATCAACACAACACACAATAATGCAATTATGCAACTCAACACCATGCATGCGGTACCGACTCATTGGTTCATTCAATCGAACCTCGGATAGATCACATACACCCGCCCGTGGCCATGATCTATCCCCACCATTATCCAATGGAGTACGGATGAATCGCATACACTCCTCATTAGCAATGATTCGTCCCACAAAAACACCATGATATGCATAACACCAAATGCACAACAACTAAACTCAAGCACACTAAGTGCACACGATCCCCTAATCACATAACCATACATCATACAGACATGCACCCATCAATCAATTATTTTAATTAAAGTTACACGATCCCCCTGATCCCATCACCGTATCCCGTACATATCTCACACGCCAATCTAATTATTTCAATTAAATTCAATCACTACATAATTTCACCTCTTAACACCAAGTATACATTCTTCTCCACTAAATACCACATTTGTACCTGTCCCAGCCCAAGGGATCCTACAAAACGAATCACACAAGAAAAACAGCACCACCTTCCATTCTGTCACGCTCACTGGCTCCTTCGCTTAGCGAAGCCCTAGCGAACGCTCGCTAGCTGCTCACCTAGCGAACTCCCTAGCGAAGGCAGACAGTGGCTACTGGAAGCCTTCGCTACCCATCTCGCTCAGCGAAGTCCTAGCGATCACTTGCTACTAACTCACCTAGCGAACTACCTAGCGAATCGCTCGCTAGCTACTCGCTTAGTGAATTCTGCGATCTCTCAAAACCATCACAGTCCAGAACTGTTATCTTGCTCAAATTCAAGTCTATAACTCTAATTCCAACTTCTGTCCTATCAATACTACAACCAATAACACTACTCTATCATTTTCTATCAATTTTAACTCCAGAATCCACACCTATGTTCATTATCAGACCTACCGAAGTTACTCAGAACTTCACCAATCTCTCAACAACACATACTTGTCGCTTGCGCGAAAATAAGGTGCCGGCATGACAGAAGAGTCGCCACCTTTCGTTATTTATCCCTCAGAGCGGGAAAGGAAACGATCGGAAAAACCTGACGAAAAAGGGTAAGACAAGGTCGTCGCAACCATTGTCTGGGTTCGGGAGTCGGTTACGCAAGGGGAAGGTATTAACACCCCTCACGTCCGTCGTACTCGACGGGATCCTCGCTTGTGTGTTTACTTGGACGGGTTGGTTATAATCTATCTACCTATCAAGGCTGGCTGAAAAAGAAAAGAAAAATGACTCGGCAAAGCGTCGCGCTTTATGCCTACGTATTCTCATCAGAGAATGAGAAATCAGAGTCAACGTAGTTCGACCTACGACGGGTTATGGGGGAAGGTAGCTCGCCAATACATCAGTATTGTGCCTACGTACTCTCAACAGGTATGAGAGATCAGAGCTCACGTAGTTCGGGAAACTACGGGTTATCTCCTAAAAGAAGTGTTTTTTATTATGTTTGCGATTTCAACCGCACTAGAGACTATGACCTGAGAGTGAATGCGTCGCATGTCACCCAAAGGGTACCATACTAAACATCCATCCTCAGATAGCTTAAGGCTCGTAACGTACGAAAGAAATCATTCATGATTACTGTATCTTAAACTGCTTTGAGATGAGAAGAGAACAGGCCCAACTAGGAGGGAGACTATCAAGTCCTACTGTTATCATGCCATGGATTCATCCTATGGTTGAGGTTTGAACAGGGAACTCCTAGATGTTGTCATGCATAGGTTTCAACCTAAAAGTCTATCATCAAATCCTCATCAGAAGAAATGAGAGTCCTAAGGGATCATGTCAATGATACACCAAAACAGACAAAAGCATCAGCTTTAACGGTAAAATGCATGCAATGCAAGTGAGGGAGGAAATGTGTGTGGGGCTTCAGCCTCCACAATCTCGTCTCGACCTCAAGCCAGTCATGAAATAACAGTAATCATACTGAAAATAATCAACATGCTATCAAGCCATAACAGATACGAGAAATGAAGTGAAATGCCATCAGGCAAACAAAACACACATGCTTGAGAAAGAAAGAATCCACTCTCTAATCCTAACCCTAACACAGAATCTGAACAAATCTAAGCAAAGCCCTCAAGCCAAACCCTAAACAAGAGAAATCAATCCCAGCCTTCAAGCTTCAGAGCAAGCTTACCAAAGACAGGGAGCTAAGCAAGCAGACTCATAGTGTCTTCCTCAGGAAAGCACTAGGAGGTGTATACTCAGGAGTCATACCCTACGTGGCTCAACCACTGTGATCAGTTTATATTCCTCCTCAGGAGAAATTAAACTCACAAGCAGGCTCCAACATCACTGGATACTTAGGAAATCCTATCTGAACTAGTGGAACTAAATGAACAGACTCATAGGACCTTCCTCAGGAAAGTACTAGGAGGCTTCCACTTAGGAGTTGTATCCCATGTGGCTCAACAACATGTGATCAGTTTACATTCCTCCTCAGGAGAAATTAAACTCACAAGTTGGCTCCAACATCATTGGATACTTGAGAAATCCTAGATAAACTAATGGAACTAAGTGAATAGGCCCATAGGACCTTCCTCAGGAAAGTACTAGGAGGCTTCCACTTAGGAACTGTATCCCATGTGGCTCAACAACATGTGATCAGTTTACATTCCTCCTCAGGAGAAATTAAACTCACAAGTTGGCTCCAACATCATTGGATACTTAAGAAAGAGGTGAGAAGAAGGAATGAAAGTCATTCATAGTGCCTTCCTCAGGAAAGTACCATGAACTTCCTTCAAACTTCAGGATCTCAAACCTCACAGACAGGGAACAAGCCAAGCTCTGGGTCTCTGAGTCTTGATCTACAATCTTCTCTTCATGATGCTCTCCATCAAGGTCTTCAAGGCAACACAATCCCCACAACAAATTCCCCACAATGAACCCCAAAGATGAACAGATAACCACAGGGTAAACAAAATCACTAGGCAACTTCAGAAAATACCTAAAAATACTGAACTAATGGGGAAAAATCTAACAAATATCCACAAGGGTCCTCAACACCTACTCATAACATCTACATAGGCCTCTACCTAAAAATCAAGACAAAACTCAATCAAAGAAAGGGATTCTTCACCTGAACACAATCTAAACCCTAATTAGGATACCCTACATCAACCCTAATTAAACTAAACAAAATTAATTCTAAAATTCTAGAAAAAATCCTATGGGGAACTATGATTCATCATCTAAATGCACAAAAAAGAATGGATTAAAAACCCTAAGGGAAGGTTCTAAAACAATTCCTACAAAATCAAATACCAAATTAAGACTATTAAAAAGCTATTTATTAGGAAAATCTATTAAAAATATTAAACCTAAAAATAAAATCTCATTTTTATTTTTATAATTTTCTACACATTTTCATCTAATCATAGAAAAAAGAAGAAGTAAAAAATCATTTTTTATCATTTTTTAATGAATTAAACAAAACAGAAAAATTACTAAAAGAAAATAAAAGAATTAAATTAATTAAGGAGGGGGGGGGGGTTGGAATAGCACATCACGCTAGTTAGAAATAAATGGGCCAACAATAGGGGGGGGGGGGCGAATAGCACTCTGGGCCCAGCGCTGGTCTTAAATGAAACGCAGCGTTTCAATCTATTTGAAATTCCCTCTCTCTCTCTCTCAGGTTAGACCACAGCCGTTGGATCATCATAATAAGTCAAAATCTGGAACGAATCCAATGGCTCTCCTTTCGTCTTCTCCAAACAGACTAGGGTTTTCAGAAACCCTCCTCTCATGCCCTAATCTTCGAGCTCCTCTATCTCTCTCCACAGGCCACGGCTTCACTCGACTCAAACATGAAAAGTGCTCTACTACTCAAGCTCTACACAACCATACGTACAGTTTCTCTTAATTCCTCGTGAATAATCCCAACAGAAGCCTTCAATGTATTGGTACACCCATGTTCAACTGACATCAACCTTCACCAAACTTCAGTCTAATGGTCTACAGATGCTCTACATGTTATGCTAGCTATTATACACTAATTCTTGATGATTAAAACTAACAATCTACACAGTTCTTGCAAATCAAAGATTCCTACACCTGTCACAAACCATCATGGATCGTGCCCTAACTTTCAGTATTTGGTCATCTACCCTAATACATTAATTCTATGGCTAAGAAACTAACTAAAATTGCATAATTTAAGAGATAGAAAGAGAAGAAAGAACCTGTCAAAGGGATGATGGTGAGGCTCGTGGGGATGCTTGCAGGCCTTGGAATTGGTTCAAGGTGATCCTACAATGGTCCTCAACCTTCTGTTTGCACTTGTGATGGTGGAGATGGCTTGTAGTGGAAGAATTCTTGAGTTGCTTCAACTTGAAGAAATTGCTTCAATGGCTATGTACCTCTCTCTCTCCTCTGACTTGACTCAAGTTTCACCAACCTTAGACTCTCCACAATGCACTCTTCTTATAGCACTCAATGGAAGTGGCTAGAAGTGTCTAGAACCATCTAGAAAAGTCATGAACTTCTCCTTAAATGAGACTTTGAAAATCTCATATCCCTTGCTTCAAGCCTTCAATTCTATGCCAAATTGTCCTTACATGAGTTATTGAGTGATAAGGAATGCAAATCAGCCTTTAGTTTCACTTGTGTAAGGTTTTTCAATGTTACCTTCTTTTGCAAGCAACAAATTTCCAAAGGAACCTCATTTTTTAAGCCTCAAATGAAAATTCTACTTAAACCAATGTTCTCAAAATGGTTTTTCCAATCAAAATGATATATTGGATGACCTATTTTGGATTTGTGGATCTCCCAAATCACTTTTCAATTTCAACTTTTCAAAGTTATAAGCCTTTTTTAGTTCATTTTTGACCAATCATGTAATCTTGTGCTATGAGATTTTCCAACAATTTGTGACCTTCTTTCTAGACTTAAAATCACATTTTGAGCAACTTTCATGTTTTGAGTTTTTCCATTTGAGGCTTGGAAATAGGAGTTTTAGGCATTGGCTAAAATGACCTATAACTGACAAATGACCAAAATACCCCTGTCTTGTTCAAACCATAAGTTGAGTTCCACAAATCCTATCAAGGACTTCTACCACTCAAATTAAAGCTAAGAAGATGCTCTTCAACATTAATGTTGACCAAGAAATCATAGGAGTCATCCTACTAGGGCAAAAGTTGTCTGCAAGTTGGGTGACTTTCAAGGACCCAGATTCACACACCTCTACTGACCTGTAATTTGTCAAAACCATATCTTGAGCTCTGTAACTCCTATCAAGGACTTCCACCACTCAAATTAAAGCTAAGAACAAGCTCTACAACATTCATGTTGTGGGGAAGATGAGATATCAATCACATCTAGAGCTAAAACTGCCTGGAAGATAGGGATCAAACTAGGGTTTTTTCACTGACAATCCTCAGAAACCCTAACTCAAAACTTCTCAAACTCCTCAATCATGATGAGTTGGTCTAGGAATCATCTTTATAACATCTCTATATATCATTCCATGATCTCATGGCCCTTGGATTAGGTCTCAACCTTCTCCAAATCTTCAGCTGATCTAGGGTTGACCCAGTCAAAACCCTAATTCTACCATTCATGGTTGAATCTTCTGAATTCTTGCATAATGACCCCTCTGGGCTTCATGATGGCTATCAAGACATCTCATAACCTTTCTCAAAACATCAAGTTCTTTCACAAAGTCTCAGAATCATCTGAGGAGCACCCACAACTCTCAAACTGTGAAGCACACAACCCTGGTTCCAAACCACCTCTCTGGGGATCTCTTGAACTTTCTGATGAAGGTATCCACTTTCAAACATTCAATGAATAAATAATTGTTGGTCAAATTTTGGGGTGCAACAGCTGCCCCTATTCAAACGGCTTGAACCTGACTGGGTGAGAAGCGAACGGCTCTCAACCAATCAAGGTACGAGACGGTTGAATATCGGTAAACCCGAAAATTTGCCAACTGCACGACCACATGATACTCTGCGGGGAACAAATCTTTGAACACTGCAACACTAGCTGCTCAACAACTAGCTGGGGAAATACTGATCTGACATCGCCGCCGGAAACAAACATCATTCTGAGAGACACTCGACATCGCCGTCGTACAAACATCATCTTTACTGGGGATTTAAAGAGCCCGATATTGCCGTCGAACAAACATAATCTGACCTCGCCATCCAACAAACATTCAACCTCGCCGTCAAACAAAATACAACACTGAACAACTCTGACCTGGGGGTCACCCCTGGTAAATGGAACAAAAGGTACACTTGCGTATTTGGAGCTACTCTGCTGGGAATGAGAGACTCAACCGAGCACACTCTGATCTGGGGTTCTCCCTAAGAACCATAACGAACATCGGAATACTGCTGCACACTGCCCACTGTAGAACTTCAACATCAGAACTATATGAAACCCTGGCCCCTGGCCACTTCCAGCTTCAGCTAGAGAAGACCTTCAAGTACTTCTGAAGATAAGCATCCTTGGCCTTCAAGGATATATGGATCTGCCTTCAGGCAACTCCACCTCTGCTATAGAGCATCCGTGACTTCAGTCAGGGATACACTTCGGCCTTTAGTCCGAAAAATGAATCCTAGGTCATTCATGACCTTGGGGGATAACCTTGCCCTTAGGCACCTTCGCTTCAGCTTGGGGAAATCTGTGACTTCAGTCAGAGAAATGGTGTCCTGAGCCATTCATGACTCTACGGGGATTCAAAACACTTTGCCTTCAGGCAAAACTCCGTTTCAGCTGGAGAAACATCTTCGACTTCAGTCAGAAGAAACACTATCCACTTGATCGCGCTCAATCATCACCTCAGGATAACTGACTTGGTCTTCAGACTCACACGAAATCACTCTGTTGTATCTACAACCTCTGGAACCTTATCTTCAGCCACACGTTGATTCATCAACACGGAAATCTGGACTCACAGGAACCTTCTGATATCGCCATCGGGCGCTTACGAAATCCATCTTCAGATTAGACATCGCTGTTAGAGCAGACATATTACGCTGCTGAGGATTTCAAGAATCATCTTGAACAAACAGGTCCGTCGGGCACCTTCAAGAATCATCCTGAACCGATAACCTTTCTGGAGCAAACATTCTGTTGGGAATTCCAGGAATCTTCCTGGGCAACTCTTGCTGGAGGACGCTACTGGGGAACTCAAGTATCATACTAGACGAACCACTCGGGAAGCTGTACTGGGGTCTTAAGAAACATCTTAAGCAAATGGCCCTGCTGAGGGATTTGAGAATCATCTCGAACTGGAGACTTCGCTGGGGATCTCAAAAATCATCTTGAGCGAGCGACCGCGGGGATCACACCGGGGTTTTTAGAATCATCTAAGAAAACAACCTTGCTGGGGAGAACATCAGGAATCGTCCTGAGTAACTGGTCTTTTGGGGATACACCTGTAAAACAAGGATGATAATGATCTAGATCATGCTTATGATGCATATGCTTCTGCGCCATGCCCCACACGGTGGGAATGATATGCGGTTATGCTAAATGCCATGCAATCATGCACAATGCTATTGTAACGTTTAAATGCTATGCAGTCATGCACAATGCTATGCAATCATGCACAAAGATGCGATCCCATCAGCAAAATAAATGCCGAAGGGGAGAATCCTCCTGTCAAGGAGAAAGAACCACTCAGGTAGAGGAATCATCCTGCTGAGGAGAACGTGAACACGCCAATATCAATCGGGCTCTGTCTGGGAAATTGATCTTCCGTTGACTGCTGCAGGGAAAACAACTTCAGCTGACTGCGGCAGGGGATGAAGCTCTACGAGAACTTGGATCTGCTGATATCAATCGCGAGAATGAACTGCGCGGCCGTCTCGGCTACTCTTCTGGGGATGACCACTCTGTGGGGGACCAACTTCAGCTGCTCCACTCTCCACTGGGGAAAAACCAATCGTGATCTGATCAACTTCCAAGGATTCGGATCTTTTGGACATCTGCAAATTCGGCTGGGGAAGGAGAAATCATTCTGCTTCGCTGGAGAGAGTGCGCCTCTTGGGGAAACACAACATTAGCTGCCCCACGCTCTGCTGGGGAAAATTGATCATGATCTGATCAACTTCCAAGGATTTTGCTTTTCTGCGGACTCAGCCGGGGATAGAAATCATTCTACTTCACGGGAGGGTACGACTCTGATGGGGAATTTGATTCCACTGGGGAAGAAAGAATCATCTGACTTCGGGGAAGAGTACACGACTCCGCCGGGGACCATAACATCAGCTGTTCCACTGCTCTACTGGGGAAAAGGGAATCATCCAACTTCAGGAGAGAGCATGACTCTGGTGGGGAATCTCAATTCCACCGGAGACTTCAGTCTGGCATCATCAGTTATTGCATACTTCGGTATACGACTAACTTCCTGCGAAACCTGCACTTGTGACCCGGTGCGTGGGAAAATCCTGCTTCAGCGACTTTACTGAGGAAAACACGGGCTTCGGCATCCGAACACTTCTCTGAAATCTGCACTTGTGACCCGGTGCTGGGGAAAATTCTGCTTCAGCGCTTGACTCAGCTGATGAGGTGACATTCCTTCAGGATGCGCCTGCTTGGGGAAGAGAATCATCTCTGCGCGGGGAGGACATATCAATGCTCACTATCTGATTCTGATTCCGCGGAGGAGAAACTACTGAACTTTGCTGGAGAAGGAAGACTCATCTTGCCTCGGGGATACGCACGACACATCTTCTGGCGAGGTACTACACCTGCAACAACACAAACAAACAGACAAGATACCCTCCTCAAAGGGGCCTATTCAGGTTATTATCTCGTGACAATGTTCAGTTAGTTAATTGTTTCAACAATCAATGGGCTTAGGCCCGCAAGTTTATGTATGCGCATTTTATCAAAAAAACACATCGGCGTTATCATTCGCAAACAAAACAGATAAATGCTAAACAGACAAGTAGAATTGCTGAATAATGGGCATTTTATTGATGATGAACCCCTGAATGGGCAAAAAATGTTTTACAACAGAGGCAAGCTCCTGGAATGAGGAAGCCGCGCAAAAAGAAAACATAAATATACATCAGTATATACAAATGTCGGCAATCGAGGCGTAGACGAACACCATGAGTTGATCCCTCTAAGACCCACTCGACTTCGATACTCCTCCGATGCTTCAGCTTTGGGAAGAGATTGATTCAGATAAACGGCCCTCAGGTCTTCCGAACCACTAAACAATGAAAGTCCGTACGCGGAACGCAGTCATTTGCTTATTCAAATCCCTAACTTTTGCATGAACCGCCCTTCCGGGTTTTCAGTTCACCGGGATACCCCTTTTTGCCGAAGCCGCCCAGTGTAGGTTTTCGACTTCGCGGGTGTACATTTTTTCAATATATCCCTAATTTTTGCCCGAACCTTTTATTCTGTTTTTGGTTCGCCGGGATGCCCCTTTTTTGCCTGGACTCTTTCTTTTTTGTCCAGCGGGTCGCTTTCAAGCAAAGTATTTTTTAACTGCGTCCGCGTTCACCGGGGATGCAAAATCTTCACCATCCATCGTGGATAACAACAAAGCTCCTCCCGAGAAGACCTTGCTGACGACATACGGCCCTTCGTAATTCGGAGTCCACTTGCCCCGGTGATCGGAGTGTGGCGGAAGAATCTTCTTCAGGACGAGATCACCCGTCTGAAAGCTTCGAGGACGCACCTTCTTATCATAAGCTTTCTTCTTTCGGCTTTGGTACAGGCGACCAAATGCAATCGATGCTAACCTCTTCTCGTCCATCAGGCTGAGCTGGTTCAGGCGATTCGTCACCCATTCTGCCTCATCAAGTTTCACATCAACCAAAACTCGCAAAGAGGGAATCTCCACTTCTAGCGGTAGGACAACTTCCATACCGTACACCAAGGAGAAAGGAGTTGCCCCGGTCGACGTACGCACCGTGGTACGATAACCGTGCAAGGCAAACGGCAGCATCTCGTGCCAATCTTTATACGTCACAACCATCTTCTGAACAATCCTCTTGATGTTCTTGTTGGCCGCTTCAACAGCGCCATTCATCTTCGGTCGATAAGGAGATGAGTTGTGGTGTTCAATCTTGAAGCTCTGGCACAGCTCCTTCATCATCTTATTATTCAAATTCGAACCATTATCAGTAATGATCCGCTCGGGAATTCCATAGCGACAGATGATGTCCCTCTTTATGAACTTAGCCACCACCTGCTTGGTCACATTAGCGTACGAGGCTGCCTCCACCCACTTGGTGAAGTAGTCGATAGCTACCAGAATAAAACGATGACCATTGGATGCAGTGGGCTCGATCTTGCCTATCATGTCAATGCCCCACATGGAGAACGGCCAAGGGGAGGACATGACATTCAATGGGCACGGCGGCACATGAACTTTATCAGCATAAATCTGGCATTTGTGACATTTCTTCGCGAATCTGAAGCAATCCGACTCCATAGTCAACCAGTAATATCCTGCTCTCAGGATCTTTCTCGTCATGGCGTGCCCGCCGGCGTGCGTACCAAATGTGCCCTCATGGACTTCCTCCATGAGCATACTTGCTTCTTTCTCATCTACACATCTGAGTAGCACGAGATCGTGGTTTCTCTTATACAGCACTCCGTCAGGGTTGAGGTAAAAGTTTCCAGATAGCCTCCTCAGAGTCTTCTTATCCTGGGTTGACGCACCCGCAGGATACTCCTTAGTCATAAGGAAGGTCTGGATGTCGTGGAACCATGGCTTGCCGTCAGTGGCATCCTCGATTGCGAACACATATGCTGGTCTGTCAAGACGCGAAAGAACAATGCTTGGAGCTTCATTCCAAAGATTGACCTTATACATTGAAGCCAGGGTGGCCAAAGCATCAGCCATTTGATTTTCAGCCCGGGGTACATGATGAAGTTCCACTCGATCGAAGAACGGAAGCAGCCTCCTGGCATAATTCATGTACGGCACTAGATTCGGTTGACGAGTTTCCCACTCCCCTTTGATCTGATTGGTTACAAGCGCTGAGTCACCATATATGTCTAGATTCTTGATTCTCAAATCAATTGCCTCTTCTAGACCCATAATACACGCTTCATACTCGGCTTCGTTGTTGGTAACTGGAAACGTCAGTCTCGCAGTAAACGGGATGTGGGATCCGTGAGGAGTCGTGATGATAGCCCCGATACCACTTCCATAGGAATTAACCGCTCCGTCGAATATCAACTTCCACTGAGACTTCCTATCTGGCCCCTCGTCGGGCAATGGCTCATCGCAATCCTTCGCTTTGAGAAACATAATGTCCTCGTCAGGGAATTCGAACTTCATCGGCTGATAGTCTTCGATCGGCTGTTCGGCAAGGTAATCAGACAATACGCTTCCCTTGATGGCTTTCTGAGAGACGTACTGAATATCGTATTCTGTTAACACCATTTGCCATCTGGCAATCCTGCCCGAAAGAGCCTGCTTCTCGAATACGTACTTGATCGGATCCATCTTCGAAATCAGCATAGTGGTGTGGTTGAGCATATACTGTCGTAGACGTTTGGCAGCCCAAGCTAATGCACAACACGTCTTCTCCAGCATCGAGTATCGAGATTCACACTCAGTGAAATTTTTACTCAAATAATAAATGGCATGCTCTTTTCTGCCCGTCTCGTCGTGCTGACCGAGAACACACCCCATGCTATTCTCCAGAACTGTCAAGTACATGATTAATGGCCGTCCAGCCACTGGGGGTATCAAGATTGGAGGTTCTTGAAGATACTGCTTTATCTTATCGAATGCCTTCTGGCAATCCTCATTCCAAGTAATCGCCTGATTTTTCTTTAACAACTTGAACATCGGTTCACAAGTGGCCGTGAGCTGAGAGATAAACCTTGCAATGTAGTTTATTCGGCCCAAGAAACCACGAACTTCTTTTTCTGTTTTCGGCGCTGGCATTTCTTGGATAGCTTTTATCTTCGCAGGATCAACTTCGATACCTCGTTCACTAACGATAAACCCCAATAACTTTCCGGACCGCACTCCGAAAGTGCACTTGTTAGGATTCAGCCTCAGCTTGAATTTCCTAAGCCTTTCAAACAGCTTCAGCAAATTGACCAGATGCTCCTCCTCCGTTTGGGACTTTGCAATCATGTCATCAACATAGACCTCGATCTCATGATGAATCATATCATGAAACAAAGTTACCATTGCTCGCTGGTAAGTGGCCCCTGCGTTCTTCAGACCGAAGGGCATTACCTTGTAGCAAAACGTGCCCCAGGGGGTAATAAACGTTGTTTTCTCCATGTCCTCCGGTGCCATCTTAATCTGATTGTAACCGGAGAAGCCATCCATGAACGAAAACACGGAAAACTGGGCTGTATTGTCGACCAACACATCGATATGAGGCAACGGGAAATCATCCTTAGGGCTCGCCCTATTCAAATCCCGATAATCGACGCACATGCGTACCTTACCGTCCTTCTTCGGTACAGGCACTATGTTGGCGACCCACGGAGGGTAGGTGGTAACGGCTAGAAATCCTGCGTCCAACTGCTTCTGGACTTCTTCTTTGATTTTTACAGCCATGTCTGGTCTCGTCCTCCTGAGCTTCTGCTTGACTGGAGGGCAATCTTCTCGCAACGGCAAGCGATGAACCACGATATCTGTGTCAAGTCCGGGCATATCCTCATATGACCAAGCAAAGACGTCACTATACTCTCGAAGCATCTCGACCAGTCTATGCTTGACATCATTCTGCAGCGCAGCCCCAACTCTGACATTCTTGATAAGCTCCTCAGAACCCAGATTTATGATCTCAATATCCTCCTCGTGAGGCAGAATAACCTTCTCCTCTTGTCTCAACAAGCGGGCCAACTCTTCCGGAAGGTCTTCGTCTTCATCAATCTCATCCTCGGCTTGATAGATCGGGCAATCAAAGTCGTAGTGAGCCGTAGAGGGTCCAGAGTCGATGTCATCTGTTACGTGGATCCTGCAATAACAAGGGTTAAGTTTAAAGCAAGAATATGCAGGTTAGCACGAACCTCGTTGCCATTTTGCTGTTTTTCAAAACAAACATAAAATATGAATAACAGAGAACACAATATTTGATTACGAAGAAAACGCCTTTTATTTATTAACAAAATGCATACACATAATCCAACAAGGCCCTGACAGTAAAACCACTATGCCCCGGGCAGGACATAGGGTTGTACAAAGATTGTAAAAAGCAAATCATTACTCTTCACTTGTCAGCTCGATAATCTCCTTGATGGTCCAATTGTGAAGGCGCTCGCCTGGCTTGCTCGGTTGAATCCAGGCATCAAGATCACAATCACTGTCCCCGCTGTCCTCCGACGCTGCGTTGACACTCTCGAAGATTACTCCTCCCTTGGTGAACAAGATCGGCCCTTTCCCACGAGACGAGCTACCAGAAGAAGATGAAGCTTCAGCTTTAGGAGAATATCCCAATCCAAACTTATCCTGTTTGAATGGTATATCCAAGACATGCCCCCAGCCTGGGGTGGAACCGGCTTCGACAACAGCCCTAGCTTCCTTAAACGAAGAGAGGTTCACCTCTTGCTTCTCTGCAACAACGGGAGCTACCTCCTTCACCCTGACGGTTTCAAACGCTTGGCAAAGGGTCTCATGGATCTCGCCATCCATTTCGACATATTTAAAGGACGACAGGTGGCTTACCATGATGTCCTCTTCTCCACAGACTGTCACTATGCTGCCCCCAACAGCATATTTAAGCTTCTGATGCAGCGTGGACGTTACGGCGCCAGCAGAATGGATCCATGGCCGACCTAAGAGGCAACTATAGGCGGGCATGATATCCATGATATAGAACACTGCATTAAACGTCTCTGGACCAACTTGAATTGGCAGGGTCAATTCTCCGAAGACGTGGCGCTTGGTTCCGTCAAAGGCTTTCACGACCAGATCACTGGGCGTGCACAACAGTCCACGGGTATCCAACTTCATCAGTGCCTTCTTTGGAAGCACGTTAAGCGAGGAACCCGTATCTACTAGGACATGTGACATAATCGTGCCTCTGCACTCTATCGAGACGTGCAAGGCATTGTTGTGATCTCTTCCCTTGGGCGTCAGCTCCAGGTCCGTAAATCCTAGCCCATTACCAGCGTTGACATGGGCTACTACTTCCTCGAGTTGATTCACTGATATCTCCTGCGGCACGTATGCAGCATTCAATACCTTCAATAATGCGTTGCGGTGCGCTTCAGAACACAGCAACAGGTTAAGAATCGAGATCTTCGACGGAGTCTGGTGAAGATGATCTACAATCTTGTAGTCACTTTTCCTGATCAGTCGCATGAACTCTTCGGCATCTTTAACCAACAAGTCTTTCTCTGCCCCTGCAGGAACCTCTTCAACAGCTTTACCTTTGCCCTTGTCCACAGCGTCAGCCCGGACTACTTTCTCTGCGGCGACCTCTGCCGGCGCGAACACTCTGCCACTCCTGGTGATACCACTGATTTCAGTAAGATCCTGCGCAGTCGATCTGGACGGCTCAAGCTCTATCTTCTGACCGTTACAATAAACCTCGGCGCCATAATGCCATGGAACGGCATTGGTACTCTCGAACGGGATTGGCCCGGCCCTGGTAATGGTGATAGTAGGCGGACGGGGCGCAGAAATAGTGATAGGGTGGCGAGGAATGGTAATGGTAGCAACTTCATCCGCCTGCTTCAGCACGACTTCTCCTGACGCATTCTCAACGCTTCGACTGAACTGCAAAATACCCTCGGTCATCAGACTTTGGATACCTTCGATCAACTGCTCACACCCATCAGGAAGTGTAGCACATGCCATACAAAACTCTCCACACCCGGGAAAGAAGCCTTTCTTTAGCAACTTAGCTTTAACAAAACTCAACGGCGTCTTCAAATCTCTGACATCAGTCAGGAAGTCTGAATTCTCTTCAGTGATAACAGCATTTACTCTGCCCCCCCTATGATGAGGCATTGGATTCTTGGTGACGTTGGGCACGCTGTCAGAAAAGTTGATCACCTTGGCGTCGACCAAGTCCTGGACTTTGTGCTTAAAAGCTTTGCAATTCTCCACTGTATGGCCAGGTGCCCCAGAATGAAATTCACAAGTAGCATTAGCATCGTACCCCGGTGGTGGTGCCCCTGTCAAGGGAGCCAATGTCCTTTTCTGAACTAATTGGAGCTGAAGCAACGTCTGCAGAAGCTGGGCATATGACATAGGAGGAGTTTCCAAATGACGGTTTGCCAGGGGACCCCGATTCTGATATCTCTTATATCCCGGATTATTCTGTTGCTGAGGCTGCTGCTGCGGCTGCGGGGGAGCAGCTGGGATGTTTATGCTAGCGATCTGAGATTGAGGGCCCTTGCCCTTTCTCCTAGCATTAGTGACAGCACTGGCATCTCCTTCTCGACGCTTGCCAGTATAGGGTTTCTTGCTAGCTCCTCCAGATGAGGATGATTCGCCTTGAATCTTTCCAATCTTTATACCATTTTCAACATGCTCGCCCAAAGTGATGAGGGCCGAGAATGTTCCGGTCATGCCACTGATCAGCTTCTCATAATAGACTCCGGGAAGGGTAGCCACGAACATTTGTACCAACTCACGCTCAACCATCGGCGGTTGAACCCGAGCAGCCAATTCACGCCACCGCTGGGCGTACTCCTTGAAGCTTTCATTGCTCCGCTGCGAGAGATTCTGAAGCTGAACTCGGTTGGGAGCCAAGTCGCTATTATATTGATAGTGGAGAACAAACGCTTCAGCGAGATCTTTCCACGTGCGCACAGCAGCGGGTTCCAAACCCATATACCATTCGAGCGATGGGCCAGAAAGACTATCCTGAAAGAAGTGCATCAGCAGCTTCTCATCATCAGAATAAGCGGACATCTTTCTGTAATAAGATCGGAGGTGAACTCGGGGACAAGTAGTGCCCCTATACTTCTCAAAGATAGGCACCTTAAACTTGTGAGGTACTTTAAAGTCAGCAATCAACCCGAGTTTGGACATGTCAACGCCCAATGTGTTCTGATTTTCTATATCTCTCATTTTATCCTCCAGCGCCTTGAACCTGAGTCGAGCTTCAGCAGTTAACTCAGCCTCTACACCTCTCTGAGAGAAAATGTCATCCTGATGGTCCTCCAGCCATGGTTGAGGCACCACCATATTTCCTGCACCAACATTGCCGTTGACCGGCCCCATGGTAACATTGGCTCCCAAACCACCATTGACGGCGCCCGCCGCATTAAGTCCGAGATTAGTCATAAGATTGTCGTTAGCACTGCCGTTGCCCCCGGCAGCAGGAACAACGTTCTGTGGGGTATCCCCTTGAGGAGGAGTGGGTACGGCCCCGCCATGAAGTATTCCATTGCTGTCAACCCTGGAGATGAGAGGTTGAACCAAAGTACGAAGCTGGTCTTGCCCATTCGCAACTACTTGCATCAGCTCCATAAAACGATCCATCCTTTCACGAAGCTCCTGAACATCTGACTGTACTTGGTCCATGATTCTTGTTTGATTGGCGCGAGTTGAGTAGCGGTGGATAAGTCTTTGATCAATCCTGGAGATCGAAAGCAGCTCGGAACCTGAGTACCTGAAAAACCTGTCAAGACTAAAGGTTAGGAAAAGCAACAGAATGTATGTCATGCAAGAATGCTTCATGCAAATGCATGCGTGAGTCTGTGTGCTTGAGAGATTTCCCCCGATCCTGGCACCTGCTGACAATAATAAGGAGGGGAACCTGGGCCCAATCATGGAAACAGCAACCTCACATAGCAATAGTCAGACTTGACACATCAAGGACCGAAAACTCATACGCAACAGTCTTCCTGAGAACGGCTGCAGTAACACAATGAGAGATCTTGGATCGGGGAAACGGTACCTGTCACAGACACACGCTAATGGAATGATTATGCAAGCTAATGCAAAATGCAGGTATGCAACAATATATCCAAGTGGCTGCTGTGGAGATTCGATGTCAACAGTCGCTGATGAGAAGGAAACCCCGGTGTAAACCCACTGATCTGATCTGGTGAGAATAACCATCTGGTAGGATCGAGATCAAAATTCTGCTCTGTCAAGAGTAAGTCCCTGATAATAAGGACCCCGGGATGCAAGATCAAGGAATATCTGTTGATGAAGCCTTCGGACCCCAAATCACAAATCTGCCCTATCAAGAACAAAAATACAGCTGCTGATGAGATCTTCAAACCCCACTCAAAATCTGCCCTATCAAGAACAAACAACAACTGCTGACGAGATCTTCAGACCTCACTCAAAAATCTGCTCCATCCAGAACACACTTCTGATAATAATACTCTGATCAAAGCCTGCTCTATCAAGAACAAACAAATACCCGATGATAAGATCCTCTGATCAAACTCTCGCTCTGTCAAGAACATCTCTGCAACTGAGAACCCAACATAACTGATTCACTGTCAAGAAAACCAGGTGGTCTGGAGGTCAAAGTTTCCTGCAATATCCCAACCCCACTCACAGGTATGATGGACCTAATCCACGGACAAAGGTACGGCATCCTATGCGGTTGTCAGCGTCACAGACATTCATGAGTGACAATACGATTCCAAGAAGGAGTGGCATCGTCAAGTCATGAAGAGGCCTCTCTTAGCTGACTTCCAAATGATCGGTCCCCAGAGTCGACAATCCTCACGTCTGGACTCCCCTCAGATCCTCAGGACCGGGAAGGAGCACCTCTGCAAGAATCTCGTCTGAGCGCAGATTTTCGTAGGGAACTGTGCCTGCTCAGCAGACAGGTTCGTCTACTACTTCTCCGCAACTATATCTAGGTGTGTACTCAAGCCCAGGTCCGGCTTTTCACTCACAATAACGTCCCTCTCCCACAGCAGCACAGATAATCATATCAAACTGGAAATAAAATGCAGGAAATAAAATGCGGGAAGTAAAAATGCGGGAAGTAGAAATGCGATAAATAAACGCAACCCAACAAGCAAACACACAAACGATAGGATTGACTCGCGTAGGGGATGGGAAACGGTCCCAGCATAAGGGATGGGAAAAGTCCCTAGATGCTATCCGTCCCCAGCAGAGTCGCCAGCTGTCGCTTGCGCGAAAATAAGGTGCCGGCATGACAGAAGAGTCGCCACCTTTCGTTATTTATCCCTCAGAGCGGGAAAGGAAACGATCGGAAAAACCTGACGAAAAAGGGTAAGACAAGGTCGTCGCAACCATTGTCTGGGTTCGGGAGTCGGTTACGCAAGGGGAAGGTATTAACACCCCTCACGTCCGTCGTACTCGACGGGATCCTCGCTTGTGTGTTTACTTGGACGGGTTGGTTATAATCTATCTACCTATCAAGGCTGGCTGAAAAAGAAAAGAAAAATGACTCGGCAAAGCGTCGCGCTTTATGCCTACGTATTCTCATCAGAGAATGAGAAATCAGAGTCAACGTAGTTCGACCTACGACGGGTTATAGGGGAAGGTAGCTCGCCAATACATCAGTATTGTGCCTACGTACTCTCAACAGGTATGAGAGATCAGAGCTCACGTAGTTCGGGAAACTACGGGTTATCTCCTAAAAGAAGTGTTTTTTATTATGTTTGCGATTTCAACCGCACTAGAGACTATGACCTGAGAGTGAATGCGTCGCATGTCACCCAAAGGGTACCATACTAAACATCCATCCTCAGATAGCTTAAGGCTCGTAACGTACGAAAGAAATCATTCATGATTACTGTATCTTAAACTGCTTTGAGATGAGAAGAGAACAGGCCCAACTAGGAGGGAGACTATCAAGTCCTACTGTTATCATGCCATGGATTCATCCTATGGTTGAGGTTTGAACAGGGAACTCCTAGATGTTGTCATGCATAGGTTTCAACCTAAAAGTCTATCATCAAATCCTCATCAGAAGAAATGAGAGTCCTAAGGGATCATGTCAATGATACACCAAAACAGACAAAAGCATCAGCTTTAACGGTAAAATGCATGCAATGCAAGTGAGGGAGGAAATGTGTGTGGGGCTTCAGCCTCCACAAGCTCGTCTCGACCTCAAGCCAGTCATGAAATAACAGTAATCATACTGAAAATAATCAACATGCTATCAAGCCATAACAGATACGAGAAATGAAGTGAAATGCCATCAGGCAAACAAAACACACATGCTTGAGAAAGAAAGAATCCACTCTCTAATCCTAACCCTAACACAGAATCTGAACAAATCTAAGCAAAGCCCTCAAGCCAAACCCTAAACAAGAGAAATCAATCCCAGCCTTCAAGCTTCAGAGCAAGCTTACCAAAGACAGGGAGCTAAGCAAGCAGACTCATAGTGTCTTCCTCAGGAAAGCACTAGGAGGTGTATACTCAGGAGTCATACCCTACGTGGCTCAACCACTGTGATCAGTTTATATTCCTCCTCAGGAGAAATTAAACTCACAAGCAGGCTCCAACATCACTGGATACTTAGGAAATCCTATCTGAACTAGTGGAACTAAATGAACAGACTCATATGACCTTCCTCAGGAAAGTACTAGGAGGCTTCCACTTAGGAGTTGTATCCCATGTGGCTCAACAACATGTGATCAGTTTACATTCCTCCTCAGGAGAAATTAAACTCACAAGTTGGCTCCAACATCATTGGATACTTGAGAAATCCTAGATAAACTAATGGAACTAAGTGAATAGGCCCATAGGACCTTCCTCAGGAAAGTACTAGGAGGCTTCCACTTAGGAACTGTATCCCATGTGGCTCAACAACATGTGATCAGTTTACATTCCTCCTCAGGAGAAATTAAACTCACAAGTTGGCTCCAACATCATTGGATACTTAAGAAAGAGGTGAGAAGAAGGAATGAAAGTCATTCATAGTGCCTTCCTCAGGAAAGTACCATGAACTTCCTTCAAACTTCAGGATCTCAAACCTCACAGACAGGGAACAAGCCAAGCTCTGGGTCTCTAAGTCTTGATCTACAATCTTCTCTTCATGATGCTCTCCATCAAGGTCTTCAAGGCAACACAATCCCCACAACAAATTCCCCACAATGAACCCCAAAGATGAACAGATAACCACAGGGTAAACAAAATCACTAGGCAACTTCAGAAAATACCTAAAAATACTGAACTAATGGGGAAAAATCTAACAAATATCCACAAGGGTCCTCAACACCTACTCATAACATCTACATAGGCCTCTACCTAAAAATCAAGACAAAACTCAATCAAAGAAAGGGATTCTTCACCTGAACACAATCTAAACCCTAATTAGGATACCCTACATCAACCCTAATTAAACTAAACAAAATTAATTCTAAAATTCTAGAAAAAATCCTATGGGGAACTATGATTCATCATCTAAATGCACAAAAAAGAATGGATTAAAAACCCTAAGGGAAGGTTCTAAAACAATTCCTACAAAATCAAATACCAAATTAAGACTATTAAAAAGCTATTTATTAGGAAAATCTATTAAAAATATTAAACCTAAAAATAAAATCTCATTTTTATTTTTATAATTTTCTACACATTTTCATCTAATCATAGAAAAAAGAAGAAGTAAAAAATCATTTTTTATCATTTTTTAATGAATTAAACAAAACAGAAAAATTACTAAAAGAAAATAAAAGAATTAAATTAATTAAGGAGGGGGGGGGGGTTGGAATAGCACATCACGCTAGTTAGAAATAAATGGGCCAACAATAGGGGGGGGGGGGGGCGAATAGCACTCTGGGCCCAGCGCTGGTCTTAAATGAAACGCAGCGTTTCAATCTATTTGAAATTCCCTCTCTCTCTCAGGTTAGACCACAACCGTTGGATCATCATAATAAGTCAAAATCTGGAACGAATCCAATGGCTCTCCTTTCGTCTTCTCCAAACAGACTAGGGTTTTCAGAAACCCTCCTCTCATGCCCTAATCTTCGAGCTCCTCTATCTCTCTCCACAGGCCACGGCTTCACTCGACTCAAACATGAAAAGTGCTCTACTACTCAAGCTCTACACAACCATACGTACAGTTTCTCTTAATTCCTCGTGAATAATCCCAACAGAAGCCTTCAATGTATTGGTACACCCATGTTCAACTGACATCAACCTTCACCAAACTTCAGTCTAATGGTCTACAGATGCTCTACATGTTATGCTAGCTATTATACACTAATTCTTGATGATTAAAACTAACAATCTACACAGTTCTTGCAAATCAAAGATTCCTACACCTGTCACAAACCATCATGGATCGTGCCCTAACTTTCAGTATTTGGTCATCTACCCTAATACATTAATTCTATGGCTAAGAAACTAACTAAAATTGCATAATTTAAGAGATAGAAAGAGAAGAAAGAACCTGTCAAAGGGATGATGGTGAGGCTCGTGGGGATGCTTGCAGGCCTTGGAATTGGTTCAAGGTGATCCTACAATGGTCCTCAACCTTCTGTTTGCACTTGTGATGGTGGAGATGGCTTGTAGTGGAAGAATTCTTGAGTTGCTTCAACTTGAAGAAATTGCTTCAATGGCTATGTACCTCTCTCTCTCCTCTGACTTGACTCAAGTTTCACCAACCTTAGACTCTCCACAATGCACTCTTCTTATAGCACTCAATGGAAGTGGCTAGAAGTGTCTAGAACCATCTAGAAAAGTCATGAACTTCTCCTTAAATGAGACTTTGAAAATCTCATATCCCTTGCTTCAAGCCTTCAATTCTATGCCAAATTGTCCTTACATGAGTTATTGAGTGATAAGGAATGCAAATCAGCCTTTAGTTTCACTTGTGTAAGGTTTTTCAATGTTACCTTCTTTTGCAAGCAACAAATTTCCAAAGGAACCTCATTTTTTAAGCCTCAAATGAAAATTCTACTTAAACCAATGTTCTCAAAATGGTTTTTCCAATCAAAATGATATATTGGATGACCTATTTTGGATTTGTGGATCTCCCAAATCACTTTTCAATTTCAACTTTTCAAAGTTATAAGCCTTTTTTAGTTCATTTTTGACCAATCATGTAATCTTGTGCTATGAGCTTTTCCAACAATTTGTGACCTTCTTTCTAGACTTAAAATCACATTTTGAGCAACTTTCATGTTTTGAGTTTTTCCATTTGAGGCTTGGAAATAGGAGTTTTAGGCATTGGCTAAAATGACCTATAACTGACAAATGACCAAAATACCCCTGTCTTGTTCAAACCATAAGTTGAGTTCCACAAATCCTATCAAGGACTTCTACCACTCAAATTAAAGCTAAGAAGATGCTCTTCAACATTCATGTTGACCAAGAAATCATAGGAGTCATCCTACTAGGGCAAAAGTTGTCTGCAAGTTGGGTGACTTTCAAGGACCCAGATTCACACACCTCTACTGACCTGTAATTTGTCAAAACCATATCTTGAGCTCTGTAACTCCTATCAAGGACTTCCACCACTCAAATTAAAGCTAAGAACAAGCTCTACAACATTCATGTTGTGGGGAAGATGAGATATCAATCACATCTAGAGCTAAAACTGCCTGGAAGATAGGGATCAAACTAGGGTTTTTTCACTGACAATCCTCAGAAACCCTAACTCAAAACTTCTCAAACTCCTCAATCATGATGAGTTGGTCTAGGAATCATCTTTATAACATCTCTATATATCATTCCATGATCTCATGGCCCTTGGATTAGGTCTCAACCTTCTCCAAATCTTCAGCTGATCTAGGGTTGACCCAGTCAAAACCCTAATTCTACCATTCATGGTTGAATCTTCTGAATTCTTGCATAATGACCCCTCTGGGCTTCATGATGGCTATCAAGACATCTCATAACCTTTCTCAAAACATCAAGTTCTTTCACAAAGTCTCAGAATCATCTGAGGAGCACCCACAACTCTCAAACTGTGAAGCACACAACCCTGGTTCCAAACCACCTCTCTGGGGATCTCTTGAACTTTCTGATGAAGGTATCCACTTTCAAACATTCAATGAATAAATAATTGTTGGTCAAATTTTGGGGTGCAACAATACTCAAAGTCATCAATGGCAGCCTTGTTCATAAACACATCAATATACATACAATTCATCATAACAACAACAACAATCATCAACATTTCAAATATATCATACATATTCACCAAATTCCTACGGGGTTAAGGAATCCTCTCTACCCAATTCATGTAATTTACCAATCTTAACCCGTTTCTCCCCCTTACCTCGATTAATGCTCCGATTGACGAAGAACCTGAAGAATCGATAGCCCTAGCCTTCTTCCCTTCCTCCCTGTTCTTCCTCTTCTCTCTTTTCTCCAAAAACTGATTTTTGTCTGTTCTCTTTATCTTCTCTCCAAAACTCTCTAATACCCCTTTTACTTCTTATTTTATTTATTTAATCCAATAATAATAACTAATAATAATAATTAAAATAATAATAATAATAATAATAATAATAATTACAATAATAATAATACCATTAATTATCATATTACCACCAATATTATTTATATTTTATTAATATCAAATTCCATACTTATTAAACAATCCCCATAACTTAAGGATACCCACCACGCACTCGGACACCCCCCCCCCACACATACACAAGGACACACCAAATAAAATAACACCAAAAAGACTAAATAATTAAAAACGGGTGTTACAACTCTCCCTCACTTTAATTATTTTCGTCCTCGAAAATTACCTGATGGAAACAATTCCGGATACGCTTCCCGCATCCTGCTTTCCAACTCCCAGGTCACACTGCCTCTTGCAACACCTCCCCAAGCTACTTTCACCAAGGATATCTCCTTCCCTCGGAGTTTCGTTTTACGATCTTCGATCCTCAACGGCATCAACTCAACAGTAAGATTCTCCCGAACTTGAACTTCATCTCTCTGAATCACATGAGATGGATCCGGGACATACTTTCAAAGTTGTGACACATGGAACACATCATTCAAGTTCAAAAGCTCAGGCGGTAATGCCACTCTATAAACTACAACACCAACTCTCTGCAAAATCTGATACGGTCTAATAAACTAAGGATCCAGCTTCTTGTACTTTAACGCACGACCCACACTAGTCATTGGGTTAACCCTTAGGAATACGTGATCACCTTCACTGAATTCCAATTCTTTTCTACGGTTATCATGATAACTTTTTTGCCTACTCTGAGACGCTTTCATTTTCTCACGAATCATCTGAATTGTCTCAGTAGTCTGCTGCACTTTTTTTGGTCCCAATACCACATTCTCACCGGTTTCATACCAACACAAAGGAGTTCTACATCTCCTACCATATAAAGCTTCAAATGGTGTCATTCTGATACTAGAATGGTAACTGTTGTTGTACGTAAACTCTATCAACGGTAAATGAGTATCCCATGCACCACCTTTTTTCCAACACACAAGCTCTCAGCAAATCCTCTAGCGACTGAATAGTCCTCTCTGACTGACCATCAATCTGTGGATGGTAAGCTGAACTCAACTTCAACTTAGTACCCAGAGCTTCCTGCAAGCTCTTCCAAAATTCTAAAGTAAACCTCAGATCTCTATCCGCCACTATACTCGACGGAACACCATGTAGCTTCACAATTACCCGAATGTAAATCTCTGCCAGCTTTACCAACGGGAAACCAATATTAATCGGCACAAAATGTGCAGACTTGGTAAGCCGATCCACAATTACCCAAATAGTATCAAATCCTCTCGCCCGTGTTCGGCAAACCCGTAACAAAATCCATAGTTATATAATCCCATTTCCAAACCGGAACTTCCAACGGTTGCATCAATCTAGAAGGTCTCTGATGCTCCACCTTCGACTTCTGACATGTCAAACAGGCATAAACAAATTGAGCTATGTCTTTTTTCATACCGGACCACCAAAATAACTTTCTTAAATCATGGTACATCTTCGTAGTTCTCGGATGGATACTCAGACTACTACGATGTCCTTCACTCAAAATTGACTTCTTCAATTCGTCATTATCCGGCATACAAATCCTGCCTCTGAATCTCAATACACCTGCACTATCCAACTTAAAATCACTATTAGAGTCACTTCCTACTCCAGGCATCAAATCCACTAACTTTACATCTAACTTTTGGCCTTCCTTAATCATATCCAAGAAATCATTATTCACTTGCAACTTACCCAACATCACACCATCTACCGTAGTCTCACAAACCATGCTCAAATCTCTGAACTGCTCAATTAGTTCCATTTATTTCACCATCAAAGCCGACATATGAATTATTTTTCTGCTCAAAGCATCTGCTACTACATTCGCCTTTCCTGGATGATAACTTAAGTTGAAATCACAGTCTTTCAAGAATTCCAACCATCTTCGCTGCCTCATATTTAGCTCTTTCTGATCAAACAGATATTTCATACTTTTATGGTCACTGAACACCTCAAACCTCGAACCATACAAATAGTGCCTCCATATTTTTAACACAAACACTACCGCAGCCAATTCAAGATTATGAGTAGGATAATTCCTTTCATGTACCCTCAGTTGCCACGAAGCATACGCCACTACCTTACCACCCTGCATAAGAACTCTGCCTAATCCCATCTTAGACGCATCACAATACACCACAAAAGGTCACTCGGAGTCGGCAACACTAACACCGGTGCCGTAGTCAATTTCTTCTTCAGCTCTTCAAAGCTTTCTTCACAAGCCGCATCCCACACGAAAACTTGGCTCTTTCTCATCAACTGAGTCAATGGCAACGCCAAATTAGAGAATCCTTCTATAAATCTTCGATAATATCCTGCCAAACCCAAAAAGCTTCTAATTTCCGTCGCCATCTTCGACGGTTCCCACTGCAACACTGCACTCACTTTCGATGGGTCCACCGATATACCATCACCAGATATTACATGCCCCAAGAAACTCACCGTCTTCAACCAGAACTCACACTTAGACAGTTTAGCAAACAGCTTATTATCTTTCAGCACATGCAAAGCAATTCTCAAATGTCCTGCATGTTCTTCATCAGGCTTAGAATAAATCAGTATGTCGTCAATAAACACAACAATGAACTGATCCAAATAAGAATGGAAAATTCGGTTGATATACTCCATAAACACTCCCGACGCATTAGACACTCCAAAAGGCATCACCGCATATTCGTAATGTCCATATCGATTTCTAAATGCCATCTTCTGAATATCACCTTCTTTCACTCTGATCTGATGGTAACCCGATCTCAAGTCAATTTTACTGAACACACGAGCTCCTACCAGTTGATCCATCAAATCATCAACCCTTGGGAGAGGATATTTATTCTTAATGGTCACTTTATTCGACTGACGGTAATCGATGCACAGACACATACTACCATCCTTCTTCTTTACCAACAGTACTAGAGCTCCCCACGGTGATACACTCAGTCTGATAAACTTTCTATCTAACAAGTCTTCAATATGGGATTTCAACTCAGCCAATTCCACTGCCGACATCCTGTACGGAGCCATAAATATATGTCTTGTACCAGGAACAAGATCAATACCGAATTCAACTTCTCTCGTCGGAGGTAATTCTGTAATATCATCAGGGAATACTTCTGGAATTCCTTCACCACCGCTAACTCTTTCACTGACGTCTTGCTATCAACAGACAATGACGCAAATAAAGCAAACATCTTATCTTCGTCCTCTAACAAGGTCCTCAATTCCTTATTAGACAAGGAATCCGCCAATGCTTCCTCTTCTGGAGTAAGGAACAACAACACCTTCCGAAAACAATCGATGTAGACACGGTTGAACTCCAACCAGTTCATACCCAGAATAACATCCAAACTACCAAGCGGTAGACAAATCAGATCCACTCTAAAGTCTCTACCGAAAATAGTCAGCGGACACTTCAAACACACCAAAGAAGTAGTCATTGAACCAATAGAGGGGGTTTCAATAGTCATTAGTCTCTCAAGAGTAGACGACACCAATCCTAACCTCTTCACACAATCAACAGAAATGAACGAGTGGGTTGCACCCGTATCAATAATAGCAGTCAAAGGAATATTATTGATGAAACAAGTACCTTTGATATCACGCTCTTCACTGGCAGCCTGAGTTCCTACCACAGGAAACACTTTACCACCGGCCTGAGACTTCTTCGGCTTCTCACAATGCATACTGATATGGCCTATCTCCCCACAGTTATAACAGGTAGGCATAGTGGCTTTGCAATCAGCTATCACATGGCCTGGTTTACCATACTTAAAATACTTATTTACCTCCTTAGGACATTCATTAGCACGATGGCCCGCGCCACTGCACCAGAAACATTTCAAATCGCCAGTTGCCTTCCTTTCTCTAGGCTTCTTATCACTAGACCCCTTATGTTTCCCCTTATCAGCAGGAACGCTATAAGGAGTACCACCAAATCTCTGCTTACCCTTACGGTCATTCACAGCCTTATAATGTGCAATCCTGGCCCTGTATCATTATCATAAATTCTGCTCCTACTTACTAGCTCAGGATAGTTCCTGATCTTCTGACAAGTAATTCCCAACTTAACCTCCGGACGTAGCCCGTTCTCAAATTTCAAACACTTGGAGGTCATCGCATCTTCAGTATTGTAATGAGGACAATATTGTATCAGCTCTTCAAATTTCGCAGCATACTCTGCTACAGTCAGATTACCCTGCTTCAGCTCTAGGAACTCTATCTCTTTAAAACTTCGTATTACTTCCAGAAAATACTTCTCCAGAAAACCCTTTTGAACTACATCCCAAGTGATCGCAGTTCCTGCAGTCACCCATTTCTGGCGACTGTTGTCCCACCAAGCCTCGGCTTCTCCTTTCAGCATGTGAGTACCAAACCTCACCTTTTAGTCATCACTACAACCCATAGTTCTGAAAATCTTTTCAATTGCCTTCAGCCACTTCTGTGCAGCTTCGGGATCTAAAATTCCTCCTTCAAATGTCGGTGGCTTGTTACTCTGAAACTGTGCCAAATCGCTAAATTGCGTACCCGCAGCTTGGTTCTAATTATCAACCACCTGCGTCATCGCTTGCATAGCAGCAGTCAAAGCAGCATCATTCCTTCCTGCCATACTGCTCAACAACAACAACACCAGGTTAAAAGGTAAGCAATCTCTATCCTACGGATCGACTCAACTACTACACTGGCCGGACGGACCGACCTGCTCTGATACTAATTTTAACACCCCACTTCCCAAATTAAAATAAAATACGAATAAATCAAGTAAATATCAGAGTTTCTTCACAAGTGGGATATCACATCAATGAGTCCAACATACTCTTCATTATATAGTTTTCAAAACAACGCAGCGGAAAATATTCTTAATTCGTCATTCATGGCCACTCGCCAATTACATAAAAATATTCATTAATAAAATTCACCAACATGATATGTCACAGGAAAATAAAACAAGTTCAAGCATGAAAACACATAAACGCCCAAGTCCCGTGCTATGTATCAGAGCATCCTAAGACTCGACTCGCAGACCATAATCCAAGCTAACTAAGTACCTGGATTATCTGTACTTTCGAGGAAGCACAGACCACAACAACAACAAAGGGGTGAGAAAACATGATCAAAATTATTCGGTAATAACATACATGAAATAAAGGTAGTAATCATACAATTCATCACCCAAACAAACACGACTTACTGTCCAACATTAACACAACACACAATAATGCAATTATGCAACTCAACACCATGCACGTCGTTCAACGATTTCCATATTTCTAAGCTTATTGTTCAAAAGGTTTGGTTTAAAAGGTTCAAAGAACCACGGATAAAAATCGAAAATATAAATAAAGACTGAAATATAAACGGAGCCTTGTTGGGATTGGATTTCATCAATTGATAACATATGCATTCTTCTGATCAAATGAAACACAACGCAATCATCCGTCTGAAATCCTCACGTATCACTCACGACAGAGCTTATCTCTAACGCAACATAGAGAGAAAAACCATGTTGTCTCGTTGGTGATCTCTCACCCAACAAAAACACAACACAGAGCATTAAGAACTGATACTCGTGCAAATGCTAAGCCTAAATCTATCTCTAGTATTTAGGACCTAACATGTAGTCATCCTAGTTCCAGATCTGAAAAGTATATCTCTATCACGATTCAAATCAATGATAAACAAGTAAGAAAAGATGTTACCCAAATCAGATAAACGATTATTTTGCATAAAACACAACGATCAAAATACGTACACACGCTTAACCCTTTTTACATGTACTCATCAAATCTGCCAAATGTCGGTGAACATCGTTCTTCATCACTATTATCACATACCCACACAATATCATATTGATCCTACCCATGCTACCCATGCTACTTAATCAACACAACACCATAGAAGATAAAATGAATATCAACTTCAAAACCATGTCAAAAGTTTGTTCATTGATAGAAGAAGATCTGAGATCAAAGATGTGAAATGGTTTTGTCAAGACCCACAAATAAGCAATCAAAGATAATCAATCAATAGAGAATCCAAACTAGTTCACAAACATAAATTAGATAAAATACATAAGGTATCAAAAGATTACAATCCAAACCCAAACAAGAGATTGAAGATCTTACATCCTTCCTCTTAGGGTTTTGACTTTCTCTCTCTAGAAGAAATGAAGAGAGATAAGTTCTGATGTCTAGAATGGAAAAAATATAAGTTAGGGAAGTTATCCAATTATGACCTAAAAAGCAGTAAACAAAGCACAAAAGATATTTTATTTTCCCCCATTCGTCAGGCGAACAGGGGCCTTCGCCAGGCGAACCAAATGAAACAAGGCACTTCAAAGTGACTCCAACAAGCAAACCGCCCTTCTGAGTTATCGCGCCTTCGCCAGGCGAAGCAATCATTCGCCAGGAGAACATTCACTGGCTTCACTCGCCAGGCGAATTTCATGCAAGTTTGCTACTGGAATGACCAAGAGAATAGCCAAGAGGTCTTCGCCAACTCCTTCGCTAGGCGAATGGTAGCGAAGCTTCGCTGGAACCATTTCCAAGAGAACTTCATGCCCTTTTGGTCTGGGAGTTTAATTTGAATTACTCGCTCTAGCTCGCCAGCACTCGCCAGGCTAACATTCGCTGGCACTCACTGAGCTTCGCAAGGCGAATGTTCTGATATCCAGCTTCTTCCAGCAGCTCTGTCTCATCTTTTTAGCGAGCATGACAGTATTTTGTTGTTTGCATGATGTTTTGGTTTCCTTGCCCATTTATTGTGTCTTACTTTTCAATTGTTTTGTGCCTAGTTCCTGCACAATAACACACAAATCAAAGGTACCAAGAGCTTTTCACAATATATTGCAAACCAAACAAAACAAGTGTGGTTTCCAACACTTTCATGACGAAATTGAGTGAAAAATGCCAACATTTGATAGGTCAAATAAATGAAATTTGGTATCTATCAACTCGCCCCAACTAGCTTTTTGCTTGTCCTCAAGCAAAATATGCCTCTCATTTCGCAACAAGAGGATTTGCTCTAGATTAAGATTCACCCAAGAATGGATAAAATTGGCTCAAACACAAATGATGCAAATAAGCCATGGTTTCAAATGTTTAGAATCAAACAATGCACAAGAACTAAATTCTTAAAACAAATATTAAGCAATGCATCAATCAATCAACTATGTTTTTCATGAATGAATCACCCTATCTCTCCTCTTCGAATAAGGATTGAAGAAATTACGCGTTTGCAATCGCGGGGACAATTTCACTCAACTAACAAACAATACTAATATCAATTCAATTCATACAAAATCTAACAATCAAAAGCGAAAATATGGAAGCAAGAAGATCACTAAGGTCTTTAAGGTTGTAGCTTGGTCGGGTTTACAAACAAGGGACATTTCTAAGGCCATTGAAACGAAATTGCCGAAGCAAAAGAGGCATTCACCATACACGTTATTTACACATCTCAACTTCATTCCATTCATTTCTTACTTGCAAACCTTCCCAACTTTATTTCACAACTTATTTCATTATTTTTTTCTTTTTCAAGCAAGCATTCTTTTTCTTTTCTTCTCTTTTTTTTCTTCTTATATTCATTTTCACATAACAAATTTTTTTATGCTTGCTTGAATTTTTTGTAGCAACCTACTATCTTCCTTTTTCATTCGCCCCGACTTAGCTTTTTTTGCTTGCCCTCAAGCAAATGTTCTTAGCTTTTTATGGCAAAGAAGACAATTAAAACAAATTCAAGGGTTCAAGAAAATTTTTAGAATCTCTCAAAATTAAGAATGAGATTCACATTGTTTAGGCTCAAAAGGGTTAACGAATTCTCTATACTCACGAGTAAGTTACATTTGGAACTCGTTGTGCTCAATAAAAACAAGTGTCTTGATCATTTCTAATGCTTCCACAAATTCACAATGATAATAAGATAAAGCATGAATCATACGAATCAACAAAGTTTATCAAAAATCCAACATTTAATAAACAATGGAAGCTTTCTCACAAATTGTGGTTTTTGGTCCTAAGTGAAACAATCATTCAAACAAGTTGCTGAAAGAAAAAAATTTCATTTGCACAAAGACTTAAGTTCTTAAGCATTCAAAAATTCTAAACAAAAGAGACCATGTACCTTGACAACATTCACTTTTTTCATACTATCATCGCCATCCAAACTCGGTCGAAGCTTCATTGAGTACTTTTATACAAATAGCAATCACTCTAGAAGGAGTTTTCGTCATTCCTGAACACACTAGAAAAACGTAAAAAGAAGAAATATATACAAAATATACAAAGCTTAAAAACATAGAACCGTTGCAATGCACTTCAAAATCTCAACACCAATCCCCGGCAACGGCGCCATTTTGTTGAAGCGGTAAAGCAGCAAGCAAAAAATATTAAGTACCCAGTTTTGTCGTCTCCACAGGGATTAGTGCGATATGAACACCGTTCAACGATTTCCATATTTCTAAGCTTATTGTTCAAAAGGTTTGGTTTAAAAGGTTCAAAGAACCACGGGTAAAAATCGAAAA
Source organism: Lathyrus sativus (assembly GCA_963859935.3). Taxonomy (NCBI): domain Eukaryota; kingdom Viridiplantae; phylum Streptophyta; class Magnoliopsida; order Fabales; family Fabaceae; genus Lathyrus; species Lathyrus sativus. The sequence goes on from OZ012737.1 coordinate 441,664,906, forward strand.
TATAAATAAAGACTGAAATATAAACGGAGCCTTGTTGGGATTGGATTTCATCAATTGATAGCATATGCATTCTTCTGATTAAATTAAACACAATGCAATCATCCGTGTGAAATCCTCACGTATCACTCACGACAGAGCTTATCTCTAACGCAACGTCGAGAGAAAAACCATGTTGTCTCGTTGGTGATCTCTCACCCAACAAAAACACAACACAGGGCATTAAGAACTGATACTCGTGCAAATGCTAAGCCTAAATCTATGTCTAGTATTTAGGACCTAACAGGTAGTCATCCTAGTTCTAGATCCGAAAAGTATATCTCTATCACGATTCAAATCAACGATAAACAAGTAAGCAAAGATGTTACCCAAATCAGATAAACGATTATTTTGCATAAAACACAATGATCAAAATACGTACACACACTTAACCCTTTTTACATGTACTCATCAAATCCGCCAAATGTCGGTGAAAATCGTTCTTCATCACTATTATCACATACCCACACAATATCATATTGATCCTACCCATGCTACCCATACTACTTAATCAACACAACACCATAGAAGATAAAATGAATATCAACTTCAAAACCATACGAACATTCGCTGGCACTCGCTGAGCTTCGCCAGGCGAATGTTCTGATATCCAGCTTCTTCCAGCAGCTCTGTCTCATCTTTTTAGCGAGCATGACAGCATTTTGTTGTTTGCATGATGTCTTGATTTCCTTGCCCATTTATTGTGTCTTACTTTTCAATCGTTCTGTGCCTAATTTCTGCACAATAGCACACAAATCAAAGGTACCAAAAGCTTTTCACAATATATTGCAAACCAAACAAAACAAGTGTGGTATCCAACACTTTCATGACGAAATTGAGTGAAAAATGCCAACATTTGATAGGTCAAATAAGTGAAATTTGGCATCTATCACTCGCTCGCTAGCTACTCGCTTAGCGAATTCTGCGATCTCTCAAAACCCTCACAGTTCAGAACTGTTATCTTGCTCAAATTCAAGCCTATAACTCTACTTCCAACTTCTTTCCTATCAATACTACAACCAATAACACTACTCTATCATTTTCTATCAACTTTAACTCCAGAATCCACACATATGTTCATTATCAGAACTACCGAAGTTACTCAGAACTTCACCAATCTCTCAACAACACATACTCAAAGTCATCAATGGCAGCCTTGTTCATAAACACATCAATATACATGCAATTCATCATAACAACAACAACAATCATCAACATTTCAAATATATCATACATATTCACCAAATTCCTACGGGGTTAAGGAATCCCCTCTACCCAATTCATGTAATTTACCAATCTTAACCTGTTTCTCCCCCTTACCTCGATTAATGCTCCGATTGGCGAAGAACCTGAAGAATCGATAGCCCTAGCCTTCTTCCCTTCCTCCTTGTTCTTCCTCTTCTCTCTTTTCTCCAAAAACTAATTTTTACCGTGTTCTCTCTATCTTCTCTCCAAAACTCTCTAATACCCCTTTTACTTCTTATTTTATTTATTTAATCCAATAATAATAATAATAATAATTACAATAATAATAGTAATAATAATAATAATAATAATAATAATAATATTACCATTAATTATCATATTACCACCAATATTATTTATATTTTATTAACCCACCACGCACTCGGACACCCCCCCCCCCCGGCACACACACACAAGGACACACCCAAACAAAATAACACCAAAAAGACTAAATAATTAAAAATGAGTGTTACACCTTGCACAACATAAAATGTTTAACATAAATTGAAGTATGAATATTTAACACAACCATCATTGATATCTCAGCTTAACATACAGTCCCTCTGAACGGAACAAAGATCCCAACAAAATACAGAAATATGAAATTGAAAAATCATGAATAGTTAAAACATTGAATCATGTATCTCAACTTAACATATGAATAGAAGATATATATTACATTCCCACAACATAAAATGTTAGTTGATTGGACAGTGATTTTTAATAAATAATGATTTGCAACATTGGGGCTAAAAAGGTGAAAGCAGAATCGACACTAATTGGAGAATATTGCAGAACAGGAAATGCAGAAGAGTAATTTAACTTGGATTAAATCTATATGTTCATTCAATGTCATTTGTTCGTGGAATATGATTCTTAACAATTGTTGTTGTTACATATTAATTTGGGTGTAGGAAGAGCTATCAACAAATGAAGAAAGAATATGTAGCTTTGAGAAAGAAACTTGAAAACTATTTTCAACTAGCTGGGCAAGCTAGGCCTCTTGAAAGAGCATGTCGTCTAAAGTAAACAACACCTTATGCAAATATATTGAAGGCATGGATTTTGTAGAAGAAAACACGTTAAGTAATCACCAATAATATGAATAGAAGATAAGGTGCAACTATATATTTATATCACATGGTTCTTAGATTTTCAATTTTTTTTATATTTAATTTTGTGGCCACCACAAACGCTCCATTTATAAATAAGCGCAACTAACGAATAACTCACTCATACCTAACACAAAACTCTAACATCAAAGTATAGTATAGCATATGATTGAGAAAATGGAGAAAGTATCCGATGAAGAAGCTTTCCTTTTTGCTATGGACCGTATCTCAACACCTCCGCCTATTCAACAACCCAAACAACAAAGCTCCTGTCTTCAACGTATCTGTCCTCCGCTGTTACCTCATATCACTAAGCGTCCTCCGCCGTTACTTAACGTCCGTCCGCAACTTCCTTCGTCGCAGAACTATTTCGATAAACCCATGATTGTGATTTAGAGAATTAAGATACAAATGAGATTAAGGTTTGAGATTTGAAGAATGATGAAGAAGAAAGAGAAGAATAAAATTTGAATTGTGAGGATTAGGGTTTCTGAAATTTGTGTTGATCTTGATTTTCCCAAACTATTCTGCTTTTGTTTCTAAAGCTTATTGAAAAATGGTTACCGAATCTCAATCCAGTTTGGAACAAATGGTTACCGGTTTTTTTTAATTTGATAAATGGGCCACCAAATTTAAAATATAAATTTGGACTGAATTTTAAAATTTGGATAGGAATTTAGTTTATGGTTATTGGTTATTTTGCACACCCCTAAGTTAAGTAATTCAAAGACCCAAATATCGAAGAAATTGATGGATTTAGATATGAAAGATAATTTATTATTTGTATTGGTTGCGATGTTATATTATATTTTATTAAATTTGTGATTTATGTTATTTGAAAATTTTAAGTTAAAATATTATTTTATTTTTAATGTTATTTAATTTTATATTTGGATGATTAGTATTCAATTTCATTGAAAAAGTGTAACAAAAATGCTCATTTTGGAATGTTTAAATTGCTCTAAATAACTCAAAAAATTTTAATAATAAAATCATGTCATTTATATATTCACAATTTATAAAAAATGAAAAGTAAAAATTGATTGTGTTTTGAACATGGAAATATTTATATGATCCAATATATGTGTTATGGAATTTAATGTTAAACAAACTCAAACTAAAAAATAAGTAAAAATTAGACAGATTTTAAAAATTGAACTTAAATTTCTAATTGGGCCATTATAAAAAAAAAAAAACAAATTTACTAACCGAATCCGAGTCGGACCAAATCGACTTCCAGCCCTAATATTTATAGCAAAAGTGGTTACAAGTCTCGCTATAAATATAGAGGGTGTTTAAAGATTTGAAATTTCAACTAGGTTTGTCAAAGAGAAAAAAAAGTAGAAGTTTTGTTTTTGCACAGGAGGAACGAAAAGGATCGCTTCTTCTTCATCTGAAACTAAACCTAGAAACCCTAATTCATACCATTACAATGGTGTTTATCGTTCCACCCACCGGAAAAATCTTATCCCTAGACGTAAACCCTAACACCACCACTCTCCATAGTCTTAAACACCAAATCGAAAATTTTCACGGCATACCAATTTCACACCAACGCCTATTCCTTTCCCAGAGTCTCCGATTACTCGGCGACAACGATTCTCTCTTCATATCTAACCTAGGCGTTGGAAATTACTCAACCCTAACACTACATGTCCCTTTTTATGGCGGCACTCAACCTCCCGCGGTTCCCAAACCGCCTCGGTTTGATTTTCTCAATTCCAAACCGCCTGCAAATTATGTTGCTGGACTTGGTCGTGGTGCTACTGGATTCACCACTCGGTCTGATATTGGTCCCGCGCGTGCGGCTCCTGATCTTCCGGATAGATCTGCTGCAGCGGCTGGTGTGGCACCCGGTGTTGGAAGGGGGAGAGGGAAAGGTGGTGATGATGCGGCTGAGGAAGACGAGGAAAGAGAAGATAAAGGTTATGATGAGAATCAGAAATTTGATGAGTTTGAAGGGAACGATGTTGGTTTGTTTGCTTCTGCTGAGTATGATGAAGATGATAGAGAAGCTGATGCGGTTTGGGAGGATATTGATAAGAGAATGGATTCTAGAAGGAAGGATCGGAGAGAGGCTAGGTTGAAGGAGGAGATTGAGAAGTATAGAGCTTCTAACCCTAAGATTACTGAACAGTTTGCTGATTTGAAACGGAAATTGTATACTCTATCGCCGGATGATTGGCAGAGTCTTGAGAAGTTTGGGAGTGGTGGTTATTCGTCAAAGAATAAGAAGAAGAGGTTTGAAAGTTTTGTTCCTGTGCCTGATACTCTTCTTGAGAAAGCTAGGCAGGAACAAGAGCATCTTACTGCTTTGGATCCTAAGAGTAGGGCTGCTTCGGCAAATGGAACTGAGACTCCGTGGTCGCAAACACCTGTTACTGATTTGACTGCTGTTGGTGAGGGTAGAGGTACAGTTTTGTCGGTGAAATTGGATAGGTTGTCTGATTCGATTTCTGGTATGACAAATGTTGATCCGAAGGGGTATCTTACTGATCTTAATAGTATGAAAATTTCAGATTCTGAGAAACATAGGTTCTTACTCAAGAGTGTTACTCAAACTAATCCAAAATATCCTCATGGTTGGAATGCTGCCGCGCAGTTGGAAAAGTCGGCAGGCAAGCTTCAAGCTGCTAGGCGGTTAATACAGAAAGGGTGTGAAGAATGTCCCAAGAATGAAGATGTTTGGATGGAGGCTTGTAGGCTGGCGAAGAATCCCGATGATGCAAAAGCTGTGATAGCTCAGGGTGTGAAGTCCATCCCTACTTCTGTCAAATTGTGGATGCAGGCTTCGAAATTGGAAAACGATGATATGAACAGGAGTAGGGTGTTGAGGAAAGGGCTGGAACATATTCCCGATTCAGTTAGGCTGTGGAAGGCTGTTGTGGAGCTTGCAAATGAAGAAGATGCTAGACTTTTGCTTCATAGAGCTGTGGAATGTTGTCCATTGCATGTGGAGTTATGGCTTGCGCTTGCTAGGCTGGAAACTTATGACAATGCTAAGAAGGTTCTCAATAGGGCAAGAGAAAGGCTGACCAAGGAGCCTGCGATATGGATAACGGCCGCCAAATTGGAAGAAGCTAATGGAAATACATCCATGGTTGGCAAGATTATTGAGAGGGGTATTACGGCTTTGCAGATAGAAGGTGTGGTGATTGATAGAGAAGCTTGGATGAAGGAAGCAGAGGCAGCCGAACGAGCTGGTTCGGTTGCAACTTGCCAAGCAATAATCCATAATACAATTGGAGTTGGAGTTGAAGAAGAAGATAGGAAGAGAACATGGGTGGCGGATGCTGAGGAATGCAAGAAAAGAGGTTCTATTGAGACTGCCAGAGCTATATATGCTCATGCCTTGACTGTCTTCTTAACTAAGAAGAGCATATGGGTTAAAGCAGCACAACTTGAAAGGAGTCATGGTACCACGGAATCTCTTGATGCATTACTTCGTAAAGCAGTTACTTATAGACCACAGGCTGAAGTTCTATGGCTTATGGGTGCCAAGGAGAAGTGGCTTGCTGGAGATGTCCCTGCAGCTCGTGCAATTCTCCAAGAAGCGTACGCCGCCATTCCCAATTCGGAAGAAATATGGCTTGCAGCATTTAAGCTAGAATTTGAAAACCACGAACCCGAAAGAGCTAGAATGTTGTTGGCTAAAGCACGAGAAAGAGGAGGTACAGAGAGAGTCTGGATGAAATCAGCTATCGTAGAGAGAGAACTGGGAAACCTTGAAGAGGAAAGAAAACTGTTAAATGAAGGACTGAAGCAATTCCCTTCGTTTTATAAATTGTGGTTGATGCTTGGCCAACTTGAGGAACGGCTTGCCAATACTGCAAAGCAGCAGGATCAACCTGAAAAGCAGCATGCTCACAATATGGAAGCTAAGAAGGTCTATGATTCTGGACTGAAAAGTTGTCCTAGTTCTGTACCGCTCTGGCTCTCTCTTGCTAATCTTGGAGAGGAGATGAGTGGACTTAGTAAAGCTCGTGCAGTTCTTACAATGGCTCGAAAGAAGAATCCTCAGAATCCTGAACTCTGGCTAGCAGCAGTTAGAGCGGAACTAAAGCATGGATTTAAGAAAGAGGCTGATATTTTGATGGCAAAAGCATTGCAGGAGTGTCCCAATAGTGGCATTCTATGGGCATCATCAATTGAGATGGCTCCCCGTCCTCAGCGAAAAATCAAGAGTACGGATGCCCTGAAGAAATGTGACCATGATACCCATGTTATAGCTGCTGTGGGCAGATTATTCTGGATTGATAGGAAGGTGGACAAAGCCAGGAATTGGCTGAATAGGGCTGTGACACTTGCTCCTGACATCGGTGATTTTTGGGCTTTGTGCTACAAATTTGAATTACAGCATGGAACTGAGGAGAACCAGAAGGATGTATTGAAGAGATGTGTTGCTGCTGAACCAAAACACGGGGAGAAATGGCAAGCGATCTCAAAATCAGTAGAGAACTCTCACCAACCAACAGAATCCATCTTGAAGAAAGTGGTGATTGCACTTAGGAAGGAGGAGAAGGCAGCCGAGGATAGTAAACATTGACTTACCAGAACCATAGCTTCTTTCTGTCAGATAAAAGGATTGTAGCATCTTTACCATTCTTTAGTGTTGAAATTTCGTAATATGTAAATTATGAATAATTTAATTGTTATATCTCATGTATTGACTATTCTACAGTGTAGAGTTATGAAGGAACTTGTATGCTAGTTTGATCCATGTTCTCTTATCCTTTGACTCTTTTCTTTACTCTGCGACTTTCAAATATTCCTGCATTCAGATAAAGTAAAATATTCCTGCTACAAGACCTGCATTCAGAAAATATTTGAAAATAAGTAAAAAATATTGAAAAAATATTCCTGCATTCAGAAGATTGGCTGGAAGGTTACTTTATCTGAATGCTACAAGACCTGCTTTAATTTCTGCACTCAACAATTGAGTCAATTTCTATTTGCTACAACATTAAATCATTTCAATGTAGCGACTCGGGTTTTGAGATACTTAGAGTCATGTCTTAGTAGAGGAATATTCTTACTAATAGACTTAGATCAAATTGCAAGGATACTCATATGCAGTTTATGATTCTTAACATAAACTTGTGAGAGGGTGTTACAAGATGCATAACATAAACTTGTGAGAGGGTGTTACAAGATGCAGTTTCTTATAACACAAATAACATAGAAGAACAACTTGACACAAAGAGATAACTACCATAACTAAATTTTAGTATGACAGTTGGGAATTAGTTAAGATATTACAATCCTATAGATGCTTGTGTAATGTAGCTATCATATACATAATATTGTGTTGAAAAAAAATCTACTATTAGACATTATTGACCACATCCTTCTCATTCACTCAGTCAAGTGATAGCACAAAACAACAAATGTTGAACCCGAATAAGAGATTGCTTGGCATTATAGAAAAGATGCATCACTCTCCATTTCCATAATAATCATTGGGTTCATAGGTTTGTTTTTCAGAAAATTTGAGTACCATTTAGCAGAGAGTTTAGGTTGTCTTTTCAAGTTTGGATCTTTCAAATCTATGTAGTATAGGCCTAAACTTTCTTCATAACCACTAAGTATTTCAAACACATCCATAAAGGACCATACAAAATAACCTTTTATATTTGATCCACTCCTTATTGCTTTAGATATGGTCTCAATGTATTTATGCAAGTACTTTATCCTAGAGAAATCATTCAATGATGAATTATGAGGTGTTTTGAGGCCTGCAATAAAAATATTTGTCATACAAATATATAAATATTGTGAAGATTTTTAAAGAATCGAATGATCATGTTGTATAGTGGAAAATTGTCATACCATTTTCATGTATGTAAATTGGAAGACTTCCATAATCATTCTTAAAGGAATCTAGCACCTATTGAAAAATCCAAGTTGTAATCAGAAACTAAACCAATCATAAACAAATGAAAAGAGGAAGAACATTTTGTTACTAAAATTATGTTACCGCGTCTATAGATGTATCATTTTCAGGAAGTACTACAACAAGAAAGAACATATATAAGTAATTTGATAAAGCTTCATATAAAATTGGTTATGCAGTTAGAAAAATCATAAAAACAACTTATAACATACTTGTAACTTCAGCTCCCATATCTTGCATGAAATTTCTATCCTTGATGTTGAAGCTTTCGGGATAGTTTTTAACAGAAAGTGTGTTGTAAAAGTTTATGCCTAAGAAGTCAATTGAGTTTCTGATCAAATTTGATTCCTTTTTAGTGAAGGAAGGAAGCCTTGAGCCAACAATCCTTTTCATTATATCAGGATAATCACCAAATGTTAATGGATTTAGTACCCTGCAATAATTAATGATATACAAAGCATAAAGAAACCTTATCTACAGGGACATGATAGTTATATCATAGATAAAATCATCACTTACCACCCCATCCAGAAGTCTTGGGCCCTTTGAGTGGCAATAATATCTCCACTAGTATTTGTCAGTGGAACAAAACTAATAGCAAGAACATTCAACCCAATAAACCCATGTTGTATTCCCTGCACTTACAAAAATGGTTTTATAAACATAATAAAAGATGATAATTAAGGTCATAACATAACCATTATTGTATATGATTATGACAAGTTCTAGATAAACTTTACCCTATATTTATTGTTATACAATCTTGCAACTGAAGCATGTGCTAACAACATATGATGTGCTGCCAAATATGGCTCAGTTGAAGAATTTCCTCTTGAGCAGTTTGCTATAGAGAAAGGAGAACACCTTTGAGGTGGCACTGTCCCAACACCATAGCCAAACATTGCAAACACATTAACCTCATTCACTGTGGTCCAATACTTGACTCTATCACCAAATTCTCTGAAGCATACATCGGCATATGCTGTAAAATCTTTTCTACAAGCAAACATATTTCTTAGTTTCTTACTTAGTTTATTTGAAATTTATTTCAATCTAGCAAAGTATTGTAACACAAATAGAGACTTAAAGTTTGGGAAAGTTTTAGAACCATACACAATCTTTCTACTAACCCATCCTTCGTATTCGTCCTCAAGTATTTGTGGTAGATCCCAATGGTGCAATGTAACATGTGGTTGGATTCCTACAAGATGAAGAATTAAACATTAACAAAAACATAAATATATATCAGTATATAATTTGCATATAAAAGAAAAATATAGTCTTTACAAACCATGGCTTGTCAATTCATTTATTAGGTTGTTGTAATATTGAAGTCCTTTGGGATTGATTGGTCCTTTTCCATCTAGTAATACATTGAGATAAGATGGTTAGAAAAAGAATTAAAATAACAATTCACTTATGAAGTTTTTATGATATTATATTATCACATCAAAGAATTCATGCACTTGAACCAGATCAAATGTTGTTACCTTGTATTAGAAGGTAACAAGCTTAAGAAACTCATGAAGAACTTGCATTTAAATCAGATGAATAAAAACAAATGATTCTCTTGTATTGATCAAGGAAGTAAGAGACTATATATACATGAGTATCATAGCTAGTATACAACACTAGATTATTCAAATGACTTTTCTTCATTTGGTAATAGCCTCCCACAAGTTGAATTTTGGTAAATGTTGATCAAATTCAACTTGGACATAAGAAAATTGAAAGGTTTAGGCAACAATGACTTAGTATAAAATCCTGCTATCTAGTTATGAGATGAAACAAGGAAACTTCATAACCTTTGCTAGAAACGTTTTTCTAACAATGTAGAAGTTTATCTCAAGATGCTTGGTTCTTTTATGAAGACTTGATTTACAACTATGCGTAATACACTTTGATTATCACAATATATGACTGGTGATTTGGAACAGTTAATTTGTATGTCACACAACATGTACAAAATCCGTTAAAGCTCAAAGGTTACAATAGCTAAAGCTCTATACGCAGCTTCAGAGGATCATCTTGACATAATACTTTTCTTGTTAGTTATTTGTGAGATGAGAGAAGAACCGTGAAAAAACAATAATCTAACACCGATCTTATGGTGTCAATACAACCTGCCAAATTAGCATCTGAAAAGTCTTGTAAATGTATGGTTGAGCTCTTAGGAAAGAATAATGAAGGTGCAAGAACACAAGAAATGGGGGCTTGAATTGAGTTTCTATATTTAATAATTTTTGCAACTCAATATATCAAACAACAAAGATAATTATTAAGATAATAATACAAGTATTTTTATCCCGATTTGTTGTTAATGAAGTTACATCCGATCCACGCGACTCAGTGACTTCACCTTCAAAGGAATTAATCAAATAATGAAATTGATTATAGAACTCAAAGACCAACTGTCTAAGACTTCTGAAATCCTACATATATCCTAGTCTCTCAAGGAAAAATAACTCAAAGACTAACCATCAATTACTTTTTAAGAATTATCAAGGGTATTAACAACAATTAAAAAAATTGATTGTGTTTACAAGAATGCTTCTTAACAAGCAGATTACACACAATTTAATTCCGTTTATATATTTGAGAATATTTGAAATGAAAAACTTAGTGTTCCTTAAATCTTTTCTTTCTTGATTATGATTTTCGTTTATGGTTTTTCTTCATCATGAAGTTTTAGCTCATGAGCCTTTTTCTTTATAGAACATACATCATCATCGTTATCAAATACAAATCCTTTGACCTTTTTATATAGGAAGAATTAGATCCGTTGGAGATGAGATTGGAGCTTTCTTCGAGGTTTACCCTTGATGTAGAGTAGGTAGGTACATCAATAAACCTTGGGTAGAAAGAAGGAAATCTTTTATATTCGTTTGATGAGTACTATAGGTTTGACGTTTGACAAGCACAAAATATAGTAAATGTTCTCCTAAATAAATACTCTAAAACATTTACTTTGCTTACGAGTGATAAATAAGATGTTCAGAGTTTATAACTTATCAGATTCTGATGACTAGATAAAGTCAGGAGATACAAATTGCATCAGAGACATTTTTTTCAAAAGTGTTTACTGGTGATAACCTGAGTTGACATTATCTTCAGAACTTCTATAAAAATATCATTGATTAAGATTCTGATGAAGTCTAAAGTTTAGAGTCTAATTTCATCAACATAGTTCAGCATCTTAATTTATTCAGAGTCATCTTCGCTCAACATCTTACTTGATCAAATTTGGCTTTACTTCACACTCTTATATTTTCCTTGAGTCATAAGAATTAACGAGTATATTAGGTTCCTCAAGAACATCACTATTATCATGTTTAGAAAGTAATGACCCATTTTTACTTTCTTATTGAATAATCATAGAATAAGTTTTGTTTATTGAAGGTAAATGTTTGATTAGAAATACTTAAGTTTTAACAAATTAAAAGTTTTCATTCAAAATTGTCAATAATTGAACATTTTGGTCTTAAAGACAAAAAAACAATATGTATTTGCATTGATGAATTCCAATACATATTGCCATAAGTATATGAGAATTAAATGTTTCCTAAAGTTCACACATCTTAGTGAAATAATCAATAATAGATTTAGATCCTTGCTTTAATTTGTTTATTTTAGCTCGAAGGTTTGAGACACATATTCGATCGAATTTAACAAAATGCTCCTTGAGATCAATCTATACATCAAGAAAATTCTCTAAGAACACAATTGTTTGAGCTATTGAGCTATTGGTGCAAAATAGAATTCAATTTTTTTAATGAACAAGGTAATAACACCGTTCCCACAAACCTCTAGTAAGACTAATAAGCTTAGAGACAAAAATAGAACCATCAATAAAGGCTAATTTGTTATTGGTGCCAAGAGCTCATTACATTGATCGAAATCATAAAAAGTAGCTTTTAGTCATTTAATTAAGGTGAAATATTAACAGAGTTTGGGCATTCACTCGGGTGAACGTAGTTTTTAGTTTTTTAAAAGATATTTAATCTCAGTTGAGGTAAACAATAGTGGTGATAAATTAAGTGTTACAAGCTTCGAATCCTAGCAACTACGATTTTACTATACAACCGTTGTAATAAGATCTACATTTGACTGCATTTGAAATTAACAACCATGGTCAAAGGTTTTCTTGATAAATTTAGAACAAAAAAGATTCAGTATTTCCTTCATAACATGTCCTAAGTGAACAAACGAACCAGCAGACCAGAGACGACAACGATAGCGATAGCGAAATTTTCATCTTCATAATCTTCATTCATTTGAATCTTCATTCTTGATAATCTTTGTAACGCTACATTTACTTTAAATTATTTTTCGTAATTTGATTTTGTGAAGTTGTATGTATAAATGTGATTATGTGTGCTTTGTTGTGTTTGGGGTACCCTGCAGTAGGGGGTAGTGACCTTAATGTTAATGACCTCGAGGGTGAGGGTGTATGGCTAATTTTGTAGAATTGGTAGTGTAGTGAGAATGATTAATAAGTAATATTAATAATTTAATTATTATGAGATTATGTTTTTATTAGTTTAGTTATAAAATAATTGATAATATTAATATTGGAATAATAATTATTATACTAATATAAGAATATTAAGGTGAAAATGGGAAGGAGGGGTATAATTGACAATTGGGAGAATGTTGATGGCATAATAGAGAGTTAGAGGAATACGTATTGGCATAAGAGGCAAACCATAGTCGAGGGGGTTATAAGGGAATTGGAAGATTGGAATCAGTTTCTGATCGTACGTGTTTTGGAACCGACAGTGATAAAGGCTTGGACTAGAGGAGAAGAAGAGGAACCACCATCAGTGAATGTCTAGAAAGCTTGATTTCAAGGTAAGGGTGGGGTTTTGGTTTTATAAGTGTTAATATGTTGAATGGTGGGTAAAAGTTAGGTTTTATTTTATGAGTGGAATGTTGTTCTATGTTATGATTACTATGAATACTTGATCAATAATAAAATTGTTAGTTGATTGTATGATAAAAGATATTTTTGTAACTGACATGTGATGATTTTTGTACATATATGTGTGTAGTAATTCCGTTTTTGAAATTGTTGAAAGTAATTCCATTGCTGAGTTTTGGGCTTCGAGTCGAAAGTATGAAATTGATGATAATTTGTTGTTAATTCATGAGTAAAACATAACTTAATTAAGTTTTATGATGTTATTTTGATATAAAATTGGGTATGGGTGATGGGGGTTAGTGGTATAGAGTTTGGAGTCATAATCTATGGTGAAAGTGCTTATAAAAAAGTGATTTTTGGGGTTCGGAACAGTGTGAGTCGGCCGCTAGAACCCCTTGGTCGAGCTGAGGTCACCCGAATATAATATTATGGAAATTTTAGTATGAGTCAACTCATAGACTTTGCGTTGACCTAAGTACCCTGCGCATCGACCTTTGGTTCGACTCATAGGTTGAAAAATGCCAGAAACAGTTTCGGTCATAACGTTTTAAACGTCAATCCAAATGATGAACCGTTCGAGGTTGGAAAGCTAATGAGCAGAACTTTAACATGGTATAATTAGATGAACCATTTTCTAATATTTTTATGTTGAATATGTTAGAGATTACGACTATTACTTGTTGTGCATGTAAGAAATCTCGTTGTAAGTGGCGAAACTTGAATGTTATTGTAAAGAGGTTGTTGTGGTGTTATTGGTGTAAAATGAGCATGTTTGATGATGTCATTGTGTGTGTGTGTGTGTGTGTGTGTGTATCTATCTATCTATCTATCTATCTATCTATCTATCTATCTATCTATCTATATATATATATATATATATATATATATATATATATATATATATATATATATATATATATATATATATATATATATATATGTATGTATGTATGTATGTATGTATGTATGTATGTATGTATGTATGTATGTATGTATGTATGTATGTATGTATGTATGTATGTATGTATGTATGTATGTATGTATGTATGAGATACATTTTTATGCTTGTTGGCCAATTTGGGCGGTGTACAATAACCAGGGTGGTGTGTTATTATACGTGATGGTGTTGGTGTTGTGGCATGCATAAATAGTTGCATCGCATACATTTGTGGACATATGGCCCGTTGTTGGTGAGCCTAAAATCGCATTGTGTGGATTGAACCGATAGCTGATTCGATGGTGATGGGTGATTAATTGATTTAGTCGGGTGTGAGTCTCATTGCATTATATGTCATATATGTTGCTAAGTTGTTAAATACATGGTGATGGGTGATTAATTGATTTCTATCGTGTGATTTGATGTTGTTTGGTGAATAATTGGTGATGATATTGTTGGATGATTGATGTGAGATGTTAGTTGAATTGTTGTTGTGATAACATAGTGCATGTTGTTTAACATGCTTTCCTTTATAATATCATGATATGTCACCCCTTTTGTTTGAATATTGCCTACACGTGGGTAATGTCTAGACACTCCGCAGTAGGACTCAGGTGTGAGTTGAAGATGGAGTCTCCTTATATCTTCTTTATTGTAAGTGCTCTTGATTGGCTGCATTTTGTGGCATAACATTAGTGTAAGTATGAATATCATGTTGGATGTTTCTACTATCATTAAATGGACTGTGCAGGTTGAGTTATAACAACTAACTATAAGTTAAGCTGGATGTCACACTCAATAGTATGACATAGGTTGTATGACATCAAACACAGGTCTGTTATAACAGCTAACTATAAGTTAAGCTGGATGTCACACACAATGTTACGAAATAGGTCGTATGACATCAAGCACAAGTTTGGTATTCTAACAGCTAGAATTTAGGAAACAAACCAGAAGCTCAAGATGGGATTCAGGAAACATTTTAGAAGCTTTGAGTGTACTAAAATGTCCCTGTTTAAAGTGGCAAGCGTGCAGAATTCTGAAGAGAGGTTATATTATGGATAAACCCTAACTTATGCACCAAGGTCCAAAGGACTGAAGCTACTATAAATACAGAAGGAGCAATCCTAGAAGTGCAGTTCTTACAGATATAGAAGATCAACAAGTGTGCAGTAAGAGTCCAAAGCAGAGAAATCACCATAGTGATTTAGAAGTGAAGAGGTTGTTCTTCACAATTGTGTCTTAGAAATAATTGTAATCCAAGCAACTGTTGATTGCATTGGCTAGGTTGTTTCTAGGTTGTGTAGAACTCGAAGCTGTTAAACATGAGTGTGTCTTTCTTGGTTGAAGCTATGAAGCAAAACCAAGTGTTGTGACTTTGAAGTGTCTCTTCTAAAGTCTGTCTTTTGCTATTGTAATTGATATCATTGTTGTGTGATTGTAGGGAGTGAGTGGGTATACTCAGGTCTAGAGTGTCTCTAGGTTAAATTGTCATTGGGTAGGTTTTAAGTGAGGAGTGTAAACTGGAGGTTTAACTCTGAATTAATTCTACTGATAGGGAAATTTTTCCCTGGCTTGGTAGCCCCCAGATGTAAGTGTGTTGCACTGAATTGGGTCAACAATTAACTGTGTAATTTACTACATTACAATTACTGCTTAATAGTTGGTCTGTGGTGAATGTCATAGTGGATGTCATAACCTTGACAACAACATCCATCGTGTGGTAAGCCAAAATTTCAATTGGCATCAGTGCAGGCACCCTGCCTATTTAATCTGGGTGAGATCTAGGGAACTCAAATTCTGGTGTTATGGATAAAGATATAGGATTCACTAATAGACCTCCAATTCTGGATGGATCTAACTATGACGATTGGAAGCCTAGGATGATTGCATTCTTAAGGTATTTAGACAGCAAAGCTTGGAGAGCTGCAAACTCTGGATGGGAACATCCAGTGAAGACTGACAAGGATGGAACATCTGTGCAAATTCCTGAAGAGGAATGGACCAAAGAGCAAGAGGCATTGGCTCTTGGAAACTCCAAAGCCTTGAATGCTCTCTTCAACGGAATAAATAAAAACATCTCCAGGCTGGTACACCACTGTGAACTAGCAAAGGATGTTTGGGACACCCTAAAAAATACTCATGAGGGAACTTCTAAGGTCAAGATGTCTAGGCTTCAAATGCTGACTACAAAGTTTGAAAGTTTAAGAATGAAGGAAGATGAGACCATTCATGAATTCTACATGAATGTTCTTGAACTAGCAAACACCTCAGGAGCTTTGGGAGAAAATATGACTGATGAGAAGCTTGTAAGGAAGATTATAAGGTCATCAACTAAGAGGTTTGCTATGAAAGTGACAGCCATCGAAGAAGCACAAGACATCTGCAACATGAAAATGGATGAACTCATAGGCCCTCTCCAAACCTTTGATATGGGAATATGTGATCAGACTGTGGAGAAAAAGAGCAAAAGTATAGCTCTTGTCTCAAATACAGCTGAGGACTAAGATGTTGAAAAAGAGGAGGATCTGACAGAAGCAATAGCACTGCTTGGAAGACAACTGAACAAACTGGCAAGAAGATTTGATCATAAGTCCAAATCATATACCAAGAACAGTCCATCTAAAAGCAACAGGAGAGAGAATTATGAGGAAAAATCCAATCAAAGAAAAGGTGTTCAGTGCCATGAGTGTGAGGGATATGGGCATATTAGAAAGGAATGTCCCACATATCTCAAAAAGAAGGGAAAAGGGCTAACTGTCACTTGGTCTGATGGAGATTCTGACAGTGGTTCAGAAGAAGAGTCAACTAAACATGTCACTGCTCTTAACAGTGTGTGTATCTCTGATGATAACTCTAGTGAAGAGGAATTGTCATTGGAGGAACTTGCAGCCTCATATCAAGAGCTCCACATCAGAAGTACAAAGTTACATCAGCAAGGAGAGCAACAGAAGAAGCTCTTAATAAGCTTGGAGGCTGAAAAGACAGAGCGGCTGGCAACTATAGAATCTCTCAAAGGTGAAGTCAGTCTGTTGAAGTCTAATTTAGACCAAATGTCCAAGTCCATAAGAATGCTTAATCCTGGAACTGACACCCTAGAAGAGATTCTGCAAAGTAGTCAGAACTCAGGAAATAGGTATGGGTTGGGATTTGTTGACAGACAAAATCCTGTGCTGAAACTCAAGAGACTACAACCTGAGATTCAGAAGATAAAAAGGATGTCACAACCAATGTCACAACATCCATCACACAGGAACTGGAACCAAGTCAAGAGACAATTTCAAGCATACAGGTGTTACCACTGTGGGAAGCTTGGACATATTAGAGCTGTATGTTTCTGGCTGCACGGATTTCCTAGCCAAAGAAAGACCAGACATGGTACTCATGACAAGAGAAAGCATCATACTGAACCCAAGAGGGGGACTCCTTACAAAAGAAGGTAGTGGGCTACAAAGAATGTAGCATTGATAGCTCACACTTCCCTAAGACTGTCAGCTAAAGAGGACTGGTATTTTGATAGTGGATGTTCTAGACACATGACTGGAATAAAGAAGATTCTAAAGAACATCAAACCTCACTCCACCAACCATGTGACTTTTGGGGATGGAGCAAGAGGGGAAATCAAAGGGGTAGGAAAACTTGACTGCATTGGAGTACCTAAATTAGACAATGTGCTGCTAGTAAAAAGGTTTAACTGCCAACCTCATAAGTATCAGTCAGCTCTGTGACCAAGGATACATTGTCAACTTCACTAAGGAAGAATGTGTTGTTACCAATAGAGATAAGGAGGAAGTCATGAGAGGTTCTAGGTCTAAAGACAAATGCTACCTATAGGAGTCCAGAATCTCAATTAACTCCACTGTGTGCTCCATGACCAAAGAGGAGAAGGAAGTCAAGCTGTGGCACCAAAAACTTGGACATCTTCATATAAGAGGAATGAAGAAAATAATCTCCAAAGAGGCTGTAAAAGGAATCCCAAAACTGATCATTGATGAAGGAAAGGTGTGTGGTGAGTGTCAAGTAGGAAAACAAACCAGGACATCTCATCCAAGGGTGGGACACCTAACCACCTCCAGAGTTTTGGAATTACTACACATGGACTTAATGGGACCAATGCAGGTGGAAAGCTTTGGTGGTAAAAGGTATGCCTATGTGGTTGTTGATGACTACTCCAGATACACTTGGATAAGTTTCATCAGAGAGAAATCAGATGTTTTTGAAGTCTTCAAAGAGCTCTGTATCAGGATTCAAAGAGAAAAAGGATGTGGCGTGGTCAGGATCAGAAGTGATCATGGCAAGGAGTTTGAAAACTCTAAATTTGATGAATTCTGCTTATCTGAAGGGATCAGTCATGAGTTCTTATCTCCCATTACTCCTCAGTAAAATGGAGTAGTGGAAAGGAAAAATAGAACTATCCAAGAGTCTTCCAGAGCCATGATTCATGCCAAGAAACTTCCCTTGCATTTCTGGGCTGAGGCAATGAATACAGCCTGCTATGTTCATAATAGAGTTACTTTAAGAAAAGGAACCTCCTCCACCCTGTATGAACTATGGAAAGGGAGAAAGCCCACGGTCAAGTACTTTCATGTGTTTGGAAGCAAGTGTTACATCTTAACAGATCGTGAACAAAGGAGGAAGATGGACCCCAAAAGTGATGAAGGAATATTTCTGGGATACTCCATCAACAGTAGAGCCTATAGAGTATATAACTCTATGACACAAGTCTTGATGGAGTCCATTAATGTAATCATTGATGACCAGCAGGAAGAAACCAATGTCATTGAAGATGTTGGAACACTTCTTGAAACATTTGTCGAGGACACAGTCAATACTGAAGAAGTTCAAAATGGACAAACAGATCTTGAAGTAGAAAGGTCCAACAAAGATCCCTCTATCAGAATCCTAAAAGATCACCCTAAAGATCTTATCATTGGAGATCCCAACAGTGGTGTAAGGACCAAAACTAGAGAAATAGTGTCAAACTCATGCTTTGTTTCCAAGATTGAACCCAAGAATGTGAAGGAAGCATTAACTGATGAATATTGGATCAAGGCCATGCAAGATGAGTTGGAGCAGTTTTAAAGAAATAAAGTATGGGAATTGGTGCCAAGACCAGAAGGAACTAACATCATAGGAACCAAGTGGGTTTACAAGAACAAGTCTGATGAACAAGGAGTTGTAACCAGAAACAAGGCAAGATTAGTGGCATAGGGGTACACTCAAGTGGAAGTAAGTGATTTTGATGAAACCTATGCACCTGTTGCAAGACTAGAATCAATCAGACTTCTACTAGGAATTGCTTGCATCCTGAAGTTCAAATTATTCTAGATGGATGTAAAAAGTGCCTTTCTCAATGGCTACTTAAATGAAGAAGTGTATGTTGAACAACCCAAAGGATTTGCTGAACCTAGCCTGCCAAACCATATGTACAAGCTAAAGAAAGCTCTCTACGGACTAAAGCAAGCTCCTAGAGCTTGGTATGAAAGGTTGACTGAGTTTCTTACAACTCAGGGTTACAGGAAAGGAGGAATAGACAAGACTCTTTTTGTAAAGAATGAGGATGGAAAACTCATGATAACTCAAATCTATGTGGATGACATAATTTTTGGTGGAATGTCTGAAAGGTTGGTTAAACAATTTGTTAATCAGATGCAGTCAGAATTTGAGATGAGTATGTGTGGAGAATTAACTTATTTCCTTGGACTGCAAGTCAAGCAAATGGAATATTCCATATTTCTCTCTCAAAGTAAGTATGCCAAAAGCACAGTCAAAAAATTTGGCTTGGACAATGCTGGTCACAAAAGAACACCAACACCTACTCATCTAAAACTGTCAAAAGATGAGAGTGGGACTGTCGCTACTGCGAAAATCGGCGCCGGCTGAACAGAAGAGTCGCCACCGTGCGTTATTTATCCCACGGGAGGGAAAGGAAACGCTCAGAGTAAACCTACCGCAAAGACGGGAAAGGTATGGTCATCGCAACCAAAACCTGGATTCGGGAGTCGGTTACGCAAGGGGAAGGTATTAGCACCCCTCACGTCCATCGTACTCGACGGGATCCACGCTTGTTTTCGGGTATGGATTGTTATTCTATCTACTCTACAGGTCAAGGGTTAAAAAGAAAATAAAAGGACTCGGCAAAGTATCGCACTTTATGCCTACGTATTCCCGTCTGGAACGAGAAATCAGAGTCAACGTAGTTCGCCTACCTACTGGAAAGGAGGGGAAGGTTGCTCGCTAGGATATCGCATCCTATGCCTACGTACTTTCATACAGCATGAAAGATCAGAGCAAACGTAGTTCGGGTCACGTACGACACAAGTTTGTCTTGATTGTTTTTATTCCTTCTGAAAAAGGTTTTTCTTGATTAATAGTCCCAGCGGACAAAAATGACGTCTTGATGAGTTCACATTCTTTTACGGAAGAAGTGTCTTTTATTGTGTTTGAAATCTTATTGTGTTTTTCTGTTTGTTTTGAGGAAGAAGAGACAGAACTCTAACCTACGGTTGAAAAGGGAATCAAACTAACCTAATGTTATCATGCATGGGTTAAGACCTAGTGTCTATCATGCTCCTCTCCTGCACAGAGAGAAACAGAGATCCTAAGGGAATAGACGGAAACAGAAACAATAGCAAATATACATAGTAAAGCAGTAAAATGCATGGATGCAACAATACAAGCGAGGCAAGGGAGTCCCACTCAACCTCGAACCTAGAAAACAATAGGCAAAAGTCAACAGGATTCACTTTCAACCCAACATGGTAAACAGCAAACAATACAGTCCAGAAAACCAATCAATACATCAGAAATGAACAGCAAAAGTAAACAGCCACAGCAGCTCTGCATCAACATCTGTCTTCAAGCCATCATCAAACAGCTACAAGCTTCAGCAAGCATCAATCTTCATCTCCACAGCCTTCAAGCAAGGGCTTTGATTATCAGTCTTCCATCTGCAATGGCTTTTCTTCAAGTCTCAAACTTCAGGATGAACATCAGTCAATAAGATACGAGTGAATAAATGTTAGACAGTCAATTACCTACCAAGGGTGGTTCATTAACTATTAACATTATACAGACAATTTTCTCTCAAAAGTTCTATCTTTCAAATACATTCACTGATCCTTCCAAAGGAAGGAGGTGGATATTTGAAAGAGACTTTGAATCATAGAGAAAGGATGGATGCAGACAAGGCATTCCATGTTTGAGAAACAAGCTGTCTAATCTAGAGCTCTGCCTAGCTCCTAAACCCTATACTCCTCAACAGCTGCCAGCAAGAATCTCCTCATCAACTCTGGGAGTTGGTCTTCAAGCTCTGGATCTCCAATGGCTTCATCATCATAAGTCTTCAGCTCTCCCAATCCCCAAGCAATCCCAATACCCACACAGACAAATCATAATCCCCAGAGAGGGCACACCACACCAGTCAAGCAAATACAGACATTACTAATAGCAGTAGGGGAATCCTAACATCTTCTAAGGGATCTAATAACTACCCATAATCCCTATAGTCCCATGCCCCAAGGATTCAATCTCTAAGTCCTAAGGGAAATGAACTTATTCACCTATGTTATCTCCTAAACCCTAGTTTTGTTCATGTTATTCACACCTAAACAAATCTCCTAAACTTAATTTCTAAATATATGAACTAAATTTTATATACAAGATAAAGGTCTAAACTAATCAACTTAAAAAGAATGGATTAAAAATGTTAAAGCATCTGTTCAAACTAAAATCACCAAATCATGCATTAAACAAAACCATTATTTACACCCATTTAAAAGAAAAATATGCCAAAAAATATTAAAATAAAATGAAATGCCAAATTTTTTATGTGATATTTTTCTTGACAAAATTATGAACACTATGCAAAAACAACCAGTTAAAAATAAGCATTTTCCAATTTTATATGATTTTTTAAAGGTGTTAAAAATATAAAGGAATTAAAAAAACACAAAATAGAAATAAAATGGGGAGGGGATGTTACTAGAAAGTTCGCCCAGTTATATTACTCATTGGGCCAGGGAACCAAGGGTGTGAATATCAAAAGCGCAGGCCCAATATACTCAGAAAATTAATTGAAAAAG
Organism: Lathyrus sativus; assembly: GCA_963859935.3. Taxonomy (NCBI): domain Eukaryota; kingdom Viridiplantae; phylum Streptophyta; class Magnoliopsida; order Fabales; family Fabaceae; genus Lathyrus; species Lathyrus sativus. Next base: position 441,687,134 of record OZ012737.1, read on the forward strand.
GAAAAGAAAACATGAAACTCTTGGTGCAAATAGCACGTGAATGTAGTTCATTTTGATGGGCTTTTTAAAAAGGGGGTGGGGAAAGCATCTGAACTTAAGCCCATGATCTCTCACTAACTCAAACGATGCGTTTTGTTTAGAATCTCCCTCCGTTTTCTGATTCAAATATGGACCGTCAGATGGGATTAATTAGTCAAATAACTAGGCTTGATCCAACGATGGATAGCCATCGTCCCCAACTTGAAAACCCTAACCTGAAATTTCTCATGCCATGCACAAACCTTCTATGCCTCTGTTCTCTCTCGTTTCTTCATGGATTCCTTTGATGTCAAGAGCAAAAATGATCTCCTTCTTCCCCTCTACACAGCCATATCCTTAGTTCCTTCTAAAACTCAGCCAAACTCCAAACCCGATAGGTGTAACAGTTAGGTTCCACCATAATCAACTGATATCAAATCTCCCAATGCTTGCTCAATTCTATCCTAACATGCTCTACATCTCACACTGATCATTTCAAGCTATTAACCTACGATTATCGTGCTTTAATCTAAGAGTTATAAGCCTTAACAGTTCTTGCACTCTATTAACAACCTTCATGAAAACTCTCCAAACTTTGTGGAATTCATCATCTAACTTAACTTAACCATTCTATGCTAACAAATCACTAACATGATAGCTAAATCATGCAATTCGAGTAGAGATACCAACCTGGTTCAAAATGAAGAAACAGCTATGGAACTCCTTGATCCAATGCTTGCAGTGATTTGAAACTGATCCACACACTCCAACCTTGATTCTGTATGCAAAGATTCTGACTCAAACTTCTTGGATCTTGTGATTCCAACTTCTTGCACCTTGGATGATGGAACTTGTATGGCACGATCCTTGCTCAATTCAGCCAAATTCTTGTGTGAATTGTGATCTATGGATGATGGTGATGAAGACCAGATCAAGAAAAATGGAAATTGGTAAAGATTTGAGAGAGTTTGAATTGATTTTGCAAATTGGAAGAATTGTGTGAAACTTGTGTTTTGATCAATATGAATCACCAACCCATGCATGAATCTCTTCAATACAATATATACATGAGATTAGAAACTCCTAGAACCTTGGAGAAGCTTCCCATGCACTCTTTCCCTTGAATTTTGGTTATGTACCTTTCATTATAAGTAACCATGAGTAACTTTCAAAACTTGAACCAAACTCAAAATTCCACTTTTCCAATGTTCTCAAAATGATTTTTCCAATCAAAATGACCTATAATTTCACCTCCTTTGGCCAAACTATGAAAAATCTCATTTTTTAGGTCATTTTTATTCATTAAATCCACCAATTTTGAAACCTTGTGCTATGAATCTTTCCAATCTTTCATGGTCACTTTTCTAGACTCAAAATGTCATTTGGAACAAGTTTGATGTTGTGAAGTTTTCCATTTGAAGCTTCCTTGTATGAGTTTTGGGCATAGGCTTGAAATGACCTGTAATTCTCAGATGACCAAAATACCCTTTACTTGCCAAGACCATAAGTAGAGTTCCACAAATCATATGAAGGAATACCATACCATTATAAAAATATAAGACAATGAGGAACAACTCTTATGTTGACCAGAAATTCATTTGAAATCTCCTTGAGGGGTAAAAATTGCTTGGAAGTCAAGTCACGTTCACAGACAAAATTTCAGATACCTCAGATGACCTGTAACTTGCAAGGACCATAACTTGAGTTCTATAAATATCCTTAATGTCTTCCACCACTCAAATTAAAGGTCTTGAGATCCTCTACAAGTTTCATGTTGGCCAAGGATCCATTTGAAGCTTGCATTTTGACTTATCTTGCTTGGAAATTTGACCTAAACTAGGGGATTTTACACAGAAACCCTAATTTAGAAACTCCTCTTCTCCTTGATTTCCCTTGATTTCTTCTTGACATATCACCATATCCTTCTCTACATATCAAATGATGAACCCCACATCTCTCCAATAGACCTTAATGCCCTTCAATCAGTCATTTGACCTAGAGTTGACCTAGAGTTGACCCCCAGATGAAACCCTAGTTGACTGTCTTCAACTGCAACTCTTGTGATCATGTCAATGACTTGTCTCCTTCTCCAAATGACTTTCTAAGTCTTCCATGATGTCCATATACTCTCCATGCTCATCTCAATTCACAGCTCACAACTTCTTTGATGGTCTTCAGATACCCTCAGATAGGAGATAGATGCACTGCTTGATCCAATGACTTCTTTAGACTTTCAATTCTTTCTGATGACTTGAATAAGATTGAATTTGAATAGTAACCTCTTGATAGGCTCATAGGGATGAGAATAATGCTTGGTCCCTGTTGGATGATTTACTATGCTATGCTATGCAGATGGTTAGGCTATGTACATGACTCTATATGCAAATGCTAATGATATTGAAACATAAACCAAGTGACTAAGGTTGAGCAAATTTTAGGGTGCAACAGCTGCCCCTATTCAAGCGACTTGGACCCGATTGGGTGAAGAGCGAACGACCCTCAAACATTCGCGGTACGAGACGGTTGAATACTAAGAACCCGGAAATTTGCCAACCGCAAAAATGAACTGCACCACTGCTTGGGGATTATTTTCGTCAGCCTGAAAAGCTTCTCTCAATGCAAGAATAAAATTTTGCTTGTCCACGTTAGGACGCCTGTGTCGTCAACACAAAGAACTCTCAACTAACTCGTCCACGTTAGGAAAAATCTCGACAACTTCACTGGGGATGGCTCGTCTGCCTCTCATCAGAAATAAATCGTCCACGTTAGGACTAAACCCTTCCATGTTAGGAATAACACCGTCCACGTAAGGACTAAAACCTCGTCTGGATCTGTCCACGTCAGGACTAAACTCTTCCGCGTGAGGAATCACCTTTCCACATTAGGAATAAACTCTTTTGTATCTGTCCACGTCAGGACTAAATTCTTCCACGTCAGGAATAAAATCTTTCCACGTTAGGAGTACCTCTTCTTTTCCACGTAAGGAATCACCTCTTTCCATGTAAGGAAACCAACTTCTCTTCTAAATCTGTCCACGTCAGGACTAAACTTTCCACGTAAGGAATACATCGTTCTTCCACGTAAGGAATCAATCTTTCCACGTCAGGAATGTTATCTTTCCACGTAAGGAAACATATTTTGATTCGTCCACGTAAGGACTCCAACTTGTTCCACGTAAGGAATCACATCTTTCCAAGTAAGGAAACCACAATCTCGACCTGTCCACGTAAGGACTCCAACTTGATATGTCCACGTAAGGACTCAATCTTTCCACGTAAGGAATAAAATTCTGGATCTGTCCACATAAGGACTCCAAGCTTTCCACGTAAGGAATAAACTTGCTTTTCCACGTAAGGAATAAACCTGTCCACGTCAGGACTCACGTTTCGTCTTGATTTGTCCACGTCAGGACGTACTTCTTGACTTGCTGAGGAAATAAAATTTCTGTCCACGTCAGGACTCATGCTGCATCAACCCGAAGGGAGATAAACCTGTCCACGTCAGGACTTGCGCACCTTCGACTGGATGAAGAAATAAAACTTGTCCACGCCAGGACTCATGCACCTTTGACCCACTGGGGAAGTGAGACTTGTCCACGTCAGGACACTCCCTTTGCCAACACCATCTTGTCATCACAAAGAACTACAAACTTGTCCACGTCAGGACGCACATTTCACCATTACGAATAAAGCTATCTGCTGGAAATAAATGGTCCACGTCAGGATTCCAACACGAAGAGTAACCAATTTCGTCCATGTCAGGACCTCACACTCAATCAATATCGAGAACTTGAATCAGTCCACGTCAGGACTAACACATATCGTCACCTGGAAGAAATGTTCACGTCAGGACTCCACATTCCAACAATTCTGAGAAATCAAACCTGTCCATGCCAGGACTAGCGCCTCTTATCAACCATGAGGAAATAAATCTGTCCACGTTAGGACCCCCACTTTTCTAGCACAAAGAAAACCTGTCAAGAAAATTGTCCATGTTAGGACTCATCCTTCCATTGGTCCCAAACCACAAAACTTCTTAGCACTGACGTGACAGCGACTTCGAAGCGGACTCCACTGGGGGTATTTGGAAATCAAACTACTGGACGCCTGCTCTGATAACCGGCGACAGCCTCTGATATTCTGGTTCGGGAAACCCTTTGATGACAAACAAATCTGCTTGGGAATGAGGAGAAATTTTGCCTACTCACTCGGGCGAGGAAAACACGAGAAATTCACAAATAACTCTGTGGGGAATAATGCCGAAGCTGACGCTTCATTGAATGTCTCACGTCGAGACCTTAAATGTTTGGTGATTCGTCTGAGCAAGAGCTCTCTCTACCTGCAGGAGAAACAATACTTGAAACCAACGGTTAGCCCACCTAGTTTATGTTTCAAAAACGCGCATGTTTGACGACGATGCAATGCTCCATTAGACATGGAAATGCTACGCTTTTATTTGGTGGATGCCAGTATGACACTATATGCCGATGTCAATGCAGACTCGAACTGCTGATATACAGGAGCTGCTCCAGCAAAATAAATGCTGAAGCCAATGCCAACTCCGCTGGGGATAGCCATGTGCTACAGAATTATTCCAGCAAAATAAATGCTGGAAGAATGAAGTCGACCCAGCTGAGAAGTTGGGAACTTAAACCAAACACCTCATTGAAGTAACCCCTGCTGGGGAATATAACTCTGCTGGAGAATAGCATATGCGCCTGGTATGATTGAACTTCTGCTGGAAAGTGAACTGATATCACACGGTATTTTGACAAAATAAATGTTAGAGCGCACAACCAACTTTGCAGGGGATAGTCTTAATCTTCGAGTTCCACTGGGAGGAATGAAAATACTTGCTGAGAAGAGAACTCCGCTGGGGACGGGCTGATTCTCTTGGGGGAAATCCACTGGCTCCGCTGGGGGAGAGTACCTGACCCTGCGGGAAAAGGTGAACTTGTCTGAATACAGCTCACAAATATTAATCTTCTGAGGCTAAACCTACTCTGCTTGAGATACACTGTCTGAATACAGCCTTATAATCTTGGAATCGCCAAACTCTGCTGAGGATGAATGACTTTGCTGGAACATGTCCTTTGGATAAGCTACGGCTAGCTGGGGAGTTCGATCCTTGTGCATGACATGCGCGGGGGTCGAGTCTTCCATTACTGCAATCTTTTGATCGTTTTCCTCGTACGGCTACGAAACCTGCAACAACACAAACAAGACAAGGCAAGCCTATGCAACCAAATCTATTCAGGTTAGTGACATCATTTTCAGTTAATTCAAAGTTTTAGCAATTGTTGGCAAGGGCCAGTGACGCTATACACATGCTAGTTTCATTAACCCTAGGCGTTTTATCATGCACAAAACAGTAAAGAACCAGCATCGAGTACTAAATAACATATTTTATTGATTGGGCCCCTGAATGGGCGGAGTTTTGTACACGGGATGTAACTCCTGAAAAGAGGAAGCTACGCCAAGCAAATATACAAGTATGCACAAGAAGCATAAATATAATGACAAATTAAATTTGTACACATGTCGGCAACGGGATGCAGATGAACACCATGAACTGATCCTCCCATGACTCGTCCGACTCTAATGCTTTCCCGGTATTCACACTTCCGGAGAGATTGTATCTGATAATCGACCCCTCAGGCATATTCTCCCGTACTAATGCTCTCTGCAATATCAAATTCGGACCGCAGTCATTTGCTCTTCAAATCCCTAACTTTTGCGTGAACCGCCCTTTACGGGTTTTCGGTTCACCGGGATACCCTTTTTTGTCGAAGCCGCCCAGTGTAGGTTTTCGACTTCGCGGGTGTACATTTTTCATTTTATCCCTAACTTTTGCCCGAACCTTTCATTCTGTTTTTGGTTCACCAGGATGCCCCATTTTTGCCTGGACGCTCTTTTTTCTGTCCAGCGGGTCAATTTTAAGCAAAGTATTTTTTAACTGCGTCCGAATTCACAGGCGACGTAAAGTCCTCACCGTCCATGGTGGACAACAACAACGCTCCTCCTGAGAAGACTTTTCTGACGACGTATGGCCCTTCGTAGTTGGGGGTCCACTTGCCCTTGTGATCTGCCTGCGGCGGGAGAATCCTTTTCAGCACAAGGTCGCCCGTCTGAAAGCTGCGAGGATGTATCTTCTTATCATATGCTTTCTTCATTCGGCTCTGGTACAAACGACCGTATGCTAGAGACGCTAGCCTCTTCTCATCCATCAAACTCAGTTGGTTCAACCTGTCTCTCACCCATTCTGCCTCATCTAGTTGAACATCTCGCAATACCCTCAGAGAAGGGATCTCAACTTCCAATGGTAATACTGCTTCCATTCCGTATACCAACGAGAACGGGGTTGCCCCGGTTGATGTGCGTACCGTCGTACGATAACCGTGCAAAGCGAAAGGTAGCATCTCATGCCAATCCTTATAGGTCACCACCATCTTTTGAACGATCTTCTTGATATTCTTATTGGCCGCTTCGACAGCGCCATTCATCTTGGGTCGGTAAGGGGAGGAGTTGTGATGTTCGATCTTGAAATTCTGACAGAGCTCCTTCATCATTTTGTTGTTCAGGTTTGAACCGTTGTCCGTGATTATCCGCTCGGGGATCCCATATCGGCAAATGATATCTCTCTTGATGAATCTGGCCACCACCTGCTTAGTTACATTTGCATAAGACGCCGCTTCCACCCACTTGGTGAAATAATCGATTGCTACTAGAATGAACCGGTGCCCGTTAGAAGCTGTCGGCTCGATCTTTCCAATCATATCGATTCCCCACATCGAGAATGGCCATGGCGATGACATCACATTTAGAGGACTCGGAGGTACATGGATCTTATCAGCATAGATTTGGCACTTGTGGCACTTCCTCGCAAACTTGAAACAATCAGTTTCCATAGTCAGCCAAAAATAACCTGCCCGCAGCAGCTTTCTCGTCATAGCATGCCCACCAGCATGCGTACCAAATGTACCTTCATGTATTTCCTCCATGAGCAGCTTTGCCTCTCTTTCATCCACGTAACGCAACAGCACCAAATCGTGGTTTCTTCTGTACAATACACCATTCGGATTCAGATAGAAATTACCCGCTAATCTCCTGAGAGTCTTCTGATCTTGACTGGATGCCCCAGCCGGATACTCTTTGTTCTTCAGGAAATTAAGGATATCAAAATACCACGGTTTGTCGTCAGATGCTTCATCAATAGCAAACACAAAGGCTGGTCTGTCAAGTCGAGAGATAATGATTCTGGGAGCTTCATTCCAGAAGTTGACTTTGTACATGGAAGACAAAGTGGCGAGGGCGTTAGCCATTTGGTTCTCTGCCCGCGGTACATGGTGCAACTCAACCTTGTCAAATAAAGGCAACAATCTCCTTGCATAGTTCATGTAATGTATCAAGTTGGGCTGACGTGTCTCCCATTCCCCTTTGATTTGATTCACCACCAGAGCTGAGTCTCCGTATACGTCCAGATTTTTGATTCGCAAATCAATGGCTTCTTCAAGCCCCATTATACAAGCTTCGTATTCGGCCTCATTGTTGGTAACTGCAAAGGTCAATCGGGCAGTAAACGGGATGTGCGACCCGTGTGGAGTAGTGATGATTGCCCCTATTCCGCTACCGTAAGCGTTCACTGCTCCGTCAAAAATCATCTTCCATTTGGAACCCAACTCTGGTCCTTCGTCTAACAACGGTTCTTCACAATCTTTCATCTTTAGGTACATGATATCCTCGTCAGGAAAATCAAACCTCATCGATTGGTAATCTTCAATAGGCTGCTCAGCCAAGTACTCAGACATCACACTCCCCTTTATAGCCTTTTGCGAGACGTATTGGATGTCATATTCAGTCAAGACCATCTGCCAACGGGCAATTCTCCCTGACAACGCCTGCCTTTCTAATACATATTTGATAGGATCCATCTTCGAGATGAGCATGGTTGTATGATTCAGCATGTATTGCCTCAAACGCTTGGCGGCCCAGGCTAGCGCGCAACAAGTTTTCTCAAGCATTGAGTATCGAGATTCACAATCTGTAAATTTCTTACTCAAGTAATAAATTGCATGCTCTTTTCTTCCTGTTTCGTCGTGTTGACCGAGAACACAACCCATGCTTCCCTCAAGAACTGTCAAATACATAATCAAGGGTCTCCCTGCCACTGGGGGTATCAAAATAGGAGGCTCCTGCAAATACTGCTTTATTTTATCGAACGCCTTTTGACAATTTTCGTTCCACGTTACAGCTTGATCTTTTTTCAATAGCTTGAACAATGGTTCACACGTAGCTGTTAGGTGAGATATGAACCGGGCGATGTAGTTCAACCTCCCTAAAAACCCGCGCACCTCCTTCTCTGTTTTAGGCATCGGCATTTCTTGAATTGCTTTTATTTTAGCAGGATCAACCTCTATTCCTCTTTCGCTTACGATAAACCCCAGCAGTTTACCCGATCTCACCCCGAAGGTGCATTTGTTAGGGTTCAGTCTCAGCCTGAACTTCCTAAGCCTTTTAAATAACTTCAGCAGATTTACCAGATGCTCTTCCTCCGTCTGGGATTTGGCAATCATATCGTCAACATAGACTTCGATCTCTTTATGCATCATATCATGAAAAAGAGTCGTCATCGCACGCTGATACGTTGCCCCAGCATTCTTCAGACCAAAGGGCATCACTTTGTAACAAAATGTTCCCCAAGGCGTTATGAAAGTAGTCTTCTCCATGTCCTCTGGCGCCATTTTAATCTGATTATAGCCTGAGAAGCCATCCATGAAGGAGAATACGGAGTATTGAGCAGTATTATCAACTAGCACGTCGATATGAGGAAGTGGAAAATCGTCTTTTGGGCTCGCTTTATTCAAATCCCTATAATCCACACACATTCGAACCTTGCCATCTTTCTTTGGCACTGGTACGATGTTAGCAACCCATGAGGGATATTTTGTCACAGCCAGGAAACCAGCATCCCACTGTTTTTGAACCTCTTCTTTGATCTTCACTGCCATATCTGGTCTAGTTCTGCGAAGCTTTTTTTTGACCGGCGGGCATTCTTCTTTCAATGGCAGACGGTGCACCACCATATCTGTATCGAGCCCTGGCATGTCTTCATACGACCAAGCGAATACATCATTATACTCTCTGAGCATTTCAACCAGTCTTCGCTTGATACCGCTCTGCAGCGCGGCTCCGATACGAATATTCTTCTCAACCCCTTCCGACCCCAAATTAATGATTTCGATGACCTCTTCGTGAGGCAGAATGACTCTTTCCTCTTGCTTCACCAACCAAGACAGTTCTTCAGGAACGTCACAATCTTCGACAACCTCTTCTTCGGCCTGAAATACCGGGTGCTCAAAGTCGGGACGAGTCATAGGTGGTTCAAGGATGTCATCTGAAACTGTTATCCTGCAAAAAGAATGGTTAAATGCTTCAAAACGCGTATAAAGCGAATAACCACGTTGCCATTTTATTGAAAAATATAAAACAAGAAAAACAGAGATCGAAATATTTGCACATGAAAACGCTATTTATTTAATGATAAACACGCAATGTTCATAACAGCACAGCCCTAAGCAAATCCTGATGCCCCGGGCAAGACATCAGATTGTTCAACAATTAATAAAACAAAGCATTACTGTTTAAGAGTCACAGGAACAAGCTCCTGAATAGACCAGTTGCACAGTCCCTGTCCTGGCGTGCTTGGCTGAATCCAGGCATCCATATCACAGTCGCTGTCTCCTTCGTCAGACTCCGAAGCAGCATTGATGGTCTCATGACATACTCCACTAGCAGAGATGGTTATTGGCCCTCTGAAACGGGGTGCTCCCACAGCAGGTGTTGACGATGACGGTTGGTATCCTAGCCCGAACCGGTCCATCTTCACAGGAATATCCATCACTTTGCCCCAGCCCTTTGCTTCTCCTGCCTCCACCAGAGCTTGGGCCTCTTTATACGATGAGACGGCTATCTCCGACCCTTTGCTCGGCCCGGGACCTTTGTCCTTGATGCGCAACCCTTCAAATGCCTGGCAGGGTGTTTCGTGGATCTCTCCATCGACCTCCACATATTTAAATGACGACAGATGGCTGACCAGGATGTCTTCTTCTCCGCATACGGTGACTACGCTGTCTCCCACCATATATTTCAACTTTTGATGCAGGGTAGACGTGACTGCCCCAGCCCCATGAATCCAGGGTCGTCCGAGCAGGCAGCTATATGCGGGCTGGATGTCCATGATATAAAGTTCAGTGGCAAACACCTCCGGCCCCACCTGTAGAGGCAATGTTATCGATCCGAAAACTGTTCGCCGCGTCCCATCAAATGCCCTGACTACCAAGTCACTGGGCGTGCACATGATTCCTCTGACATCTAGCTTCATCAACGCTTTCTTGGGTAACACATTCAAAGATGATCCGGTGTCTACCAATACGTGCGACATGACTGATCCTCTACACTCGACAGATACGTGCAACGCCATATTATGATCTCTCCCTTTCGGGGTCAAATCAAAGTCAGTAAAGCCCAAGATGTGGCCCGCATTTACATGTGCCAACATTCCTTCCAGCTGATTCACGGAGACATCTTGGGGTACGAAGAAAGTGTCCAGGACTTTCAACAGAGCATTTCTGTGAGCTTCAGAACATAATAGCAACGACAGGATAGATATCTTGGACGGCGTCTGTTGCAGATGCTCCACAATCTTATAATCACTTTTTCGAATCAAGCGCATGAACTCTTCCACATCTTTCGATGCTGATGCTTTTTCGCTTGCCTGCACAGGAACATGCTCAACCATCTTCCCCTTCCCCTTCGCCAATCTTTCGGCCTCCACCTCAGGCGATATGAAGATCCTACCACTCCTTGTCATACCTCCTGAACCGACAACGTTATCTACAGTCTCGGCTGGCTGCTTATCAACATCAATCTTAATTCCGTCACAATACACTTCCAACCCATATGACCATGGGACTGCTTTCGTGCTCTCGTACGGGATTGGTCCGGCTTTAGTTATGGTGATCGGTGGTCGCTGGACCGGTGCTGTGATAGTGATTGTCTTTCGAGGGATCGTCACAGTGGCCACATCACTCTGATTATCTGCTACTGCCCATGCAGGCTCTTCAATTGCTGCTCGGTCAAACTGCAACGTGCCGCCATTTATTAAAGCATGAATGCCTTTCTTTAAATCATCACACCCCCCAGCTAGGGTCCAACATTCTAAGCAGTACTCGTCACATCCTGGATAAACACCCCCTCGCAACAATCTGCTCTTTATCTCGCTCAGCGGCGTCTTTAAATCGTCGACATTCATAATCAGATTCAACCCTTCCTCAGTCAGAATGGCGTTTGCCCCATGATTGGGCATGGGCTTCTGCACTATATTCGGCCCTGCTGTTCCGAAATTGATAGCCTTATTGTCCAAAAGATCCTGCACAACATGCTTAAAAGCATGGCAACCCTCTACATCGTGGCCCGGAGCCCCAGAGTGGAACTCACAGTGCCTGCTCGCATCATAGCCATACGGAGAAGTTCCCGTTATAGGGGCCAGAGTTCTCTTCTCTACCAAGTTCAGACCCAACAGCGTCTGTAACAAATCTGCGTACGTTGAGGGAGGCTTCTCAAACACTCTTCTTGGTTTACCACCCTGGAATCTTCGCTGAGCAGGCTGTGCCCCCTGCTGCTGCTGCTGCTGTTGTTGCTGCATTGGCTGCTGCTGAAACGGTTATTGTTGTTGAAATGGTTGTTGGAACGGAATAGTAACACTCGCCACCTGCTGCGGCTGATGATACTGATTTCGACCTCTGCCTCGGCCCCCAAACACTGCGCTCGCCTCGCCCTGACGGCGCCCACCAAAAGTCTTCCTCTTACTGCCAGATGCAGTTGATTCCTCAGCCTGGAATCTGCCCTGTTTAATGTTGTTTTCAATCTTTTCTCCCATCAGAATTAAGTCTGAGAAACTGGCCAAAGATGTGTGAAACAACTTGTCATAAAACATGCCTGTGAACGTTCCGATAAACATGTCATTCATTTCCTTGTCTTCTAAAGGAGGACGGACCCTGGCAGCCATGTCGCGCCATCTTTGCGCGTACTCTTTAAAGCTCTCACCCTTCTTCTGAGACAGCCCTGTCAATTGGACCCGATTGGGCGCCAAGTCGCTGTTATACTTGTAGTGAGCTACAAATGCCTCTGCCAGTTGCTTCCATGTCTTTATATTAGTTGGCTCCAACCCCATGTACCATTCGAGGGAAGGGCCCGACAAACTATCTTGAAAGAAATGCATTAGCATTCTCTCATCAGTTGAATATGCAGACATCTTTCTGTAATAAGCCCGTACGTGCACTTTCGGACAGGTGTCCCCTTTATACTTATCAAACGTAGGAGCTTTGAATTTGATTGGCACCCTCAAGCCAGGTACCAGACCCATTGCGGACATGTCTAAGCCCACAGCACTTTGGTTCAGGACCCCCCTCATCTGCTCTTCTAGCATTCTGATCTTCTGGGAGTCATCCATCGGCCCTTCGAAATCTCCGCCGGAGAAAGCGTCCTCCTGCTGATCTTCTTGCCACATACCATTCCCAGCTCTATACCCATCGTATCCATTATTACGGCCAGCTCTGATCTGATTCATCACCGGGCCTCGCCCTCTGTTGCCGTACCCCTGAGCAACTCCAGCAGGCCCAAAAGCCATTAGCCCAGCGCCGTTTCCATTTCCGAAACCTCCGTAACCCTGATTGGTCACACCAAAGCCGTCCTGCCCAAAGCCTTGAGCATTGAAACCATATTTCCCAGCGTTATCGAATCCCTGATCATTGAATCCGAATCCAGCATTGCCGAAGCCGTTGCCTCCCATATTATCACCCAAGTTGATATCACCAAGCCCAACGTTATGGACAGCAGTCTCGTTCCCAACTCCGACGTTACCGTTCCCAGCAGCGGTAGCGTTATTGACATTAACAGCAGGTATATTGACTACAGGTGGAGCCACTGGTGTGGGAGTGCCATCTCCATGAGCAGTGTCGACTCGCACAGACTGATGATCCTCATTACCGTGACCAGCATTTCTGACCAACAGAGGCTGCACCATGGCTTGCAAATTCTCCTGACCTTTTGCAATAGTCTCCATGGTCTGCATAAAGAGTTCTAGCTTCTCGCGCATATCTTGCATCTCGTTCTGCATTTGATCCATGATTCTTCGACAGTTGGTGCGAGTGGAATATCTGTGCGGGCGCTGATCTGCAATCCTGAAAATACCTGGTGCAGTGCAGGAAATAAGATACCATCCAATGATTTCCTGTAATGCAATATGAATGCAATGCAATGCAATGTGTGTGTCTGTGCATTAGGGAAATTCATTCCCCGATTCTAGTGTGAAAGTGCCGGTGCGGTGACAGTGTCAGCAATATAAAGATCGGAGCTGAATCACAGAAAGCCTCATATATTGCAAAGAAATCCAATAAGCCAAGAATACAATATCACTGAAAGTACAATAAGAAGGCCTGACCTCAACCAACAATCCTGGTGATGGTCAGCATTATGCAAATAAAGCATACAAGTAAATACATGAAGTGATCAAGCACTCCCATAAGCCTGATACTCTTCTAGCAACTTCTTGGTCTCTGGATGACCTGGTCGGGTAAGCAGCCCTTCAACAAGCTGGTTTCTTCTCTTGAGAACACGGCGTACGTCACCAGCAGTTTCTTCCCATGCCCCTTCTCCGAAGCGATCCTCTAGCTTCCGCTTCTGAGACACAGCTTCATCCCTGCCTTTAATGGCCTTGTTCAGTGCATTCTGGAGACTATACCGGGTCATCACTTCTTCCTCACACTTCTTGATGCTAGACTTCAACTGCTCTTCGAGATCGGAAATTCGCTGTTTCAACTTATCCTCCCTCTTCTTATTGTTGGTCAGTGTAGCATTCCAAGTCTTATTGCAAGAAGAGATCTCTCGGTGTGCTGCATCGAGTGCCTTCTTTTTGGATTCCAGCATGTCATGGGAGCTTCTGAACTCTTGCCCCAGACGTTCGCGCTTCTTCTTCTCTTCAGTCAACTCAGCCCCTAGTCTGTTCACTAGCTCAATCTGCTGTTGGAAAGCATGCATGGCCTTGTTCTTCTCATTGCGTATCTGGGCTAGCTCTTGCTCTAATCCTTCATTGATCTTCATCAAGGCTTCTTTCTCTTTCACGACTTGCTCGTAGGCCTCCCTAGAAACAGTAGTTGGCTCTGCTACCGGAATAGGAATAAGGACTAGTGCATCTGGAAATGGCATCCGCAACTGACTTGCTCTCTCCTGGATCCAAACTCTGTAAGGTGCATAAGCCTGACAGTCATTCTTCCCTAACAGCGGCTTCCCTCTTCGGTTAATATGCGTCCAGGCATGCTGCAGCTTGGCTAACAACTCTCCACTCAAATCCCCGGTGAAATACAGAGATTCCTGTACTTCTTCCTCCTTTGGTGGGTTCTTCAGCGCATATCCAAACTGGCGAATGAACAGAGAAGGGTTGTAATTGATACACCCCTTTCTTCCTATCAACGGAACATTGGGATACCCAGAACAACTGAAGATGAGCTCAGACCCCAACAGGTCTCGATCAAACCACTCAATGTCTTCGGAAGATAGCCTCATCAGGCGCTCTGACCAGCTAGCTGTGGTTGCACTCTCCACAAAAGGTCCCTTTATGGGAAGATGACTCTTGAACCACATGTTCAACAGAGGCGCACAGCAGTACACAACTTTTCCCCTTCTGTTTTCATTCTTGTAGTGCAATGAGTGGTAGAAGTCTCCGATCAACGTGGGCACTGGGTTGCCGGCAGCAAACAGATGGAAAGCGTCCAAGTCCACGAAATTGGGCAAGTTAGGAAACAACACAATTCCATAGATGCATAGAGCCAAAATAGCATTGAAAACCACCCAACATCCGCTCTTGGTGTACTCCTGAGCCTTGCCAACCAGAAAATCAAGAGAGAAACCTGAAACCCCAAGCCAAGAAGTTACTAACAGTTCTGCAGCGTCCATGTGCAAGGCTTTAGCTAAGTCCTCCAACCTGGGCTCAGCAGCAGAGTGAACAAAGGGAACCTGGTTCTGTACTGGTAGCTCAGTGAACTCCACATACTCTTCAATGGTAGGCCCCAGAACGAAGTCAGCAAACGTAAAACATCTCAATGCAGGATCATAGAATTACATCAAGGTGTACAGCCCATTCATCTCATCAGCAGTGGGCTTGCAGACTATTCTCAGTAATCTCCCATGACTCATTCTGAAGCTTCTCCTAACCTCCTCATCAGCAAGAGATATCAGACCAAGCAAAGGAGTAATATCAGGTGTAGGCAGCTTATACGCAACTGTCTTCCTCAATCCAGCCATAGTCAATACTCAGAAGTCTAGGCACTAGAATCGGAGGATATGCAAATGCACCTGCAGCACAAACACACGTTAATGGGATGCAATGATAATGGGTATGCAAACAATGCAATGCAAGTAACATGCAACATGGACCAAATGCCGTAGCTGATAGCCTGAACCATATCAAGAAGTCTCAGATAGACCCTCTAGAAGTCCTCAAACCCTGGCCTCAGATAGACCTAAAACAAAGCTCCCACACTGGTCTTTGACAGACCCACAACATAACCCTGACTGGTCTCTGGCAAACCTCATATCACATCTCCAACTGGTCTCTGACAGACCTCAGAACTCTCCAACTGGTCTCTGACAGACCTCAGAACTCTCCAACTGGTCTCTGACAGACCTCAGAACTCTCCATAAATACCCAGGATCTCTGATCAAGAAATAAACCGGTAATCTGAAGGTCTAGTTACCTGCATAACCCAAACCCATCTCACAGGTGGATGTCCTAGTAACTGACAAAGGTATGGCATCCTATGTGATCGTCGGCGTCACAGACTTTCAGGGTTGATGATACGATTCCCAGAAGGAGTGGCATCATCAAATCCTGAAGAGGCCTCACTTAGCCAACTTCCAAATGATCGGTTCCCGGAGTCGACAATTCAGCTGACCAACAACCCCTTCGACCCAAAGGGTAGAAAAAGAAGCCAACCAGAAGAACCTCGTCCGAGTGTAGATTTCATGAGACACTAATGCAAGCAAAGCCGACACGCGCCCACTACTTTCTACTCTAGTTCTAGGTGCACTCAAGCCCAGGTCCGGCTTATCTCTCAATCATGGAACACCCGTCACACCCCACAATACAGCAATAATAATAATAAAATGCTGAAAATAAAGGTCAGAAATATAAATCCATACAAAATCCTCGACGGGAAAACAAGCGTTAGGATGGACTCTCTTAAGGGACGTTGGATCCCAAATGCATAAGAACTATCGCAGTCCTCAGCAGCCAGGGGACGTTGGATCCCCAGCAGAGTCGCCAGCTGTCGCTACTGCGAAAATCGGCGCCGGCTGAACAGAAGAGTCGCCACCGTGCGTTATTTATCCCACGGGAGGGAAAGGAAACGCTCAGAGTAAACCTACCGCAAAGACGGGAAAGGTATGGTCATCGCAACCAAAACCTAGATTCGGGAGTCGGTTACGCAAGGGGAAGGTATTAGCACCTCTCACGTCCGTCGTACTCGACGGGATCCACGCTTGTTTTCGGGTATGGATTGTTATTCTATCTACTCTACAGGTCAAGGGTTAAAAAGAAAATAAAAGGACTCGGCAAAGTATCGCACTTTATGCCTACGTATTCCCGTCTGGAACGAGAAATCAGAGTCAACGTAGTTCGCCTACCTACTGGAAAGGAGGGGAAGGTTGCTCGCTAGGATATCGCATTCTATGCCTACGTACTTTCATACAGCATGAAAGATCAGAGCAAACGTAGTTCGGGTCACGTACGACACAAGTTTGTCTTGATTGTTTTTATTCCTTCTGAAAAAGGTTTTTCTTGATTAATAGTCCCAGCGGACAAAAATGACGTCTTGATGAGTTCACATTCTTTTACGGAAGAAGTGTCTTTTATTGTGTTTGAAATCTTATTGTGTTTTTCTGTTTGTTTTGAGGAAGAAGAGACAGAACTCTAACCTACGGTTGAAAAGGGAATCAAACTAACCTAATGTTATCATGCATGGGTTAAGACCTAGTGTCTATCATGCTCCTCTCCTGCACAGAGAGAAACAGAGATCCTAAGGGAATAGACGGAAACAGAAACAATAGAAAATATACACAGTAAAGCAGTAAAATGCATGGATGCAACAATACAAGCGAGGCAAGGGAGTCCCACTCAACCTCGAACCTAGAAAACAATAGGCAAAAGTGAATAGGATTCACTTTCAACCCAACATGGTAAACAACAAACAATACAGTCCAGAAAACCAATCAATACATCAGAAATGAACAGCAAAAGTAAACAGCCACAGCAGCTCTGCATCAACATCTGTCTTCAAGCCATCATCAAACAGCTACAAGCTTCAGCAAGCATCAATCTTCATCTTCACAGCCTTCAAGCAAGGGCTTTGATTATCAGTCTTCCATCTGCAATGGCTTTTCTTCAAGTCTCAAACTTCAGGATGAACATCAGTCAATAAGATACGAGTGAATAAATGTTAGACAGTCAATTACCTACCAAGGATGGTTCATTAACTGTTAACATTATACAGACAATTTTCTCTCAAAAGTTCTATCTTTCAAATACATTCACTGATCCTTCCAAAGGAAGGAGGTGGATATTTGAAAGAGACTTTGAATCATAGAGAAAGGATGGATGCAGACAAGGCATTCCATGTTTGAGAAATAAGCTGTCTAATCTAGAGCTCTGCCTAGCTCCTAAACCCTACACTCCTCAACAGCTGCCAGCAAGAATCTCCTCATCAACTCTGGGAGTTGGTCTTCAAGCTCTGGATCTCCAATGGCTTCATCATTGTCGCTTGCGCGAAAATAAGGTGCCGGCATGACAGAAGAGTCGCCACCTTTCGTTATTTATCCCTCAGAGCGGGAAAGGAAACGATCGGAAAAAACCTGACGAAAAAGGGTAAGACAAGGTCGTCGCAACCATTGTCTGGGTTCGGGAGTCGGTTACGCAAGGGGAAGGTATTAGCACCCCTCACGTCCGTCGTACTCGACGGGATCCTCGCTTGTTTGTTTACTTGGACGGGTTGGTTATAATCTATCTACCTATCAAGGCTGGCTTAAAACAGAAAAGAAAATGACTCGGCAAAGCGTCGCGCTTTATGCCTACGTATTCTCATCAGAGAACGAGAAATCAGAGTCAACGTAGTTCGGCTAACTACGGGTTATGGGGGGAAGGTTGCTCGCTAGGACGTCGCATCCTATGCCTACGTACTTTCATCTGGTATGAAAGATCAGAGCAAACGTAGTTCGGGAAACTACAGGTAACAAATGGCTCAACTAGGAGGGAGACTATCAAGTCCTACTGTTATCATGCCATGGATTCATCCTATGGTTGAGGTTTGAACAGGGAACTCCTAGATGTTGTCATGCATAGGTTTCAACCTAAAAGTCTATCATCAAATCCTTATCAAAGGAAATGAGAGTCCTAAGGGATCATGTCAATGATACACAAAAATAGACAAAAACATCAGCTTTAACAGTAAGATGCATGCAATGCAAGTGAGGGAGGAAATGTGTGTGGGGCTTCAGCCTCCACAAGCTCATCTCGACCTCAAGCCAGTCATGAAATAACAGTAATCATACTGAAAATAAACCACATGCTATCAAGCAATGAACCAGATACAGGAAATGAAGTACCATCAGGTAAACAAAACACACATGCCTGAGAAAGAATCATCTACTCTCTAACCCTAATCCTAATCACAGAATCTGAACAAATCTAAGCAAAGCTCTCAAGCAAAACCAAACCAAAAGAAATCAATCCCAGTCTTCAAGCTTCAGAACAAGCTTACCAAAGAAAGGGAGCTAAGCAAGCAGACTCATAGTGTCTTCCTCAGGAAAGCACTAGGAGGTGTATACTCAGGAGTCATACCCTATGTGGCTCAACCACTGTGATCAGTTTACATTCCTCCTCAGGAGAAATTAAACTCACAAGCAGGCTCCAACATCACTGGATATTTAGGAAATCCTATCTGAACTAGTGGAACTAAATGAATAGACTCATAGGACCTTCCTCAGGAAAGTACTAGGAGGCTTCCACTTAGGAGTTGTATCCTACGTGGTTCAACAACTGTGATCAGTTTACATTCCTCCTCAGGAGAAATTAAACTCACAAGTTGGCTCCAACATCATTGGATACTTGAGAAATCCTAGGTAAACTAAGGGAACTAAATGAATAGACCCATAGGACCTTCCTCAGGAAAGTACTAGGAGGCTTCCACTTAGGAGTTGCATCCCATGTGGCTCAACAACATGTGATCAGTTTACATTCCTCCTCAGGAGAAATTAAACTCACAAGTTGGCTCCAACATCATTGGATACTTAAGAAAGAGGTGAGAAGGAAGAATGAAAGTCATTCATAGTGCCTTCCTCAGGAAAGTACCATGAACTTCCTTCAAACTTCAGGGTCTCAAACCTCACAGACAGGGGACAAGCCAAGCTCTGGGTCTCTGAATCTTGATCTACAATCTTCACTTCATGATGCTCTCCATCAAGGTCTTCAAGGCAACACAAGCCCCTCAACAAATTCCCCACAATGAACCCCAAAGATGGACAGATAACCACAGGGCATACAAAATCAATAGGCAACTTCAGAAAAATACCTAAAAATACTAAGCTAATGGGGAAAAATCCAACAAATATTCACAAGGGTCCTCAACACCTACTCATAACATCTACAAAGGTCTCTACCTAAAAATCAAGATAAAACTCAATCAAAGAAAGGGATTCATCACCTAAACACAATTTAAACCCTAATTAGGATACCCTAAATCTACCCTAATTAAACTAATCAAAATTTAATTCTAAAAATCTAGAAAAAATCCTATGGGGAACTATGATTCATCATCTAATTGCACAAAAAAGAATGGATTAAAAACCTTAAGGGAAGGTCCTAAAACAATTCCTACAAAATCAAATACCAAATTAAACAATATAAAAGCTATTTATTTGGAAAATCTATTAAAAATATTAAACCTAAAAATAAAATCTCATTTTTATTTTTATAATTTTCTACACATTTTAATCTAATCATAGAAAAAAAGAGCATTAAAAAATCATTTTTTATCATCTTTTAATGAATTAAACAAAACAGAAAATATTAAAAGAAAAATAAAAGAATTAAAATGAATTAAGGGGAGGGGGGGGGGGGTATGAAAAGCAGCACGCGCCAGTTCAAAATAAATGGGCCAGCAATAAGGGGGGTGGGGATAGAATTCTGGGCCCAGCGCTGGTTTAATGAAACGCAGCGTTTGGGATTATTTGAATTTTCCCTCTCACTCTCAGACTTAACCACAGCCGCACGATCTGAATAATTTGTCAACATGAGAGACCAATCCAATGGCTCTCCTTTCGTCTTCTCCAAACAAACTAGGGTTTGCAGAACCCTCCCTCATGCACTCACACCTTCGAGCTCCTCTAGCTCTCTCCACACGCCATGGTTTCACTTGATTCCAAAACAAGAAATGATCTATTAAATGCCTAGAACACAGCCACACGTGCACTTTTCCATAACTCGCCCTAGATTGTTCTAACAGAAGGCATCAACATCTTGGTTCAAAATATTCAACTGATATCAATCTTCATCAAACTTCAGCCTAATGGTCTACAGATGTTCTACCAGTTATGCTCATCAATCTGACCTAACTCATACTAATTAAACCGCCCTAAACAACTAATTCTTGAAACTTAAAGATTTATGCACCTGCCATGGAACTCAATGAATCGTGCCCTAACTTAGGGGAAAGAATCCTCTACCCTAGTACATTATTTCTGTGCCTAAGAAACTAACTAAAACTGCATAATTTAGGAGATATAAGGTGAAGAAAAAACCTGTCAAGAAGATGAGATGAGGTGATGCTGAGCACGATCCAGAGCTTGTAACCTCTCAACAATGCCCTACTAATGGTGGAATATCTTCTGTATGCACTTGTATGGAAGGAGGATGCTTGTAGTGGGAGAAAACCAAAGTTGCTTCAACTTGAAGAAACCTCTCTAATGGCAATGTATCTCTCTCTCTCCTCTGACTTGACTCAAGTTTCACCAACCTTTAACACTTTCTGATGCATTCTTTATATAACAATCATTGGATGCTTCTAGATTCATCTAGAATTTGATGGAAACTTCTTGAAATTCTCATGTTATGGTACTTTGGGATCTCATGATATATCACTTCTAACCAACTTACACACCTTTTAAAATCTCATCACATGATAATATGGAATGGTAAGGAAGCTCACATGCCTTGTAATTACCTTGTGTTAAGTTTTCCAACATTGCCTTCTTTTTTAAGTAATAAATTTCCAAAGGAAGTCCATTTTTGGAGCCTCAAATGAAAAATCTATTTAAACCAATGTTCTCAAAATAGTTTTTCCAATCAAAATGATATATTGGATGACCTATTTTGGATTTGTGGATCTCTCAAATCACTTTTCAATTTCAACTTTTCAAAGTTATAAGCCTTTTTTAGTTCATTTTTGACCAATCATGTAATCTTGTGCTATGAGCTTTTCCAACAATTTGTGACCTTCTTTCTAGACTTAAAATCACATTTTGAGCAACTTTCATGTTTTGAGTTTTTCCATTTGAGGCTTGGAAATAGGAGTTTTAGACATTGGCTAAAATGACCTATAACTGACAAATGACCAAAATACCCCTGCCTTGTTCACACCATAAGTTGAGTTCCACAAATCCAATCAAGGACTTCTACCACTCAAATTAAATCTAAGAAGATCCTCTCCAACATTCATGTTGACCAAGAAATCATAGGAATCATCCTACTAGGGCAAAAGTTGTCTGCAAGTTGGGTGACTTTCAAGGACCCAGATTCACACACCTCTACTGACCTGTAATTTGTCAAAACCATAACTTGAGCTCTGTAACTCCTATCAAGGACTTCCACCACTCAAATTAAAGCTTAGAACAAGCTCTACAACATTCATGTTGTGGGGAAGATGAGATATCAATCACATCTAGAGCTAAAACTGCCTGGAAGATAGGGATCAAATTAGGGTTTTTTCACTGACAATCCTTGGAAACCCTAACTCAAAACTTCTCAAACTCCTCAATCATGATGAGTTGGTCTAGGAATCATCTTTATAACATCTCTATACATCATTCCGTGATCTCATGGCTCTTGGATTAGGTCTCAACCTTCTCCAAATCTTTAGTTGATCTAGGGTTGACCTAGTCAAAACCCTAATTCTACCATTCATGGTTGAATCTTCTGAACTCTTGCATAATGACTTCTTTGGGCTTCATGAAGGCTATCAAGACATCTCATAAGCTTTCTCAAAACATCAAGTTCACTCTCAAAGTCTCAGAATCATCTGAGGGGCACCCACAACTCTCAAACTGTGAAGCACACAACCCTGGTTTCAATCCACTTCCTCTGAGGATCTCTTGAACTTTCTGATGAAGGTATCAACCTGCAAACACTCAATGAATAAATAATTGTTGGTCAAATTTTGGGGTGCAACAGCTGCCCCTATTCAAACGGCTTGGACCTGACTGGGTGAGAAGCGAACGGCTCTCAACCAATCAAGGTACGAGACGGTTGAATATCGGTAAACCCGAAAATTTGCCAACTGCACGACCACATGATACTCTGCGGGGAACAAATCTTTGAACACTGCCACACTAGCTGCTCAACAACTAGCTGGAGAGATACTGATCTGACATCGCTGCCGGAAACAAACATCATTCTGAGAGACACTCGACATCGCCGTCGTACCAACATCATCTCTACTGGGGATTTAAAGAGTCTGACATTGCCGTCAAACAAACATCATTTCGCTGTCGGAGATAAACATAATCTGACCTCGCCGTCGAAAACATCCAACCTCGCCGCCGGACACAAACATAATCTGACCTCGCCGTCAAACAAACATTCAACCTCGCCGTCGGACAAAATACAACACTGAACAAATCTGACCTGGGGTTCACCCCTGGTAAAGTACACTCGCGTATTTGAAACTACTCCGCTGGGAATGAGAGACTTAACCGAGCACACTCTGATCTGGGGTTCACCCTCAGAACCATAACGAACATCGGAATACTGCTGCACACTGATCCCGCTGTAGAACTTCAACATCAGAACTATATGAAACCCTGGCCCCTGGCCACTTCCAGCTTCAGCTAGAGAAGACCTTCAAGTACTTCTGAAGATAAGCATCCTTGGCCTTCAAGGATGGCAACCCTGCAGGAGGTATCTTTGACTTCAGTCTAAAGCAATGGTCCTTGACCTTCAAGGATACATGGATCTACCTTCAGGCAACTCCAACTCTGCTATAGTATCCGTGACTTCAGTCAGGGATATACTTCGGCCTTCAGCCCGAAAAAATGAATCCTAGGTCATTCATGACCTTGGGGGATAACCTTGCCCTTAGGCACCTTCGCTTCAGTATGGGAAATCTATGACTTCAGTCAGAGAAATGGTATCCTGAGCCATTCATGACTCTACGGGGATTCAAACACTTTGCCTTCAGGCAAAACTCCGCTTCAGCTGGAGGAACATCTTCGACTTCAGTCAGAAGAAACACTATTCATTTGATCGCAATCAATCATCTCCTCAGGACAACTGACTTGGTCTTCAGACTCACACGAATCACTCTGTTGTATCTACAACCTCTGGAACCTTATCTTCATCCACCCGTTGATTCTTCAACACGGAAATCTGGACTCACAGGAATCTTCTGATATCGCCTTCGGGCGCTTACGAAATCCATCTTCAGATTAGACATCGTTGTTGGAGCAGACATATCATGCTGCTCTGGACTTCAAGAATCAACTTGAACAAATAAATCTGTCGGGCGTCTTCAAGAATCGTCCTGAACTAATAACCTTTCTGGAGCAAACATTCTGTTGGATATTCCAGGAATCTTCCTGGGCAGCTCCTGCTGGAGGCGCTATTGGGGAGCTCAAGTATCATACTAGACGAACCACTCGGGAAGCTGTGCTGAGGTCTTAAGAATCGTCTTAAGCAACTGGCCCCGCTGAGGGATTTGAGAATCATCTCGAACCGAAGACTTTGCTGGGGATCTCAAAAATCATCTTGAGCGAGCGACTGCGGGGATTACACCGGGGTCTTTAGAATCATCTAAGAAAACAACCTTGCTAGGGAGAACATCAAGAATCGTCCTGAGCAACTGGTCGCTTGGTGGAATGCCTGTAAAACAAGGACGATAATGACCTAGATCATGCCTATGATGCATATGCTTCTGTTATGCAATCATGCTCAATGCCATGCAATCATGCACAATGCTATGCAATCATGCACAATAACGCAGTGTTAAATGCTATGCAGTCATGCACAATGATGCGATCCCATCAGCAAAATAAATGCCGAAGGGGGAAATCCTCCTGTCAAGGAGAAAGAACCACTCAGGTAGAGGAATCATCCTGCTGAGGAGATTGTGAACACGCCGATATCAATCAGGCTCTGTCTGGAGAATTGATCTTCCGCGAACTGCTGCAGGGGAACAACTTCAGCTGACTGCTGCAGGGGACGAAGCTATACGAGAACTCGGGTCTGCGGATATCAATCGCGAGAATGAACTGTGCGGCCGTCTCGGCTATTCTTCTGGGGATAACCACCCTGTGGGGAACCAACTTCAGCTGTTCAATACTCCACTGGGGAAAAACCAATCATGATCTGATCAACTTCCAAGGATTCGGATCTCTTGGGCATCTGCAAACTCGGCTGAGGAAGGAGAAATCATTCTGCTTTGCTGGAGAGAGTACGACTCTGGGGGAAATACAGCATCAGCTGCTCTACGCTCTGCTGGGGAAAATTGATCATGATCTGATCAACTTCCAAGGATTCGGCTTTTCTGCGGACTCAGCCGGGGATAGAAATCATTCTACTTCACTGGAGAGTACGACTCTGATGGGGAATTCGATTCCACTGGGGAAGAAAGAATCATCTGACTTCGGGGGAGAGTACGACTCTGCAAGGGAATACAACATCAGCTGTTCCAACACTCTACTGGGAGAGGGGGAGTCATCCAACTTCAAGAGAGAATACGACTCTGGTGGGGAATCTCAATTCCGCTGGAGACCTCAGTCTGGCACCATCAGTTACTGCATACTTCGGTATACGACTAGCTTCCTGCGAAACCTGCACTTGTGACCCGGTGCGGGGGAAAATCCTGCTTCAGTGACTTTACTGGGGAAAACACGAGCTTCGGTTCCCAAACACTTCTATGAACTCTGCACTTGTGACCCGATGCTGGGGAGAGACGACATCATTCTTCGGTGCTTGACTCAGCTGATGAGGTGACATTCCTTCAGGATGCATCTGCTTGGGGACGAGAATCGTCTCTACCTGGGGAAGACATATCAATGCTCACCATTCTGATTCTGATTCTGCGGAGGAGAGACTACTGAACTCTGCTGGAGAAGGAGGACTCATCCTGCTTCGGGGATACGCACGGCACATCTTCTGGTAAGGCGCTACACCTGCAACAACACAAACAAACAGACAAGATACCCTCCTCAAAGGGGCCTATCAGGGTTATTATCTCGTGACAATGTTCAGTTAGTTAATTGTTTCAACAATCAATGGGCTTAGGCCCGCAAGTTTATGTATGCACATTTTATCAAAAAACACATCGGCGTTCTCATTCGCAAACAAAACAGATAAATGCTAAACAGTCAAGTAGAATTGCTGAATAGTGTGCATTTTATTGATGATGAACCCCTGAATGGGCAAAAATGTTTTACAACATGGGCAAGCTCCTGGAATGAGGAAGCCGCGCAAAAAGAAAACATAAATATACATCAGTATATACAAATGTCGGCAATCGAGGCGTAGACGGACACCATGAGTTGATCCCTCTAAGACCCACTCGACTTCGATACTTCTCCGATGCTTCAGCTTTGGAAGAGATTGATTCAGATAAACGGCCCTCAGGTCTTCCGAACCACTAAACAATGAAAGTCCATACGCGGAACGCAGTCATTTGCTTATTCAAATCCCTAACTTTTGCGTGAACCGCCCTTCCGGGTTTTCAGTTCACCGGGATACCCTTTTTTGCCGAAGCCGCCCAGTGTAGGTTTTCGACTTCGCGGGTGTACATTTTTCAATATATCCCTAATTTTTGCCCGAACCTTTTATTCTGTTTTTGGTTCGCCGGGATGCCCCTTTTTTGCCTGGACTCTTTCTTTTTTGTCCAGCGGGTCGCTTTCAAGCAAAGTATTTTTTAACTGCGTCCGCGTTCACCGGGGATGCAAAATCTTCACCATCCATCGTGGATAACAACAAAGCTCCTCCTGAGAAGACCTTGCTGACGACATACGGTCCTTCGTAATTCGGAGTCCACTTGCCCCGGTGATCGGAGTGCGGCGGAAGAATCTTCTTCAGGACGAGATCACCCGTCTGAAAGCTTCGAGGACGCACCTTCTTATCATAAGCTTTCTTCATTCGGCTTTGGTACAGGCGACCAAATGCAATCGATGCCAACCTCTTCTCGTCCATCAGGCTGAGCTGGTTCAGGCGATTCGTCACCCATTCTGCCTCATCAAGTTTCACATCAACCAAAACTCGCAAAGAGGGAATCTCCACTTCTAGCGGTAGGACAGCTTCCATACCGTACACCAAGGAGAAAGGAGTTGCCCCGGTCGACGTACGCACCGTGGTACGATAACCGTGCAAGGCAAACGGCAGCATCTCGTGCCAATCTTTATACGTCACAACCATCTTCTGAACAATCTTCTTGATGTTCTTATTGGCCGCTTCAACAGCGCCATTCATCTTTGGCCGGTAAGGAGATGAGTTGTGGTGTTCGATCTTGAAGCTCTGGCACAGCTCCTTCATCATCTTATTATTCAAATTCGAACCATTATCAGTAATGATCCGCTCGGGAATTCCATAGCGACAGATGATGTCCCTCTTTATGAACTTAGCTACCACCTGCTTGGTCACATTAGCGTACGAGGCTGCCTCCACCCACTTGGTGAAGTAGTCGATAGCTACCAGAATAAAACGATGACCATTGGATGCGGTGGGCTCGATCTTGCCTATCATGTCGATGCCCCACATGGAGAACGGCCAAGGGGAGGACATGACATTCAAAGGGCACGGCGGCACATGAACTTTATCAGCATAAATCTGGCATTTGTGACATTTCTTCGCGAATCTGAAGCAATCCGACTCCATAGTCAACCAGTAATATCCTGCTCTCAGGATCTTCCTCGTCATGGCATGCCCGCCGGCGTGCGTACCAAATGTGCCCTCATGGACTTCTTCCATGAGCATACTTGCTTCTTTCTCATCTACACATCTGAGTAGCACGAGATCGTGGTTTCTCTTATACAGCACTCCATCAGGGTTGAGGTAAAAGTTTCCAGATAGCCTCCTCAGAGTCTTCTTATCCTGGGTTGACGCACCTGCAGGATACTCCTTAGTCATAAGGAAGGTCTGGATGTCGTGGAACCATGGCTTGCCGTCAGTGGCATCCTCGATTGCGAACACATATGCTGGTCTGTCAAGACGCGAAAGAACAATACTTGGAGCTTCATTCCAAAGATTGACCTTATACATTGAAGCCAACGTGGCCAAGGCATCAGCCATTTGATTTTCAGCCCTGGGTACATGATGAAGTTCTACTCGGTCAAAGAACGGAAGCAGCCTCCTGGCGTAATTCATGTACGGCACTAGATTCGGTTGACGAGTTTCCCACTCCCCTTTGATCTGATTGATTACAAGCGCTGAGTCACCATATATGTCTAGATTCTTGATTCTCAAATCAATTGCCTCTTCTAGACCCATAATACATGCTTCGTACTCGGCTTCGTTGTTGGTAACTGGAAACGTCAGTCTCGCAGTAAACGGGATGTGGGATCCGTGAGGAGTCGTGATGATAGCCCCGATACCACTTCCATAGGAATTAACCGCTCCGTCGAATATCAACTTCCACTGAGACTTCCTATCTGGCCCCTCATCGGGCAATGGCTCATCGCAATCCTTTGCTTTGAGAAACATAATGTCCTCGTCAGGGAATTCGAACTTCATCGGCTGATAGTCTTCGATTGGCTGTTCGGCAAGGTAATCAGACAATACGCTTCCCTTGATGGCTTTCTGAGAGACGTACTGAATATCATATTCTGTTAACACCATTTGCCATCTGGCAATCCTGCCTGAAAGAGCCTGCTTCTCGAAGACGTACTTGATCGGATCCATCTTCGAAATCAGCATAGTGGTGTGATTGAGCATATACTGTCGTAGACGTTTGGCAGCCCAAGCTAATGCACAACACGTCTTCTCCAGCATCGAGTATCGAGATTCACACTCAGTGAACTTTTTACTCAAATAATAAATGGCATGCTCCTTTCTGCCCGTCTCGTCGTGCTGACCGAGAACACACCCCATACTATTCTCCAGAACTGTCAAGTACATGATTAATGGCCGTCCAGCCACTGGGGGTATCAAGATTGGAGGTTCTTGAAGATACTGCTTTATCTTATCGAATGCCTTCTGGCAATCCTCATTCCAAGTAATCGCCTGATTTTTCTTTAACAATTTGAACATCGGTTCACAAGTGGCCGTGAGCTGGGAGATAAACCTTGCAATGTAGTTTATTCGGCCCAAGAAACCGCGAACTTCTTTTTCTGTTTTCGGCGCTGGCATCTCTTGGATAGCTTTTATCTTCGCAGGATCAACTTCAATACCTCGTTCACTAACGATAAACCCCAATAACTTTCCGGACCGCACTCCGAAAGTGCACTTGTTAGGATTCAGCCTCAGCTTGAACTTCCTAAGCCTTTCAAACAGCTTCAGCAAATTGACCAGATGCTCCTCCTCCGTTTGGGACTTAGCAATCATGTCATCAACATAGACCTCGATCTCATGGTGAATCATATCATGAAACAAAGTTACCATTGCTCGCTGGTAAGTGGCCCCTGCGTTCTTCAGACCGAAGGGCATTACCTTGTAGCAAAACGTGCCCCAGGGGGTAATAAACGTCGTTTTCTCCATGTCCTCCGGCGCCATCTTAATCTGGTTGTAACCGGAGAAGCCATCCATGAACGAAAACACGGAAAATTGGGCTGTATTGTCGACCAACACATCGATATGAGGCAACGGGAAATCATCCTTAGGGCTTGCCCTGTTCAAATCCCGATAATCGACGCACATGCGTACCTTACCGTCCTTCTTCGGTACAGGTACTATGTTGGCGACCCACGGAGGGTAAGTGGTAACGGCTAGAAATCCTGCGTCCAACTGCTTCTGGACCTCTTCTTTGATTTTTACAGCCATGTCTGGTCTCGTCCTCCTAAGCTTCTGCTTGACTGGAGGGCAATCTTCTCGCAACGGCAAGCGATGAACCACGATATCTGTGTCAAGTCCGGGCATATCCTCATATGACCAAGCAAAGACGTCACTATACTCTCGAAGCATCTCGACCAGTCTATGCTTGACATCATTCTGCAGCGCAGCCCCAACTCTGATATTCCTGATAAGCTCCTCAGAACCCAGATTTATGATCTCAATATCCTCCTCGTGAGGCAGAATAACCTTCTCCTCTTGTCTCAACAAGCGGGCCAACTCTTCCGGAAGGTCTTCGTCTTCATCAATCTCATCCTCGGCTTGATAGATCGGGCAATCAAAGTCGTAGTGAGCCGTAGAGGGTCCAGAGTCGATGTCATCTGTTACGTGGATCCTGCAATAACAAGGGTTAAGTTTAAAGCAGGAATATGCAGGTTAGCACGAACCTCGTTGCCATTTTGCTGTTTTTCAAAACAAACATAAAGCATGAATAACAGAGAACACAATATTTGATTACGAAGAAAACGCCTTTTATTTATTAACAAAATGCATACACATAATCCAACAAGGCCCTGACAGTAAAACCACTATGCCCCGGGCAGGACATAGGGTTGTACAAAGATTGTAAAAAGCAAATCATTACTCTTCACTTGTCAGCTTGATAATCTCCTTGATGGTCCAATTGTGAAGGCGCTCGCCTGGCTTGCTCGGTTGAATCCAGGCGTCAAGATCACAGTCACTGTCCCCGCTGTCCTCTGACGCTGCGTTGATACTTTCGAAGATTACTCCTCCCTTGGTGAATAGGATCGGCCCTTTCCCACGAGACGAGCTACCAGAAGAAGATGAAGCTTCAGCTTCAGGAGAATATCCCAATCCAAACTTATCCTGTTTGAATGGTATATCCAAGACATGCCCCCAGCCTGGGGTGGAACCAGCTTCGACAACAGCCCGAGCTTCTTTAAACGAGGAGAGGTTCACCTCTTGCTTCTCTGCAACAACGGGAGCTACTTCCTTCACCCTGACGGTTTCAAAAGCCTGGCAAAGAGTCTCATGGATCTCACCGTCCATTTCGACATATTTAAAGGACGACAGGTGGCTTACCATGATGTCCTCCTCTCCACAGACTGTCACTATGCTGCCCCCAACAGCATATTTAAGCTTCTGATGCAGCGTGGACGTTACGGCACCAGCAGAATGGATCCACGGCCGACCTAAGAGGCAACTATAGGCGGGCATGATATCCATAATATAGAAAACTGCATTAAACGTCTCGGGACCAACTTGAATTGGCAGGGTCAATTCTCCGAAGACGTGGCGCTTGGTTCCGTCAAAGGCCTTCACGACCAGATCACTGGGCGTGCACAGCAGTCCACGGGTATCCAACTTCATCAGTGCCTTCTTCGGAAGCACATTAAGCGAGGAACCCGTATCCACTAGGACATGTGACATAATCGTGCCTCTGCACTCTATCGAGATGTGCAAGGCGCTGTTGTGATCTCTTCCCTTGGGCGTCAGCTCCAGGTCTGTAAAACCCAGCCCATTACCAGCGTTGACATGAGCCACTACTTCCTCGAGTTGATTAACTGATATCTCCTGCGGCACGTATGCAGCATTCAATACTTTCAGCAACGCGTTGCGGTGCGCTTCAGAACACAGCAACAGGTTAAGAATTGAGATCTTTGACGGAGTCTGGTGAAGATGATCTACAATCTTGTAGTCACTTTTCCTGATCAGTCGCATGAACTCTTCAGCGTCTTTAACCAACAAGTCTTTCTCTGCCCCTGCAGGAACCTCTTCAACAGCTTTACCTTTTCCTTTGTCCATAGTGTCAGCTCGGACTACCTTTTCTGCTGCAACCTCTGCCGGTGCGAACACTCTACCACTTCTGGTGATACCACTGACCTCAGCAAGATTCTGCGCAGTTGATCCGGACGGCTCAAGCTCTATTCTCTGACCATTACAATACACTTCGGCGCCGTAATGCCATGGGACGGCATTAGTACTCTCGAACGGGATTGGTCCGGCCCTGGTGATGGTAATAGTAGGCGGACGAGGTGCAGAGATAGTGATAGGGTGGCGAGGAATGGTAATAGTAGCAACTTCGTCCGCCTGCTTCAGCACGACTTCCCCTGACGCATTCTCGACGCTTCGACTGAACTGCAAAATACCCTCGGTCATCAGACTTTGGATACCTTCAATCAACTGCTCACACCCATCAGGAAGTGTAGCACATGCCATACAAAACTCTCCACACCCGGGAAAGAAGCCTTTCTTTAGCAACTTAGCTTTAACAAAGCTCAACGGCGTCTTCAAATCTCTGACATCAGTCAGCAAGTCTGAATTCTCTTCAGTGATAACAGCATTTACTCCGCCTCCCCTATGATGAGGCATTGGATTCTTGGTGACGTTGGGCACGCTGTCAGAAAAGTTGATCACCTTGGCGTCAACCAAGTCCTGGACTTTGTGCTTAAAAGCTTTGCAATTCTCAACTGTATGGCCAGGTGCCCCAGAATGGAATTCACAAGTAGCATTGGCATCGTACCCCGGTGGTGGTGCCCCTGTCAAGGGAGCCAATGTCCTTTTCTGAACTAATTGGAGCTGAAGCAGCGTCTGCAGAAGCTGTGCATACGACATAGGGGGAGTTTCCAAATGACGGTTTGCCAGGGGACCCCGATTCTGATATCTCTTATATCCCGGGTTATTCTGTTGCTGAGGCTGCTGCTGCGGTTGCGGGGGAGCAACTGGGATGTTTATACTAGCGATCTGAGACTGAGGGCCCTTGCCCTTTCTCCTAGCATTGGTGACAGCACTGGCATCGCCCTCTCGGCGCTTGCCAGTATAGGGTTTCTTGCTAGCTCCTCCAGATGAGGATGATTCGCCTTGAATCTTTCCAATCTTTATACCATTTTCAACATGCTCGCCCAAAGTGATAAGAGCCGAGAATGTTCCGGACATGCCACTGATCAGCTTCTCATAATAGACTCCGGGAAGAGTAGCCACGAACATCTGTACCAACTCACGCTCAACCATCGGCGGTTGAACCCGAGCAGCCAATTCACGCCACCGCTGGGCGTACTCTTTGAAGCTTTCATTGCTTCGCTGCGAGAGATTCCGAAGCTGAACTCGGTTGGGAGCCAAGTCGCTATTATATTGATAGTGGAGAACAAACGCTTCAGCGAGATCTTTCCACGTTCGCACAGCAGCGGGTTCCAAACCCATATACCATTCAAGCGATGGGCCAGAAAGACTATCCTGAAAGAAGTGCATCAGCAACTTCTCATCATCAGAATAAGCGGACATCTTTCTGTAATAAGATCGGAGGTGAACACGGGGACAAGTAGTGCCTCTATACTTCTCAAAGATAGGCACCTTAAACTTGTGAGGTACTTTAAAGTCAGCAATCAACCCAAGTTTGGACATGTCAACGCCCAATGTGTTCTGATTTTCTATATCTCTCATTTTATCTTCCAGCGCCTTGAACCTGAGTCGAGCCTCAGCGGTCAACTCAGCCTCTACACCCCTCTGAGAGAAAATGTCGTCCTGATGGTCCTCCAGCCACGGTTGAGGCACCACCATATTTCCTGCACCAACATTGCCGTTGACCGGCCCCATGGTAACATTGGCTCCCAAACCACCATTGACGGCGCCCGCCGCATTAAGTCCGAGATTAGTCATAATATTGCCGTTAGCACTACCGTTGCCTCCGGCAGCAGGAACAACGTTCTGTGGAGTATCACCTTGAGGAGGAGTGGGTACGGCCCCGCCGTGAAGAATTCCATTACTATCAACCCTGGAGATGAGAGGTTGAACCAGAGTACGAAGCTGGTCTTGCCCATTCGCAACTACTTGCATCAGCTCCATAAAACGATCCATCCTTTCACGAAGCTCCTGAACATCTGATTGTACTTGGTCCATGATTCTCGTTTGATTGGCGCGAGTTGAGTAGCGGTGGATGAATCTTTGATCAATCCTGGAGATCGAAAGCAGCTCGGAACCTGAGTACCTGAAAAACCTGTCAACATCAAGGGTTAGGAAAAGGTAACAGAATGTATGTCATGCAAAAATGCTTTATGCAGATGCATGCGTGTGTCTGTGTGCTTGAGAGATTTCCCCGATCCTGGCACCTGCTGACAATAATAAGGAGAGGAATCTGGGCCCAATCATGGAAACAGCAACCTCACATAGCAATAGTCAGATTTGACACAACAAGGATCGAGAACTCGTACGCAACAGTCTTTCTGAGAACGGCTGCAGTAACACAATGAGAGATCTTGGATCGGGGAAACGGTACCTGTCACAGACACACGCTAATGGAATGATTATGCAAGCTAATGCAAAATGCAGGTATGCAACAATATATCCAGGTGGCTGCTGTGGAGATTCGATGTCAACAGTCACTGATGAGAAGGAAACCCCGGTGTAAAACCACTGATCTGATCTGTTGTGAATAACCATCTGGTAGGATCGAGATCAAAATTCTGCTCTGTCAAGAACGAAGGCTTGATAATGAAGACCCCAGATGCAAGATCAGGGAATATCTGTTGATGAAGTCTTCAGACCCCAAATCACAAATCTGCCCTCTCAAGAACAAATACACAGCTGCTGATGAGATCTTCAAACCCCACTCAAAATCTGCCCTATCAAGAACAAAATAACAACTGCTGACGAGATCCTCAGACCCCACTTCAAAATCTGCTCCATCCAGAACAAACCTCTGATAACAATACCCTGATCAAAGCCTGCTCTATCAAGAACAGACGAACACCCGATGATAAGATCCTCTGATCAAACTCTCGTTCTGTCAAGAACATATCTGCAACTGAGAACCCAACATAACTGATTCACTGTCAAGAAAACCAGGTAGTCTGGAGGTCAAAGTTTCCTGCAATATCCCAACCCCACTCACAGGTATGATGGACCTAATCCACGGACAAAGGTACGGCATCCTATGCGGTCGTCAGCGTCACAGACATTCATGAGTGACAATACGATTCCCAGAAGGAGTGGCATCGTCAAGTCATGAAGAGGCCTCTCTTAGCTGACTTCCAAATGATCGGTCCCCAGAGTCGACAATCCTCACGTCTGGACTCCCCTCAGATCCTCAGGACCGGAAAGGAACACCTCTGCAAGAATCTCGTCTGAGCGCAGATTTTCGTAGGGAACTGTGCCTGCTCAGCAGACAGGTTCGTCTACTACTTCTCCACAACTATATCTAGGTGTGTACTCAAGCCCAGGTCCGGCTTTTCACTCACAGTAACATCCCTCTCCCACAGCAGCACAGATAATCATATCGAACTGGAAATAAAATGCGGGAAATAAAATGCGGGAAGTAAAAATGCGATAAATAAACGCAACCCAACAAGCAAACACACAAACGATAGGATTGACTCGCGTAGGGGATGGGAAACGGTCCCAGCATAAGGGATGGGAAAAGTCCCTAGATGCTATAATCATCCCCAGCAGAGTCGCCAGCTGTCGCTTGCGCGAAAATAAGGTGCCGGCATGACAGAAGAGTCGCCACCTTTCGTTATTTATCCCTCAGAGCGGGAAAGGAAACGATCGGAAAAAACCTGACGAAAAAGGGTAAGACAAGGTCGTCGCAACCATTGTCTGGGTTCGGGAGTCGGTTACGCAAGGGGAAGGTATTAGCACCCCTCACGTCCGTCGTACTCGACGGGATCCTCTCTTGTTTGTTTACTTGGACGGGTTGGTTATAATCTATCTACCTATCAAGGCTGGCTTAAAACAGAAAAGAAAATGACTCGGCAAAGCGTCGCGCTTTATGCCTACGTATTCTCATCAGAGAACGAGAAATCAGAGTCAACGTAGTTCGGCTAACTACGGGTTATGGGGGGAAGGTTGCTCGCTAGGACGTCGCATCCTATGCCTACGTACTTTCATCTGGTATGAAAGATCAGAGCAAACGTAGTTCGGGAAACTACAGGTAACAAATGGCTCAACTAGGAGGGAGACTATCAAGTCCTACTGTTATCATGCCATGGATTCATCCTATGGTTGAGGTTTGAACAGGGAACTCCTAGATGTTGTCATGCATAGGTTTCAACCTAAAAGTCTATCATCAAATCCTTATCAAAGGAAATGAGAGTCCTAAGGGATCATGTCAATGATACACAAAAATAGACAAAAACATCAGCTTTAACAGTAAGATGCATGCAATGCAAGTGAGGGAGGAAATGTGTGTGGGGCTTCAGCCTCCACAAGCTCATCTCGACCTCAAGCCAGTCATGAAATAACAGTAATCATACTGAAAATAAACCACATGCTATCAAGCAATGAACCAGATACAGGAAATGAAGTACCATCAGGTAAACAAAACACACATGCCTGAGAAAGAATCATCTACTCTCTAACCCTAATCCTAATCACAGAATCTGAACAAATCTAAGCAAAGCTCTCAAGCAAAACCAAACCAAAAGAAATCAATCCCAGTCTTCAAGCTTCAGAACAAGCTTACCAAAGAAAGGGAGCTAAGCAAGCAGACTCATAGTGTCTTCCTCAGGAAAGCACTAGGAGGTGTATACTCAGGAGTCATACCCTATGTGGCTCAACCACTGTGATCAGTTTACATTCCTCCTCAGGAGAAATTAAACTCACAAGCAGGCTCCAACATCACTGGATATTTAGGAAATCCTATTTGAACTAGTGGAACTAAATGAATAGACTCATAGGACCTTCCTCAGGAAAGTACTAGGAGGCTTCCACTTAGGAGTTGTATCCTACGTGGTTCAACAACTGTGATCAGTTTACATTCCTCCTCAGGAGAAATTAAACTCACAAGTTGGCTCCAACATCATTGGATACTTGAGAAATCCTAGGTAAACTAAGGGAACTAAATGAATAGACCCATAGGACCTTCCTCAGGAAAGTACTAGGAGGCTTCCACTTAGGAGTTGCATCCCATGTGGCTCAACAACATGTGATCAGTTTACATTCCTCCTCAGGAGAAATTAAACTCACAAGTTGGCTCCAACATCATTGGATACTTAAGAAAGAGGTGAGAAGGAAGAATGAAAGTCATTCATAGTGCCTTCCTCAGGAAAGTACCATGAACTTCCTTCAAACTTCAGGGTCTCAAACCTCACAGACAGGGGACAAGCCAAGCTCTGGGTCTCTGAATCTTGATCTACAATCTTCACTTCATGATGCTCTCCATCAAGGTCTTCAAGGCAACACAAGCCCCTCAACAAATTCCCCACAATGAACCCCAAAGATGGACAGATAACCACAGGGCATACAAAATCAATAGGCAACTTCAGAAAAATACCTAAAAATACTAAGCTAATGGGGAAAAATCCAACAAATATTCACAAGGGTCCTCAACACCTACTCATAACATCTACAAAGGTCTCTACCTAAAAATCAAGATAAAACTCAATCAAAGAAAGGGATTCATCACCTAAACACAA
Organism: Lathyrus sativus; assembly: GCA_963859935.3. Classification (NCBI taxonomy): domain Eukaryota; kingdom Viridiplantae; phylum Streptophyta; class Magnoliopsida; order Fabales; family Fabaceae; genus Lathyrus; species Lathyrus sativus. The sequence goes on from OZ012737.1 coordinate 441,723,919, forward strand.
TTTAAACCCTAATTAGGATACCCTAAATCTACCCTAATTAAACTAATCAAAATTTAATTCTAAAAATCTAGAAAAAATCCTATGGGGAACTATGATTCATCATCTAATTGCACAAAAAAGAATGGATTAAAAACCTTAAGGGAAGGTCCTAAAACAATTCCTACAAAATCAAATACCAAATTAAACAATATAAAAGCTATTTATTTGGAAAATCTATTAAAAATATTAAACCTAAAAATAAAATCTCATTTTTATTTTTATAATTTTCTACACATTTTAATCTAATCATAGAAAAAAAGAGCATTAAAAAATCATTTTTTATCATCTTTTAATGAATTAAACAAAACAGAAAATATTAAAAGAAAAATAAAAGAATTAAAATGAATTAAGGGGAGGGGGGGTATGAAAAGCAGCACGCGCCAGTTCAAAATAAATGGGCCAGCAATAAGGGGGGTGGGGATAGAATTCTGGGCCCAGCGCTGGTTTAATGAAACGCAGCGTTTGGGATTATTTGAATTTTCCCTCTCACTCTCAGACTTAACCACAGCCGCACGATCTGAATAATTTGTCAACATGAGAGACCAATCCAATGGCTCTCCTTTCGTCTTCTCCAAACAAACTAGGGTTTGCAGAACCCTCCCTCATGCACTCACACCTTCGAGCTCCTCTAGCTCTCTCCACACGCCATGGTTTCACTTGATTCCAAAACAAGAAATGATCTATTAAATGCCTAGAACACAGCCACACGTGCACTTTTCCATAACTCGCCCTAGATTGTTCTAACAGAAGGCATCAACATCTTGGTTCAAAATATTCAACTGATATCAATCTTCATCAAACTTCAGCCTAATGGTCTACAGATGTTCTACCAGTTATGCTCATCAATCTGACCTAACTCATACTAATTAAACCGCCCTAAACAACTAATTCTTGAAACTTAAAGATTTATGCACCTGCCATGGAACTCAATGAATCGTGCCCTAACTTAGGGGAAAGAATCCTCTACCCTAGTACATTATTTCTGTGCCTAAGAAACTAACTAAAACTGCATAATTTAGGAGATATAAGGTGAAGAAAAAACCTGTCAAGAAGATGAGATGAGGTGATGCTGAGCACGATCCAGAGCTTGTAACCTCTCAACAATGCCCTACTAATGGTGGAATATCTTCTGTATGCACTTGTATGGAAGGAGGATGCTTGTAGTGGGAGAAAACCAAAGTTGCTTCAACTTGAAGAAACCTCTCTAATGGCAATGTATCTCTCTCTCTCTCCTCTGACTTGACTCAAGTTTCACCAACCTTTAACACTTTCTGATGCATTCTTTATATAACAATCATTGGATGCTTCTAGATTCATCTAGAATTTGATGGAAACTTCTTGAAATTCTCATGTTATGGTACTTTGGGATCTCATGATATATCACTTCTAACCAACTTACACACCTTTTAAAATCTCATCACATGATAATATGGAATGGTAAGGAAGCTCACATGCCTTGTAATTACCTTGTGTTAAGTTTTCCAACATTGCCTTCTTTTTTAAGTAATAAATTTCCAAAGGAAGTCCATTTTTGGAGCCTCAAATGAAAAATCTATTTAAACCAATGTTCTCAAAATAGTTTTTCCAATCAAAATGATATATTGGATGACCTATTTTGGATTTGTGGATCTCTCAAATCACTTTTCAATTTCAACTTTTCAAAGTTATAAGCCTTTTTTAGTTCATTTTTGACCAATCATGTAATCTTGTGCTATGAGCTTTTCCAACAATTTGTGACCTTCTTTCTAGACTTAAAATCACATTTTGAGCAACTTTCATGTTTTGAGTTTTTCCATTTGAGGCTTGGAAATAGGAGTTTTAGACATTGGCTAAAATGACCTATAACTGACAAATGACCAAAATACCCCTGCCTTGTTCACACCATAAGTTGAGTTCCACAAATCCAATCAAGGACTTCTACCACTCAAATTAAAGCTAAGAAGATCCTCTCCAACATTCATGTTGACCAAGAAATCATAGGAATCATCCTACTAGGGCAAAAGTTGTCTGCAAGTTGGGTGACTTTCAAGGACCCAGATTCACACACCTCTACTGACCTGTAATTTGTCAAAACCATAACTTGAGCTCTGTAACTCCTATCAAGGACTTCCACCACTCAAATTAAAGCTTAGAACAAGCTCTACAACATTCATGTTGTGGGGAAGATGAGATATCAATCACATCTAGAGCTAAAACTGCCTGGAAGATAGGGATCAAATTAGGGTTTTTTCACTGACAATCCTTGGAAACCCTAACTCAAAACTTCTCAAACTCCTCAATCATGATGAGTTGGTCTAGGAATCATCTTTATAACATCTCTATACATCATTCCGTGATCTCATGGCTCTTGGATTAGGTCTCAACCTTCTCCAAATCTTTAGTTGATCTAGGGTTGACCTAGTCAAAACCCTAATTCTACCATTCATGGTTGAATCTTCTGAACTCTTGCATAATGACTTCTTTGGGCTTCATGAAGGCTATCAAGACATCTCATAAGCTTTCTCAAAACATCAAGTTCACTCTCAAAGTCTCAGAATCATCTGAGGGGCACCCACAACTCTCAAACTGTGAAGCACACAACCCTGGTTTCAATCCACTTCCTCTGAGGATCTCTTGAACTTTCTGATGAAGGTATCAACCTGCAAACACTCAATGAATAAATAATTGTTGGTCAAATTTTGGGGTGCAACAATCATCATAAGTCTTCAGCTCTCCCAATCCCCAAGCAATCCCAATACCCACACAGACAAATCATAATCCCCAGAGAGGGCACACCACACCAGTCAAGCAAATACAGACAGTACTAATAGCAGTAGGGGAATCCTAACATCTTCTAAGGGATCTAATAACTACCCATAATCCCTATAGTCCCATGCCCCAAGGATTCAATCTCTAAGTCCTAAGGGAAATGAACTTATTCACCTATGTTATCTCCTAAACCCTAGTTTTGTTCATGTTATTCACACCTAAACAAATCTCTTAAAATTAATTTCTAAAAATATGAACTAAATTTTATATACAAGATAAAGGTCTAAACTAATCAACTTAAAAAGAATGGATTAAAAATGTTAAAGCATCTGTTCAAACTAAAATCACCAAATCATGCATTAAACAAAACCATTATTTACACCCATTTAAAAGAAAAATATGCCAAAAAATATTAAAATAAAATGAAATGCCAAATTTTTTATGTGATATTTTTCTTGACAAAATTATGAACACTATGCAAAAACAACCAGTTAAAAATAAGCATTTTCCAATTTTATATGATTTTTTAAAGGTGTTAAAAATATAAAGGAATTAAAAAAACACAAAATAGAAATAAAATGGGGAGGGGGTGTTACTAGAAAGTTCGCCCAGTTATATTACTCATTGGGCCAGGGAACCAAGGGTGTGAATATCAAAAGCGCAGGCCCAATATACTCAGAAAATTAATTGAAAAAGGAAAAGAAAACATGAAACTCTTGGTGCAAATAGCACGTGAATGTAGTTCATTTTGATGGGCTTTTTAAAAAGGGGGTGGGGAAAGCATCTGAACTTAAGCCCATGATCTCTCACTAACTCAAACGATGCGTTTTGTTTAGAATCTCCCTCCGTTTTCTGATTCAAATGTGGACCGTCAGATGGGATTAATTAGTCAAATAACCAGGCTTGATCCAACGATGGATAGCCATCGTCCCCAATTTGAAAACCCTAACCTGAAATTTCTCATGCCATGCACAAACCTTCTACGCCTCTGTTCTCTCTCGTTTCTTCATGGATTCCTTCGATGTCAAGAGCAAAAATGATCTCCTTCTTCCCCTCTACACAGCCATATCCTTAGTTCCTTCTAAAACTCAGCCAAACTCCAAACCCGATAGGTGTAACAGTTAGGTTCCACCATAATCAACTGATATCAAATCTCCCAATGCTTGCTCAATTCTATCCTAACATGCTCTACATCTCACACTGATCATTTCAAGCTATTAACCTACGATTATCGTGCTTTAATCTAAGAGTTATAAGCCTTAACAATTCTTGCACTCCATTAACAACCTTCATGAAAACTCTCCAAACTTTGTGGAATTCATCATCTAACTTAACTTAACCATTCTATGCTAACAAATCACTAACATGCTAGCTAAATCATGCAATTCGAGTAGAGATACCAACCTGGTTCAAAATGAAGAAACAGCTATGGAACTCCTTGATCCAATGCTTGCAGTGATTTGAAACTGATCCACACACTCCAACCTTGATTTCTGTATGCAAAGATTCTGACTCAAACTTCTTGGATCTTGTGATTCCAACTTCTTGCACCTTGGATGATGGAACTTGTATGGCACGATCCTTGCTCAATTCAGCCAAATTCTTGTGTGAATTGTGATCTATGGATGATGGTGATGAAGACCAGATCAAGAAAAATGGAAATTGGTAAAGATTTTAGAGAGTTTGAATTGATTTTGCAAATTGGAAGAATTGTGTGAAACTTGTGTTTTGATCAATATGAATCACCAACCCATGCATGAAGCTCTTCAATACAATATATACATGAGATTAGAAACTCCTAGAACCTTGGAGAAGCTTCCCATGCACTCTTTCCCTTGAATTTTGGTTATGTACCTTTCATTATAAGTAACCATGAGTAACTTTCAAAACTTGAACCAAAATCAAAATTACACTTTTTCCAATGTTCTCAAAATGATTTTTCCAATCAAAATGACCTATAATTTCACCTCCTTTGGCCAAACTATGAAAAATCTCATTTTTTAGGTCATTTTTATTCATTAAATCCACCAATTTTGAAACCTTGTGCTATGAATCTTTCCAATCTTTCATGGTCACTTTTCTAGACTCAAAATGTCATTTGGAACAAGTTTGATGTTGTGATGTTTTCCATTTGAAGCTTCCTTGTATGAGTTTTGGGCATAGGCTTGAAATGACCTGTAATTCTCAGATGACCAAAATACCCTTTGCTTGCCAAGAGCATAAGTAGAGTTCCACAAATCATATGAAGGCATACCATACCATTATAGAAAGATAAGACAATGAGGAACAACTCTTATGTTTACCAGAAATTCATTTGAAATCTCCTTGAGGGGTAAAAATTGATTGGAAGTCAAGTCACGTGCACAGACAAAATTTTAGATACCTCAGATGACCTGTAACTTGCAAGGACCATAACTTGAGTTCTATAAATCTCCTTAATGTCTTCCACCACTCAAATTAAAGGTCTTGAGATCCTCTACAAGTTTCATGTTTTCCAAGGATCCATTTGAATCTTGCATTTTGACTTATCTTGCTTGGAAATTTGACCTAAACTAGGGGATTTTACACAGAAACCCTAATTTAGAAACTCCTCTTCTCCTTGATTTCCCTTGATTTCTTATTGACATATCACCATATCCTTCTATACATATCAAATGATGAACCCCACATCTCTCCAATAGACCTTAATGCCCTTCAATCAGTCATTTGACCTAGAGTTGACCCCTAGATGAAACCCTAGTTGACTGTCTTCAACTGCAACTCTTGTGATCATGTCAATGACTTGTCTCCTTCTCCAAATGACTTTCTAAGTCTTCCATGATGTCCATATACTCTCCATGCTCAGCTCAATTCACAGCTCACAACATCTTTGATGGTCTTCAGATACCCTCAGATAGGAGATAGATGCACTGCTTGATCCAATGACTTCTTTAGACTTTCAATTCTTTCTGATGACTTGAATAAGATTGAATTTGAATAGTAACCTCTTGATAGGCTCATAGGGATGAGAATAATGCTTGGTCCCTGTTGGATGATTTACTATGCTATGCTATGCAGATGGTTAGGCTATGTACATGACTCTATATGCAAATGCTAATGATATTGAAACATAAACCAAGTGACTAAGGTTGAGCAAATTTTAGGGTGCAACAGGGACCAGTGTCAATCAAAGCTTGTATAGGAGTATGATTGAGAGCCTCCTGTACCTAACAACCAGCAGACCTGACATTGCATTTGCAGTAGGTGTATGTGCTAGATATCAAGCAGATCCTAAGGTAAGCCACATAAATCAAGTCAAAAGAATTCTTAAATATGTGAATGAAACTTGTGACTATGGGATACTCTACTCTCATGGATGTGATCCTACTCTATTTAGATATTGTGATGCTGACTAGGCTGCCAGTGCTGATGATAGAAAGAGCACATCTGGAGGGTGTTTCTTCTTGGGAAACAATCTGATATCTTTGTTCAGCAAGAAGAAAAATTGTGTTTCACTATCCACGGCTGAAGCTGAATACATAGCTGCTGGAAGTAGTTGTTCCTAGATGGTCTGGATGAAACAAATGTTAACAGAATACAATGTCACTCAGGAAGTCATGACTATGTACTGTGACAATCTAAGTGCTATTAACATTTCCAAAAATCCAATCCAGCATGGCAGAACTAAGCACATTGACATAAGACATCACTTCATAAGAGATATTGTGGAGGACAAAGTAATTACATTAGAACACATGGCCACTGAACTTCAGCTAGCTGATATCTTCACAAAAGCTTTAGATGCTGCTCAATTTGAAAATCTAAGAGGAAAGTTGGGTATTTGCATGTACGAGGACACATAGCAATCAATGGCGTGTGAGAATTTGAGAATAGGGTGTGTGCCTCAGACAGCTGCTGAGGGGATCAAGTGTCCTGTTGGTTTATTTTGTTTCTGTTATCAGCATGAATGTTATTTGTGATGCTCTTCAAATAGCAGTTTTGTTGTGATGTAACCCCAAACATGTGTATTGTTACACCTTATGATCTATGCTAGTTGTTAGTTGGATCTTAATTTGTGGCTAAAAAGGGGGGAGAAAGTGACAAGTAATAAGCAGGTACAACATCAGGGTTAAATTGAAATTGAATATGTCACAGGTAGAAGACTTGTGTGAATTGTTGTTGGTGAACTGGTGAACAGGTGGAAGACTTGCAGGCTGCTGAGTATGTGCAATAGACATGCTGAACATGTGTGACACCAGCTGGTGTTGATGTATGCATTCCAAGTGTGTGCAGGAATGTTTGTTAAGCCGTGTGTAAGTGTTAGCTCCTGATGTATACTAGCAGGCTATGTTAGTTAGAAGCTAGTATTGGCTATATTTGCAGGGAAGTGCATATTGTGTGTGTACATCTTATCAGGGGGTGTAGTACTTGTGTGACCATAGGATGTCATCCTGAATGTCTTAACACTCAGAAGATGTTGGATGAAATCTGTGTGCAGGTTGTACAAATTAGGTTCTACTAGTTGCACTAAGGCAATTGTGTGGAATATAGTAACATAACTACTGTTATGAGTGAGAAGGTATTGTTGGCTTGCAGGTGCTGCTGAAGACATGTGTGACAACAGCTGATTAGTGCTGTTAGTTTAATATTATGCTGATGCTATGTGTGAATAGCTAGCCCTGTGTAGAAATGCATGTATGTTAGACATAGGTGCTAACATGTGTAATCCTAACAAGATGCTTTAGGAACTCTATATCTGTGTTTTCAAGTGTGAGCAAAGTGCATCCCGGGGGAGTAGCACAGGTGGGTGACATCAGAAGGTTATACTGAATGTTATAACATCCAGTTCATACTGGATATCTGCAGGAAGTGCAGATAATTTACCCAGCTGATAAGTGCATCAGTTGAGGGGGAGTGACATCTAAAGTAAGAACTATCAGATGGTTAACAAGGTGAGTGCTAACAGGGCTGAAAGCCAACTATGATGACTCTGAGAGCTTAAGCAAAATAGTGACCCTCCTGCATGACAGGTCCTATGGTAAGTCTTCTGCTGTGTGGTAATCTCTGGTGTAAGTACAAAGTGTTTTAGCCAAAATTTTTCCAAATGGGGAGTTTGTAAGTGCTCTTGATTGGCTACATTTTGTGGCATAACATTAGTGTAAGTATGAATATCATGTTGGATGTTTCTACTGTCATTAAATGGACTGTGCAAGTTGAGTTATAACAACTAACTATAAGTTAAGCTGGATGTCACACTCAATGGCATGACATAGGTCGTATGACATCAAACACAGGTCTGTTATAACAGCTAACTATCAGTTAAGCTGGATGTCACACACAATTTTATGACATAGGTCGTATGACATCAAGCACATGTTTGGTATTCTAACAGCTAGAATTCAGGAAACAAACCAGAAGCTCAAGATGGGATTCAGGAAACATTTTAGAAGCTTTGAGTGTACTAAAATGTCCCTGTTTAAAGTGGCAAGCGTCCAAAATTCTGAAGAGAGGTTTTATTATGGATAAACCCTGACTTATGCACCAAGGCCCAAAGGACTGAAGCTGCTATAAATACAGAAGGAGCAATCCTAGAAGTGCAGCTCTTACAGATATAGAAGATCAGCAAGTGTGCAGTAAGAGTCCAAAGCAGAGAAATCACCATAGTGATTTAGAAGTGAAGAGGTTGTTCTTCACGATTGTGTCTTAGAAATACTTGTAATCCAAGCAACTGTTAATTGCATTGGCTAGGTTGTTTCTAGGTTGTGTATCACTCGAACCTGTTAAGAAGGAGTGTGTCTTTCTTGGTTGAAGCTATGAAGCAAAACCAAGTGTTGTGACTTTGAAGTGTCTCTTCTAAAGTCTGTCTTTTGATATTGTAACTGATATCACTGTCGTGTGATTGTAGGGAGTGAGTGGGTATACTCAGGTCTAGAGTGTCTCTAGGTTAAATTGTCATTGGGTAGGTTTTAAGTGAGGAGTGTAAACTGGAGGTTTAACTCTGAATTAATTCTACTGATAGTGAAATTTTTCCCTGGCTTGGTAGCCCCCAGACGTAAGTGTGTTGCACTGAACAGGGTCAACAATTAACTGTGTAATTTACTGCATTACAATTACTGCTTAATAGTTGGTCTGTGGTGAATGTCACAGTGGATGTCATAACCTTGACAACAACATCCATCGTGTGGTAAGCCAGAATTTTATTTATAGTTGGTGTCTGTTCTGATTGTAACAATGGGGAGTCGTAGAAACGCTTTTATGATTTTTATTTTCTTCGAGGTTGTGGACATCTCCTTTATCTTGTCTAATTGCTTTTAATGGATTATGTGACGCCATGTTGACTTTTACATGCCATGAAACAATAAAATGAGTCTATGATTTCGCTGCGAATAAAAAATCGGACTGGTAGTCGAACCGGTGAGAGTTATTGGATCACTGGTTTATCGGTCGAACCACTAGGTCATTGGTCGAACCGCATGACTAAACCGGATAACTCGGTTGAATAGACCTGTCATTATATAGATATAAAATCGGTCGAACCAGATGATTCATTTTCTAAAAAAATATAACTAGTACTTAAATTTTTTGAAAATAAATTCACAAGTCCATAATTTAAATTCACAAGTTCATAAATAAATGCACAAGTTCATAATTTAAATTAAAATTTTAAACAAATGTATCACACATAACAAAATAATACAAAATTACAAAATCTAATTGCAACATAATATAATTGAATAATTTATAACAAAATAACTCCAATGTCTACTTAATTTTAGTTCCAAGGAGGTAAAATTATTTCAATATTGGGATCTCCTTCTTCAATATCAAAACCATCTGCAGTAAAATCAATCGCATTTGCAACATTTTCCCTATCAATGATATTATTATTTTGGTTGTTTTCTCCAGAATTGAGTTGTTCATCATCCTCGACATCAACCTCATCCAAATTTAATTGATCTATAACAACAAATAAATTAGAGAGTTAAAAAATTAACATATAGTAATAAATTAAAGTAACAAAATTGTTATCAGAATAACTAATATCATACCAATATCATTTGACATAGGTTGAATTGTCATACTAGCAAGATCTTTGCGTAGTGCTTCCACCTCCTCAATGGTTAAGAATGGTGGTGAATCCTCCAACACCCAATCAGAATGATCACCAAGTATTTTAAAATTGATAGGATCATAATTTTGTTTCTTCTTGTTTCTATAAATCATTAACGATAATGTCAAACATAAAACTCATTAATATTCTTAAAAGTTAGTAGTATAAACAATATCATAAGCAAACAACATATAGTTGTTTCCAATTTTCATCATTCATAGTCATAAACAACATAAGTATATAAGCAATAACATATAAAGCATAATAAGTGCAATACTTGTTTTGTAGTCGTAGGTTGTAACGAACAAAGACAAGATCATTAAGCTTTTGATGCTCCAACCTATTTCTTTTTTTTAATGAATGTACTCAAATACACTCCAATTTCGTTCACAACCAGATGCACTACAAGTTTGGCTTAAAATCTGAATAGCCAACTTTTGCAAATTGGGCGCTTCGGTTCCATAAGTTTCCCACCATTGATCTAGAATAGTGCATGTGAAAAAATTAGAAAACATTTTAAAAATTCATATTGAAATTATAATAAAATGCATAAAGTTTATCATCTAATTTTACCTGGCAAAACTTCATCTCGATTTTCTACGGCCGTTGTCCTTCCAAAACTACCTTCACAATTTTTGAATAAACTCATCTCAACAGTTAATTTAGTTCGCAAGTCCTTACTATCATAAGCATACTTTTCAATGACATCCAAAAGACCTTGGGTAGTAGACTTGTGTTTTTCATATTCTTGACTGAATCTACAAGATGGATTTAACCAATAACCAGAAACATGAAGATTTTTGCGAAGTTGTGCATCCCAACGGTTATCTAAGATCCTTAAATAAGGCTCTACTTTCAGCTTATTTCTTCTAAACCTCTTCTCGATCTCCTCTCTTGCTTTATACATAGCTCGATAGAGATATCCCATAGCCGGTTTATCGTCACTATCAACAAACACACGTACAAGAGGTTCTGTAATTTTCACTATGTCAACACATGTAGACCAAAAGCTTGAGTCTAGTACTTGTTCCACAAATTGCTTTGCCTTGACATCTTTAGAATAAGTTATAGTGATCCACTCTTTGGAAGTTACCATGGCTCTTAGTGCATCTTTATGAGACAAAATACTTTGCAATGCAATAAAATTAGTAGCAAAGCGGGTTGGAGCAGGACAAAGTATTTCTCTTCCACCTGTATTTTGTCTCATCAAATACAATGCAAAACAATGATTATATATGTATTTGGTAATTTTTTAAGCATGTGACACTGCCCCACTTACTTCCTCTAATTTCCCCATGTCTTGTAACATCAAATTAATACAGTGTGTTGCACAAGGAGACCAATACAACTTAGGAAATTCCTTTTCCAACAACTTTCCAGCAGCAACATAATTTGCAGCATTATTTGTAACGATTTGAACAATGTTTTCTGGGCCAACATTCAACACTACTTCCTTGAAAAGCTTAAACAATGTGTCTGCATTTTAGAAGCACCAGAGGCATCAACAGACTTTATGAAAACAGTTCCTTTGGGGCAATAAACTAAAAAGTTGATAAGAGTTCTTCTACAACGATGAGTCCACCCATCTTCTATAAGAGTACAACCTGTATCCTTCCAAATAGAACGATATTGCTCTAGCTGTATCTTCACGTCATCAACCCCCTTATTTAACAAATTACCACAAAGAGCATGCATAGTAGGAACTTTGTATCCAACACCCATGCAACGAAGAGCATCAACTGCTGGTTGAAAATAAGGCGAATTTGCAACATTGAAAGGAATAGACGCATCAATAAACCACTTCGCAATAGAAAGATCACACTTTTCTACCACTTCTTTACTTTGCATCACACTTTTTAAAGTAGGTTGAGCTCCCGGAGTTGTTCTGGATAAAAAATAAGTACCAATGCGAGCATCATTCTTTTTAGATGCACCAAATCGTGGGTGCATTTGCATTTGCAATTCACCCCCTCTGTAGAAAATGACTCACTTTCAGCCACATCTGGAGTTTTTCTTTTCTTGCTCTGCTCATTAAGATATTGATTCATCCGAAAACGGATTTCTGTAGGGACTGACTTACAAATTTCAATATTTCCTACTACTCCAGCCAAGTGTTGCTTTACCCTATGAATTCCACCTCCACCAAACACTTTGTGACAGTAGATACAAACAAGACTTTTTCCATCAGGACTTTTAGTACAATGTACTCAAGCTATATCAGTCTTTTGTCTAACATTATGTTGAACTAAATTAGGAGTTGAAGAAGCTTCTTGTGATGGTGGTTGTGATGGTGGTGTTTCAGAAGATGCCATTTTCCTGTAAAACATTTCAAAATTGTTACATTAAAATACACTTTAGTCTCACGTATTAGCATTAAACAGTTCAAGATTTTCCATCAAAAGTTCAAAATAGTTCAAGATTTTATCAGCATTTAGAATCTTTATATTTTTTAAAGAATATATTTCCAAAACAGTTCAAGATTTCATTAAACAGAATATATATTTTTTACAGAAAAGCAATTAGAATCTTTATATTTTTTAAAGAATATATTTCCTCATTTCCCTTCTTCTTTTCCTTATTTTTTTTACTCAATGAAAATTTCAAACTTTATATGTAGAACCTGTAATAGAATTCATGAACTCTAAATTATATTACAAACTGAAATGCATATCAATTCAAAACAAAACGCAAATACATTACTATGAAATTGTGTAAACTAAATGTATATTTTTTCAATGAACAATTTATAGAGTAAAATGAAAACCAGTAGCGGCAATAACAGTAGTAACATGATGTGGTTTTTCAAAGATAGAGGATTCGATGATAACATCATACAAGGAATGTTTAAAAAATGCAAGCGTTTCGATAATAAGTATATTTTTTTTTACAGAAAAGCAATTAGAATCTTTACTTAGAATCATTACTTATTGCAGCATGTAGAACAAAGTGAAATGTAAAATGCACAGCATCAAAATTAGATCCAGAATATATCTGACTATCTGTGGTAATATTTGAAATGCACAGCATCAAAAAGAATCACTAACATGTTCAACATTTCAATTTCAGTAACTGATATTCCAAACCACTTCATAACTAATTGTCAGCATTTCAATTTCAGTAAAATTTAATCACAATTTCTCTACACCAAATCAAACAAATCAATTATAGATAATAACAACAATTAACAATTTTCTAACATTTTCAATTACACAAACTCAGAAGTTAGACCAATTGCATATTTTAACAGGGGTCCCCTAGCGAAATTCAATTTCATTAACATAACTTCATTAACTTCCTTCTAGTTAAGACTGTCTTGCTGATTCCTAACAGATACATTTGAACTAAACTAAATCCAATTTCATAAATCTAACTGCAACTAGGCTTAACAGAAGCTAAGACCGTTACTAGTTTCTAACAAAATTTCCCTTAGAAATCTAACAAAAGTTAATTGCCCGAACTACAAACAAACCCTGCCCATAGCCTACCCGAATTGGTTAGAAATAAAGCCTTATATAATCATTCCCTCACTCTCAGATTTAGAGTTTCAAATTCTCAAGAGTTCTCGCAATTCTCTCTGAGCAACAATAACAACAACACCTGCTCATATTTCTGCAACCTTCACTGTAGAAATAACTTAAGCAAAGTTAACTTAAGAGTTTTAATCTTCTCTCCTTCATTCACCTACCTTGAGTCACAATGGTAAATGTTAGAGTGAGCTGACTTGTTAGAAAACACATGGGAATATAATGTAAAACCCTTTCTGGGTTCATACGAAATCAATTCAACAGAACAATTTCATCAGAAGATTAATATCAAACATGTAGAGGAGCATTGAACCCTAATTTAATTTTCAACAATTTAATGAAAACAGAGAGGAGCATTGAATCCTAATTTCAACGGATCAAAGTTAAATGAAAACAGAGAGGAGCATTGAACCTGGAAATTTGAAATGATACAGAAACCGGAATGGCGAGTCGTTGGTATATTGCGGCGGAGAGAACAAACTTGCACGGTGGTGGAGAAAGAAAGACGAATGGTGGAGAAAGACCTGGAAACTTTTATTTTTTAATTTTTATAACTTTTGCATTTAAATTAATTAAAAAAATAAAAAATGCATTAGAACCGGTCCAACCCTAAAACAGGTTTTTCCCAGTCCAACCCGGTTTTCCCCGGTTTTTATCTGGTTGATGACAAGAACGATCGAACTAGTAAATCAGACCGGTTGCTAGGCCGGTTCTCGGTCTGACCGGCCGGTCCGATCCGGTTTTTAAAACATTAGTTTTAAGTTAGCTTAAATATAGATTGAAGCTTACACTTGGAGGCATGAGTTTTCTCTTGAATTCCACAATCTTCATATGCCAATATCTCATATTGGTTTTATTCAATTTATGGTTACTAATTCATTGCTGGTTTTATTTTTATCTCTTGTAATCTTGTAAATTTTTATGTTACATATTGCAAATTTATCTCTTACAAATCTCTTATAAATTTCACAAGGCAAAAGGACTTTGGTCTTTATGGAGCAAGTGTTGTATCAGAGAGAAATGAAAGTATATAAAGTAGGTTCTATGGCTGCAATCAAATTTAATGACATTGATGTAGATATTAATTCCTTGTTCTGTGATTTATTTGGAGGATTTATAATTTGGTTGCAATCAAGTTTTATGACATTGATGTGAAAAATATAAAGCAGATTTGGAGCATTTATTTTTGTGATTGATCTTATTTGAAACACGAATGTAAGTTCTTATTACACCATTAATCATGATTTTATTGTTGTGTAGATGAGTAATTTTATCGAAGAATAAGTTATAATATTAATCTTTAATTTTTTTCTCATTTAAAAGGACAAAAATCAATATGGTGCAAAGCTTTTCTTTTGATCTTAAAAGAAAGATAGTTTAATATTAATGAAAGCATTTGGCCAAAAAGGTGCAACAAAAATAAACAATATGTCCAGTATTTCATGATATTGTTTCTATTTAATTTATGATAATGTTGATGTTAATGTTCAACTTGCAAGCTCTGATTACCCATTTGATACTACATAAGGAGGTTAAATTAGGGGTGTGCATGGATTACAAATCAAATTACATATATGATTTGGTTTGATTCTTAAAACCATTTATAAATAAAACCGATTTATTTTTTTAAAACCGATTTACAAGTGGATTGGTACAATTTCAAACCGTTTTTTTTTTAAAAATAGTTTTTTTAAAAACCAGTTTTTTATTTTCTTTAAAGAAATCAGTTTTAAAACCAAGTTTATAAAAAAAAACAAGTTTTAAAACCAATTTTTTTAAAAAAATCAAATTTATTGCAAACTATCAAATAATTAATAAACCACCTGAAACATTTTAACTCTATACTTTGTATTAAGAAATGAAAATGTTCAAGCACGAGTATTTGGCAGTACAGAAAAATTGATTATTACATATATGGAAAATCCATATAGAAAATTAAACATGAACACAATCAAAGTAATAAGACAACAATCATTAAAACCAATATGCTAGTCTAGGATTCCCAAATCCACCAAATTATTATTGTAAAGACAGGAACTGCAACACCGATGCTGAGAGCAGCGAACACTGCAAGAGACATTTTCAACCCCTGATGCTTCATCTTGTCCAAGTTGTACATGTGATATGAATGTCATATCCATCTCTCATCCTCTTCACACCAGTTGAATGAAAATTTCTACTCACTGTCACAACATAACAACAATGTCTTCCAATTAAAAAGTAGAAAACCAAGGGTAACAACAATGTCTTCCAATTAAAAAGTAGAAAACTAAGGGTAATAAAAGGTAAACTTAATAATAATACCATTAAGTCATCTTCGAATGCAACAGAGGTTGAAGAGGTTGAACAGCTAACACCATCTTCTGTATAAACTAATTCTACAAAACATATAAAGACATTTCATTATGCCTCAAGTATAATAAATAATAATATATTAGGAAATATAGTTAGTTATCATACCTTGCTCAAATCTCTCAAGAATATTAAAATCTTCATTTGTAATTAAGGATGAAGATGTTCCTTTGAGTCAATCCTGGGTGCAAATTAGTGCTTCAACTGTTGTAGGTGTTAACGAGCTGCGATATGGAACAAGCACTCTTTCTCCTGTACTGAATGGAGATTCAGACGCCACTGTGCTTATAGGTATAGTCAGCACGTCTCTTGCAATGTTTGCAAGGATGGGATATCAGCCAGAGTTAACTTTCCACCACTCTAAAATATTTATCTCCATGTTATGCTCCAACTTCTCTCCAAGATAAGTACTTAACTCATTATCTGCATTGTCACACCCTTCTGAAAGATAAAACTCAGCAATTCCATAAGGATGACTAACACTACCAAAAACATGCGGCTCATCTGAATTACCTTGAGGAGTCATAAATCCAGCACAATATTCGTCATAAATAGATTTCAAGTAGAAATCTAAGTTTGCTTTCAAGGCATCGGCATCATCCTTATTGTAGTACAACCTTACCATCCAATCAACCAATTTAATCTTGCGCCTAGGGTCGAAAAATAGAGCAATCAACAACATCATATTAAGCTTCTCATGAGGTTCCCAATACTTATCATACTTCTTCTTCATCTTTTGAGCTGCTGAACATAGATGTTTATCTTCAGTCGCACACATATCTGCAATGCTCTTTCCAATACCCAGGACCTCAAACATATAAATATTGCTTGTCAAATAAGATGACCCTGATATGAGTATTGTAGCATCATAAAACAACTTCAAGAATGGAGTGATTAAGTTGATATGCTTCCAATCATCTTTCGTCGGGACACTTTTTCCCTTCTTTGTCAACTCATTCATATACCTAGTGTAACACCCCACTTCCCAAATTAAAATAAAATACGAATAAATCAAGTAAATATCAGAGTTTCTCCACAAGTGGGATATCACATCAATGAGTCCAAAATACTCTTCATTATATAGTTTTCAAAACAACGCAGCAGAAAATATTCTTAATTCATCATTCACGGCCACTCGCCAATTACATAAAAATATTCATTAATAAAATTCACCAACATGATACGTCATAGGAAAATAAAACAAGTTCAAGCATGAAAACACATAAACGCCCAAGTCTCGTGCTACGTATCAGAGCATCCTAAGACTCGACTCGCACACCACTATCTTAACGAAAAGTTTGAGTTCCCATCTAACAGAATGATTCATCTTCACTGGTAGGTAACGAGTTACTCTTGTTAATCCATTCTTAACTGTCCAAATCGGATCATACTTCTTCAAATTCTTCTGAAAACCCGACACAAAACCCATGGGAATACCATCCCATTCCACTCAAAATACTCAATAGTTGTATCAGACCCAACAGCCTCTAATGTCCACATTTCGGCTCTCAGCAAGTCTAATCAGCTTCTACAAACTCAACCACTTCCTTCTCCATCTATGGCCACCCAAAACTATTTCTCAAATTCGGTCACATCTTCCTAGTACCTGCATGGATACTCCGTCTATCTCGATGTCCTTCTTCCTGAGCACTCTTATCCAACTCACACTATTCAGAATACACACTCCATCACGACGTCTCATAATACCATTTTCCTTAATCCGAAAATAAGCTCCCTGACTTTTACCCATTGAATTCAATTAATATATTAACTCAACTCAGAATTCCGATTTCCTCGAACCTCATCGAAAATACCAGAAGTCAATCTCAACATACAAGGCTCAACTCCATAAGAAGTCTCTTCATGGACCGAACTCCTATCTGAACTTGCTTAATCAGTTCTAACTTCCTTACCGTCTTCATTAGTGTATACCGAAACTCCCCATTCGATGTCTCAGTTACCACTTGGTCTCATTCGAATGGTAATTTCAACCAAACCATACTCTCACAGAAGTCCCAATTATTTCTTCTACATCATATTCAACTCTTTAAAATCAAACAAATACCTTAAGCTCTTAAGATCAATAACCATCTCGAATCTCAACTAAACAATTGAGGCTTCCAAACTCCGGTACAAACACACAACGACAACCCACTCTAAATTACTTGTCAAATAATCCCTCTCTGTACTTTATATTTCCTTCAAGCATAACCAAAACTCACTAATGTTGTACTTAACATATCTCTTAATCATATCAACAAAGTATCTTAAAACACAACGACAATTCTGTCGGACTTGGCAAAACCAATACACGAACTGTTGACAGCTTTCCCAAAACTCTTTGAACTTTCTTCACAGTAGTACATCACCGCCTCTTCTCTAACACTGATAACTCAAGTTCCCGATGCTCCACATGATCCCTTATACTCTTCGAGTATATTCATATACCATCGGTTACACAACCACTGACTCACTCAATCAAGTGCGGAAAATCCCATGTCAAACGGACACCCAGCTGTGAACACATGGCGAAAACATAAACCGCACTTACCACAACATCTAGACATGTTTCGCCAATAAATACTTAATTCCATGTCACTACTTTCCCATCACATAGAGCACTATAATATCCTCCAACGCTTCTAATCTTGCGTTATTCCGAATTACGGTTTTCCGTTACGACAAAATCACGGAAACAACCTTTTCACGCTTAAAAGGTCATTCAACACCTCTCCAACTCTTAAAATGCTTAAGGGTCCAATTATACCAACCTTGCATTCCACATCTTAGTTCCTTTAGTAGTCACTAGAAGTCATCATCCACCCTTATACTCAACTCCACAATCTGTTGCCGTAGCATACGCACCAGACACAATTCTCAACACTACTCAATCAATTTAATTCCTTGACTGCCCAAACAAACATAATTAATCGGCAAACCGCCAACTCCCCACTTTCATTAGCACTCTGAATTCTATCAAAATAAAACATCTCATCACTGTCTTATGCCGACTCGTCCACACACTTCTTAAGCGCCTGGCTTAGCTCCAAACAATTCTCTGCTCACGCCATCTAAGCTTGCAAGACACGTCCATCCCATCCAACACAATTCCAACTACTATCAACAAGAGATTAAGGGTGATCAATTCCTCAATTTGTCAATAGGCAGCCGAAAATCATGATGGAGTATAGACTATCATTACCAAACCTTAAGAGCGTTAACCACCCACCGAGCTACAACTCTACACCTGCAGCATCTTGGAGAAGCACAACTTCTCCCCCACTTTAGATCATTCCCACTTCTGCAGACAAGGTTAAAAAACAAACAGGTATCGACAGTGTTTTCACACACGTGTCGTATACAAGGGAACAATTAACATTAGACAACTTGGCCGGACGGACCGACCTGCTCTGATACCACTAATGTAACACCCTTCTAAACCCCACAAATAATATATGCATAATAAGAGTAAAAGTTAACATGCATCCAAAAAGGGCGTCACATAAAACTTTCACAACATCAAAATAATTTATCATGCTCATAAACACTTTTTTATTTAGCAGCGGATTCATTAATGATAATTTCGTAAAAGGAATATTTGCTTTCATCATATAAAATCAACATCTCTAGGCACTAAGGCCAACATCTCGTTAATCCAATTAATCCAAATATGAAAACATAACTTAGATTACGTAATGTAATCCTAAAACATAAAGCAATCGATCCCAGTGTTACACAACCAGAGCATGACTCGACCCATAAATAATTACTAAACCGCAACACCAATTGCGACCTCGAAACTACAAGTAGAACTTCTAAAAGACCTCCAGCAACCTAATCTGCAATGCCTCATAGAGCATTATAAAACAGCAGAAGGGTGAAAAATATTACCATAATAATCAAAGCATAAGATTATGTATTTATATATATACAGGTATCATATAACATTAATTCACATTTCTCACCACACTTCATTCTCATAGTCATCATGATATTGCAACACACATATCAACAATATGAGCATTCGCAAGCATATCCCTTCATGCTCACTTCATAATCATTCGCAACATATCATTCACAAGCATTTCATACAACAATAACATTATGCAATGTGACTCAACATACTCAATGCAACTCAATGCTATGTGGTACCAACACTAGTTATCTTTTTTCGGTTTTCACTCTAAACCGGGTCCACCCTTCTAGACCGATAACTTGTTATCATTTTTCGATTTTTACTTTAAACCTGGTCCACCCATTTAGACCGATAACAACCAAGCCCGTCCTCTAGGCTTCAAACCCACCCTTCTAGGTTTGGGACAAGCCACTAGTTTCCACGAAACTAACAGACATTGCCTCTTGACTGAAGGATGCATGTACAATCAATCAACACAATAAATGCACTTAAGACCGTTTCCGCGTCTTAATCCCATGCACTCAAATAATTCACCCCTTCGAGAATTTCATTATGATTGTACACACAACATATATCAAACATTTATCAATGTATTCATTTCACACGTCATCATCATCACACTCAATAACAATGCACACATATCACATATGTTCCCATGCATCGTCCACATATAATCACAAGCAATGCACACATATCTACAATATGTTCTCATGCATTCATCCAGCATTACATACAATTAGGATGCATTCACAATTCAATACAAACATCACATGGATTGATCATTGCACACATAACATTTACAATATTCATTAGTGTATTCATTTGCAAATAGCATCATTACATTATCAAACAATGCACACATATCCACGATATGTTCCCATGCATTCCACGTTTAATCGCACACCATAATATGCATTCACAAATCTATTAGACAACACGCACATAATCATCATCATCACAATCAACAACAATGAACACATATATCAATCATATGTTTCCATGCATACTTATTACATAATTGTACACAACCTCAAACATTCACAAACTCATCAATTAATACACACATAATCATCATCATGTTCTCATGTATTTATAATTGATAAAATTAATACTCACATTACAAGTCTAGGATTCACGCCTGAAGGCTACCCACAGCATATCTCATCTCAATAATACATATACTATCCAATTCATATGAGCATTAACATACTCGAATCAACCACATAATCATTAAACAGACAGCACAGCAGAAGAGAATTGCTGTCGAATTCGCCACCATTCGCCTGGCGAACCCTCGCAGCGAATACTCGCTGGACCTTCGCCCGACGAACTTCTCAGTGAGCGAAGTCAGTAGCTACTGACTTGGTTCGCTACCATTCGCCAACATGCTCGCCTGGCGAACATTCGCCACCAACCCTTTGCCGGGCAAACTTGCCAGCGAAGTCCACTGGGATTAAATTCAAAATTATTCGCCAGCATTCGCTAGGCTTCGCCCGGCGAAGCTTCGATTCCATTCACCTGGCGAGAGCCAGCGAACCTGCGCAGAACAGAATCTATTTTTGTCTTCAACCTCCAACTCACCAACAACCAACCGATTACACAGCAAATCAGTGCCAAACAACATACCCTCATGTTACCCGACTATTCTACGACCTTATTTCCAAGTTTCGACCGATTAAATCATGAATCTACCGATTAATCCAAATTTGCCCTAACATGGAAAATGATGAAAACACCCCACAATCCAACCCCCACATACATAATAGCATACAATGATTAAATAGCAATGTTTCTCACCCTTACCTCAATTAATCGGAGCTTTGATGTTGGTTCTTGATGATTTCCACTTTTCCTCTTCTCCTTCTCTCTTTCTCTTCTTTCTTCTTTCTTTCCTCTTTCTTTCCAAATGTTTCTAACTTTTCTTTTCTTTTCTTTCTTCCTTATATACTCTTCTTATTTTCTTTCCTTCCCAATTCCTTCTCAATATTCTAATCAATTCCAATTAATAAAATTAATTCCAACATTAATAAAAATTCCACTAAATCAATTAATTAATATAATTAATTAATTAATGAAATTTGGGCTGTTACAACCCTCCCCCACTTTAGGAATTTTCGTCCTCGAAAATGTTAACTGATTCAAATAACTCTGGATACGACTCTCGCATCCTAACCTCCCAAATTTCCTCCACCAAAGGAATCTCTTTACCTCAAAGTTGCTTCTCGTTCATCAACCTGAACTAGCAATGCCTTAACAGTCAAATCATCTCTCACTTGTATACTATCCATCTGAATCAATGTACCTCCTCAACTTAGACATATGAACGCCTCAGGCAATTCCCACAAGCGACAACGGTAAAACAATCTAACATGCTATCCGCCTCACGCTTCCGCTGCGCCACTGTGATACAGATCAACAAAACACAGGGTGCTCCCGATACCTCAAGCTCGACCAACACCAATTACTATCGTAACTCTCAAAACACGTCCTTTTTAGGTTCTTTTTTTATTATTTTCATCGTCTCTTGCATGGTCCTTGGTCCGAGTACAACACTCCCGTTGGACACGCAACAACACAAATGAGTCATACACCTCTTACCCAACAACTTCATACGATGTTATTCCAATACGAAATGGTAGCGGTTATTGTAGGCAACTCAATCAACGACAATTAACTACCCTTTGATACATCTTGGTCCAATACACAAGCTCTCAACGAATCCTCTACATATTGGATAGTTTTCTTTATTTGTCCATTCCATTCACGGACGCTAGTTAGAGTTCATCTTCAACACGACACCCAACCGCTTCCGCAAACCTTTCCAAAATCTTAACGAAAAGTTTGAGTTCCCATCTAATAGAATGATTCATCTTCACTGGTAGGTAACAAGTTACTCTTGTTAATCCATTCTTAATTGTCCAAATCGGATCATACTTCTTCAAATTCTTCTGAAAACCCGACACAAAACCCATGGGAATACCATCCCATTCCACTCAAAATACTCAACAGTTGTATCAGACCCAACAGTCTCTAATGTCCACATTTCGACTCTCAGCAAGTCTAATCAGCTTATACAAACTCAACCACTTCCTTCTCCATCTATGGCCACCCAAAACTATTTCTCAAATTCGGTCACATCTTCCTAGTACCTGCATGGATACTCCGTCTATCTCGATGTCCTTCTTCCTGAGCACTCATATCCAACTCACACTATTCAGAATACACACTCCATCATGACGTCTCATAATACCATTTCCCTTAATCCGAAAATAAGCTCCCTGACTTTTACCCATTGAATTCAATTAATCTATTAACTCAACTCAGAATTCCGATTTCCTCGAACCTCATCGAAAATACCAGAAGTCAATCTCAACATACAAGGCTCAACTCCATAAGAAGTCTCTTCACGGACCGAACTCCTATCTGAACTTGCTTAATCAATTCTAACTTCCTTACCGTCTTCATTAGTGTATACCGAAATTCCCCATTCGATGTCTCAGTTACCACTTGGTCTCATTCGAATGGTAATTTCAACCAAACCATACTCTCACAGAAGTCCTAATTATTTCCTTTGCATCATATTCAACTCTTTAAAATCAAACAAATACCTTAAGCTCTTAAGATCAATAACCATCTCGAATCTCAACTAAACAATTGAGGCTTCCAAACTCCGGTACAAACACACAACGACAACCCACTCTAAATTACTTGTCAGATAATCCCTCTCTGTACTTTATATTGCCTTCAAGCATAAGCAAAACTCACTAATGTTGTACTTAACATATCTCTTAATCATATCAATAAAGTATCTTAAAACACAATGACAATTCTGTCGGACTTGGCAAAACCAATACATGAATTGTTGACAGCTTTCCCAAAACTCTTTGAACTTTCTTCACAGTAGTACATCACCGCCTCTTCTCTAACACTGATAACTCAAGTTCCCGATGCTCCACATGATCCCCTATACTCTTCGAGTATATTCACATACCATCGGTTACACAACCACTGACTCACTCAATCAAGTGCGGAAAATACCATGTCAAACGGACACCCAACTGTGAACACATGGCGAAAACATAAACCGCACTTACCACAACATCTAGACATGTTTCGCCAATAAATACTTAATTCCATGTCACTACTTTCCCATCACATAGAGCACTGTAATATCCTCCAACGCTTCTAATCTTGCGTTATTTCGAATTACGGTTTTCCGTTACGACAAAATCACGGAAACAACCTTTTCACGCTTAAAAGGTCATTCAACACCTCTCCAACTCTTAAAATGCTTAAGGGTCCAATTATACCAACCTTGCATTCCACATCTTAGTTCCTTTAGTAGTCACTAGAAGTCATCATCCACCCTTATACTCAACTCCACAATCTGTTGCTGTAGCATACGCACCAGACACAATTCTCAACACTACTCAATCAATTTAATTCCTTGACTGCCCAAACAGACATAATTAATCGGCAAACCGCCAACTCCCCACTTTCATTAGCACTCTGAATTCTATCAAAATAAAACATCTCATCACTGTCTTGTGCCGACTCGTCCACACACTTCTTAAGCGCCTGACTTAGCTCCAAACAATTCTCTGCTCACGCCATCTAAGCTTGTAAGACACGTCCATCCCATCCAACACAATTCCAACTACTATCAACAAGAGATTAAGGGTGATAAATTCCTCAATTTGTCAATAGGCAGCCGAAAATCATGATGGAGTATAGACTATCATTACCAAACCATAAGAGTGTTAACCACCCACCGAGCTACAACTCTACACCTGCAGCATCTTGGAGAAGCACAACTTCTCCCCCACTTTAGATCATTCCCACTTCTGCAGACAAGGTTAAAAAACAAACAGGTATCGACAGTGTTTTCACACACGTGTCGTATACAAGGGAACAATTAACATTAGACAACTTGGACGGACGGACCGACCTGCTCTGATACCACTAATGTAACACCCTTCTAAACCCCACAAATAATATATGCATAATAAGAGTAAAAGTTAACATGCATCCAAAAATGGCGTCACGCAAAACTTTCACAACATCAAAACAATTTGTCATGCTCATAAACACTTTTTTCATTTAGCAGCGGATTCATTAATGATAATTTCGTAAAAGGAATATTTGCTTTCATCATATAAAATCAACATCTCTAGGCACTAAGGCCAACATCTCGTTAATCCAATTAATCCAAATATGAAAACATAACTTAGATTACATAATGTAATCCTAAAACATAAAGCAATCGATCCCAGTGTTACACAACCAGAGCATGACTTGACCCATAAATAATTACTAAACCGCTACACCAATAGCGACCTCGAAACTACAAGCAGAACTTCTAAAAGACCTCCAGCAACCTAATCTGCAATGCCTCATAGAGCATTATAAAACAGCAGAAGGGTGAAAAATATTACCATAATAATCAAAGCATAAGATTATGTATTTATATATATATACAGGTATCATATGACATTAATTCACATTTCTCACCACACTTCATTTTCATAGTCATCATGATATCGCAACACACATATCAACAATATGAGCATTCGCAAGCATATCCCTTCATGCTCACTTCATAATCATTCGCAACATATTGTCGCTACTGCGAAAATCGGTGCCGGCAATACAGAAGAGTCGCCACCGTGCGTTATTTATCCCAAAGGAGGGAAAGGAAACGCTCGAAGTAAACCTAACGCAAAGACGGGAAAAGGTATGGTCATCGCAACCAAAACCTGGATTCGGGAGTCGGTTACGCAAGGGGAAGGTATTAGCACCCCTCACGTCCGTCGTACTCGACGGGATCCACGCTTGTTTGTTTGTACGGATTACATTTCTATCTAAACTAAAGGATGAGGTCTGAAAAGAAAAGAAAAGATGACTCGGTAAAGCATCGCACTTTATGCCTACGTATTCCCGTCTGGAACGAGAAATCAGAGTCAACGTAGTTTGCCTAACTACGGGGGAAGATGGGGAAGGTTGCTCGCTAGGATACTGCATCCTATGCCTACGTACTTCCACACAGCATGGAAGATCAGAGCAAACGTAGTTCGGGCTACGCACGACACAAGATGTTCAAGTGTCTTTTATGAAAAATCTCACCTTAAACAAGGGTTTTCTTATTGCAAAAAGGTTGATGTTTGCTCAAATCTTTTGACGGAAGAAATGAATTAATCTCTGTTATAACCTTTATTAATGTTTTTCTGCTGTTTTGAAGGAAGAAGTGATGACACTCTACAAATCCTAGGGTTGAAAAGGGGAATAAAATCTACCCTAATGTTATCATGCATGGGTTAGCTCCTAATGTCTATCATGCTCCTCTCTTGCGCAGAGAGAAACAGAGATCCTAAGGGAATAGACAGAAACAGAAACAACAGATATATACAATAAAGCAGTAAAATGCATGGATGCAACAATACAAGCGAGGCAAGGGAGTCCCACTCAACCTCGAACTAGAAAACAATAGGCAAAAGTGAACAGGATTCACTTTCAACCCAACAAGGTAAACAACAAACAATACAGCTCGGGAAATTCAATCAATACATCAAGAAATAAAACAGCTAAAAGCTAAACAGCAAAGCAATCTTCATCAGCATCAGCAACTATCTTCAGGCTTCAAGCAAGCATCAGCTATCCACAGGCTTCAAGCAAGCATCAGACTTTATCTTCAGTCTCCCAATGGCTTTTCTTCAAGTCCTAACCTCCAAGCTGAGGAATCAATCACAAGAGTGAACTGGGTGTTAAGTAATTAGTTGACCACCAAGGGTGGCAAACAAAACTGCTATCAACACAAAGAATATTTCTCTCAAGAGTTCTATCTCTTAGACACTATCACCAAGCCTTCCAAAGGAAGGGGGTGAGTGTCTTA
Source organism: Lathyrus sativus (assembly GCA_963859935.3). Lineage (NCBI taxonomy): Eukaryota > Viridiplantae > Streptophyta > Magnoliopsida > Fabales > Fabaceae > Lathyrus > Lathyrus sativus. The sequence continues at coordinate 441,750,477 of OZ012737.1, forward strand.
GAGAGACTCTGCATCACAGAGAAGGATGGAGGCAACCAAGACCTTCCATGTTTGAGAATCAAGCTTACTACTCTAGGGCTCTGCCTAATCTCCTAGATCCTAGAAACTTCAACAGCTGCCAGCAAGAGATACTCCTCATCAACTCTGGAAGTTGGTCTTCAGTCTCTGATCTTCAAATGGGCTTCACCATCTCAGGTCTTCAGCTCAAACCCCAAGCCCCAAACAATCCCAATACCCCACACAAACAGATAATAAACCCTAAAGAGGGCACACCACACAGTCAATCAAATATAAGCAATATACTAATAGCAGTAGGGGAATCCTAATATTTTCTAAGGGATCTATTACCTACCCATAACCCCTATAGTCCCATACCCCAAAAATCAAATCAAAATTCCTAAAAGAACTAATCTATCTCACCTATGTTCACTTAAAACCCTAATTTTCATCACTCTAATCTCACCTAATCAAATCACCTAAAAATTTAATCCTAAAAATATGAATTAAATCCTATATACAAGTTGAAGTCCTAAGCTAATCACTCTAAAAATAATGAACCCTAAATCTAAAGGGAACTAATAGAACTAAAATCAACAAATTTAAGTGCTAAACTAAATCCATTAAAATGCTATTTACAAGAAAAATGCATGAAAAATAGTAAAACAAAATAAAATGCCATTTTTATTATTTATTATTTTTCTTAACAAAATTATGAATCTAACACAAAAAGAACCAATTAAAACTAAGCTTTTTTCAATTTTTTATGATTTTTTAGAGGTCAAAGAAAATTAAAGAAAATAAAATCACAAAAAAAGAATTAAAATGGGGAGGGGGTGTTACTAGCAATGGCGCCCAGTTCAAATTCTGATGGGCCTGGGAATTGGGGGGCGCGAATATCAATTGGCGCTAGGCCCATCACGCTCAAAAAATCAATTGAAAAATTAGAAGAAAAAAATTGAAACCACGGTGCATTTAGCAACAAAATCATGTGCAATTCCATTGGGCTTATCAAAAAGGGGTGGGGTTAGCAAGATTAAATCCAGGCCCAGACATTGCGTTTAAGTGAAACGCATCGTTTCACTCCAAACTTTCCCTCCGTTTCTCTCTTCAAATCTGGACCGCACGATGAGGTTAATGAGTCAACATTTTAAAACAATCCAACGTCCCTGGGTCATCGTCCCCAATCAACACTTAGGGTTTTCAGAATTCCTCACCCATGCACAAACTTCCACAGCTTCGATCTCCCTCCTCACTCAACCAAATCCTTTGATCCAAAAATGAAAAATGGCCTACTCAAAGCCCTCTACAAGATCCTGCACTTGGATTTTTCTAAAACTCATTATATAATCAAGCTCGATGGCTAGAAGTCTTGGACACCATGAATTGCACCGGATGTGCATGGTCATCAAACTTGCTCAAACTAACCTAAAATGATCTAGGGATTATGCTGAGTATTCTGAGCCAAAAAGCTAACATTATCTTGCCCTAATTCAGGAGTTCTTGATCTTGAAAGATTCATCACCATGAATCAAACCTTCTCTAATGGCCATAACAGATTGTGCACATGTTCATCTACTTAAACCTAACACTTTTACACTACTAATCTAATCTAACAACACCTAATTATAGAGATAGGAATGAAATCACCAACCTACTTAGTAGCTATGGCAGAGGTGGTTACAGGTGGATTCAATGCTTGTAACCCTTCGAGGATGATCTTTGATTGATGAGGATCTTTCTGTTTGCAAAAAACTGGAAGAAAAGTGCTTGGATTGTTGGCTGCAACTCTGGTGCACAATCTTGAGTTTTGGGAAACAGCTCCTTAAACCTGCATTGATGGACCTTGCATCGTGCTCATTCACACTCACAATATGCCAAAGACTGAAAATGAAGAACTCTTTTGAACAGAAATGGAAGATTATGATAATTCTCTCACTTTCTTACAATGGAAGCAACCATAGAATTCTCTCTCTTCTCTCCCTCTTTTCACCAACCCCTTGAACCAATGAGTTCAATCCAATATATAGATGATGATGGACAGATCTAGAAGTTTCTAGATTGATCTTAAAAGATTCTAGAATATGGTGGAAAATTCATGAAATTTTCATGTGATGATACTTTGAAACATCTCATATCATGCTTGTATCCCTTTCATATTTGTGTTAAAATCTCCTTTCATGAGATATTGAGAGTGTATGTGTGAAAAAAACAAGCCTTTCCTTTCATTATGTTGAGTTTTGCAAGGGTGCCTTAATATGCAAGTAACAACATTACAAAGCAAGTCCAATTTTTAAGCCCTAACTCAAAAAAGTGGCTGAACCAAAGTCTCTAAAATGATGTTTGGAATCAATTTGGTATATTGGATGACCCATTTTGGATTTGTAGATCTCTCAAACCAATTTTTCATTTCAACTTTTTCAACTTATATGCCTTTTTTAGGTCATTTTTCACCAACTTTGGTCAAGTCTTATTGTATGCATTTCCAAACTTCCATGACTTCTTTTCTAGACTTAAAATTGCATTTTGAGAAACTTTGATGTTGTGAAGTTTTTCATTTGAAGCTTCCTTGTATGAGTTTTAGGCATAGGCTAAGAATGACCTGTAATCCTCAGATGACCAAAATACCCTTTGCTTGCCAAGACCATAAGTAGAGTTACACAAATCATATGAAGGCATACCATACCTTCCTAGAAATCTAAGACAATAAGGAACAACTCTCATGTTGGCCAAGAATACATTTGAAATATTCTTGAAGGTCAAAAGTTGCTTGGAAGACAGACAACTTTCACAGACAAATTCCAGTGCCCTCAGATGACCTGTAACTTGCAAGAGCTATAACTTGCAAGAGCTATAACTTGAGTTCTACAAATCATCTTGATGACTTCCACCACTCAAATTAAAGCTATGAAAATGCTCTACAAGTTTCATGTGGACCAAGAATTCATATGAAGCTTGCATCTTGAGTTACACTACTTTGAAGTTTGACCTAAATTAGGGGATTTTACACTGAAACCCTAATTTGGTAACTCCTCTTCTCCTTGACTCCTCTTGATTTTTCTTTAACACAACATCATATCCATATCCATATAGCAAATAATGAATCCCACATTCTTCAAATGATCCTTGATGCCCTTCAAAACACTTCTTTGACCTAGTGTTGACCTAGTATTGACCCTAGTTGACTGACTTCAACTGAGGCTCTTGCAATCATTCCAATGACTTGGTTCTCCTCAAAAATGATCATCTAGGCTTTTCATAACATCCATACACACCTCATGCTCTTGGCTCATAGCTCACACTTCCTCTGATGATCCCCAAACAACCTCAGGATAGGAGAGAACTCATTGATCAACATGTCAACACTTCCAAGCCCCAATTCTTCCCTGATGACCTGAGTAGACTTGAATATGAATGAAACCCTTGGATATGCCTCCTGAGATAAGAATAGCACTTGATCTCCTGATTAAGATAGCTTTCCTATGCTATGCAATGCAGATGAATACACTATGTACATGATGACAATGCAAATGAATATGCAATTGAAACATAAACCTAGGTTAGAAAAGGTTGGGCAAATTTTGGGGTGCAACAGCTGCCCCTATTCAAGCGGCTTGGACCCGACTGGGTGAAGAGCGCGCAGCCTTCAGACATTCGAGGTACGAGACGGTTGAATACGAAAGAACCCGGAAATTTTCCAACCGCAAAAATAAATTGCGAATACGACTACTGCTTGGGAAAACCCTTCAGGGAAATGACTTCTGTTGGCACGACAACAACTAGCCATCCATCTGTCAATCTGTTCTTGTAAAATAATCTGATATTGTCCGCAGACCACTCCATTCTGAAGAAATGAGCATACACCACACGACGAGAAATTGTTGATATCACTTATCAACCTCTGTTGATCTCACTTACCAACCTCTGTTGATCTCACTTATCAACCTTTGTTGATCTCACTTATCAACCAAGCACACGCTTACCAGCGGGAGCACATTGACTTCACTTGTCATGTTGACTTCACTGATCAACCTTTCGTATCCTGAAGAAACGAGCAAACGCTTAACCAAGCGAGACAATGTTCGAAGACATGAACAACCAACTCTGCGGGGAAATGAGAAACTTAACCAAGCAACTCTGAGGGGACAACTCTGACGACTGCTGTCAAACACCTGCTGGGGAAATTGGGAACTTAACCAAGCACCCTTGTTGAGAAAATACGAGGAATTTAACCAAACAACTCCTGTAGCAAGCTCCCTGCTGGGGACTATGAGGGACTTAACCAAGCAACTCTGAGGTAACACCCTGCTGGAGAACATAACTCTGTTGGGGAATTGCGGGTAACCACCCGAAAATCTGTATTACCACCTTCTGATACTGATACCACATCATCCCGAGAAAGACTCAGCTGGGGGAATACAAGTAACTTAACCAAGCGACTTGTCACCGAATACCCTGTCGGGGGACTACGAGGAACTTAACCAAGTATCTCGTTGAAAATCCCCCGCTGGAGATTATATCTCTACTGGGGTAACTGTGGGTAACCACCCAAAATCTGCATCATGCTATTTCCACAGCACTCTGAGAAAGGACTCGGCTGGGGAGAAATAGAAATGCTTGACCAAGCAACTCTGCTAGGGGAATATGACCTGACGAACACGATCACTGCGTGTCTGGCACAACAAACCTCTGTAACAAGATGAACACGATCGCTGCGTATTCTACATCACAACCCTTTTGACAGAAGAAAACACGATCACTGCGCGCCTTGATGCTGCAAACAAAACCCCATAACGAGACAAACACGACGAACACGATCACTGCGTGCCAGACGGAATAAATCCACATAGAAGAGGCGAACACGTTCACTGCGTACTTCAACCACCAATATGATGAACACGATCACTGCGTGTGCTGCAATAGGACGAATACGATCACTGCGTATCTCGACCAGCAAAACCCCAAAATGACGTCAACACGATCACTGTGTGCCAATAAACCAACCCATGTAACGGGACGAATACGATTACTGCGTATGCCGACCAACAAAACCAACTGATACAATAGTCACGATCACTGCGTGCTCCGCATCACAAGTTCCCCATGGCACTATCAACACGATCACTATGTGCCCTACGAATACGGTCACTGCGTATCTCGAACACGATCACTGCGCGTTCAAACACGGTCCCTGTGCGTTCTGAGCCACGATCCTCTCGACTAGAGAAAACACGATCACCGCGTGCTGTGTGTCTCAACTAACCCACATAACTGGACGAATACGATCACTGCATATCCTAACCATACATAGGGTGAACGCGATCACTGCGTGCTGTGACACAACTTCAAACAATGGGACGAATACGATTACTGCGTACCTCGGCCACCAACAACTAGATGAACATGTTCACTGTGTGCCTCACCCCATAACCAAATCGTATAACGGACGAATACGATCACTGCGTATACCGATCAACGAAAACTGGATAAACACGATCACTGCGTGTCAATCTATAACCACTGCATAACGGACGAATACGATCACTGCATATATCGACCAACAACATCACATGATATGGTAAACACGATCACTGCATGTTCTGCACCACTAATAGAGTGAACACGATCACTGCGCGTCCAACTCAAATAAACCCCGAGACGATACCAACACGATCACTGCGTGCCTTACAACACAACCTTCTCAGATCGGGACGAATACAATTACTGCGCCGTTCACCCACAGATACACATACCAAGATCAACACGATCACTGCGTGTCCCGCAACATGAACCCCATAGATGGTACAAATACGATCACTGCGTACTTGGGCCACAAATCCACATCTCAAAATCAACACGATCACTGCGTGCCTTTCAATATGAACCCCATAGATGGTGCAACATACGATTACTGCGCACTTTGACCACAAATTAACATATTCCTGAAACCACGATTTCTCTTATCGGCAGGGAACAAACCATAGCTGAAACCGAAGTGAGCAACATACCTGAAACTGAAGCGGTAACCACCTGGCTTATGTTTCAAAAATGCATGTTTGGTAATGACGTAATGCTTCCATACCGTATGGAAATGCTACGTGCTCGTGTAAAATGCAAATGCTCATGATGCATGCTTAGGCGAAGAGTTTCCTCAGCAACATAAATGATGAAGACACACTGGATCTGCTGGGGATGACCGAAATACTACCGATACGCTTCCAACAAAATAAATGTTGGAAAGGTGAACTAACTCCACTGGGGGATAACTATCCTGCTAGGAAAGTAGCTCACAAACTCAAAACTCCGAAATCTGCTGAGGACGATCCTCCTGACGAGGAAGAACGACTTGCTGGGGAAAGAAAGGACAATCGTGCTCGGGAAAACTCCTTTCAGCAGTTCCAACCACCTGATCACACTCTGTGGGGAACCTCTCCTGCCATCACTGAGCTGGGGAAATCATCCTGCTATCACCGAGCTGGGGAAATCATCCTGCTATCACTGAGCTGGGGAAATCATCCTGCTATCACTGAGCTGGGGAAGGACACAACGTTCATCCTCTGAAGAGGGTACCAACTTGCCATGGACTCTGGCGGGGAACTTCGCGAGCTTTTGAATACCTGCAAAAGTCAACAAGCAAACACAAGGCAATCTATGCAAATAGAAATATCTTGGTAATCACCCACGACAACCTTGCAGGTAATTTTTGGTTTTAACAATCATCGGCCGAGGCCCGCCGGTTTACACGCATGTAAGTTTATCAAAAAACATCGGCGCTTTTTACAAACAAAACTGTAAAAAAACTAAAACCAAAGCCACACATCACACTGAATGAAACACTTTATTGATAACGGCCTGAGAATAGGCAAGATTTGTACATCAGATGCAACTCCTGAAAAGAGGTAGTCACACATACACAAAATGCAGAAGTATACAAATATACGGAATAAAATTTGTACACATGTCGGCAACGTGTTACAGATGAACACCATGAACCGATCCTCCTATGACTCGTCGGACTCTGACGCTTTCCCGATCTCTGTCTTCGGAAGAGACTGCTTTGGATAATTGACCCCCAGATGCTCCCAAACCGCTAACAATCAAACTTGGACCGCGGCCATTTGCTTCTTAAATCCCTAACTTTTGCGTGAATCGCCCTTTGCGGGTTTTCGATTCACCGGGATACCCTTTTTTGCCGAAGCCGCCCAGTGTAGGTTTTCGACTTCGCGGGTGTACATTTTTCTCCATTTTATCCCTAACTTTTGCCCGAACCTTTTTATTCTGTTTTTGGTTCGCCAGGATGCCCCATTTTTGCCTGGACTTCTCTTTTTACCGTCCAGCGGGTCAATTTTTAAGCAAAGTATTTTTTAACTGCGTCCGAGTTCACAGGGGACGAAAAATCTTCACCATCCATGGTGGATAACAATAAGGCTCCTCCGGAGAAGACCTTTCTCACGACGTATGGACCTTCGTAGTTGGGAGTCCATTTGCCCCTGTGATCCGATTGCGGTGGGAGAATCTTCTTCAGCACAAGATCACCCGTCTGAAAACTTCGAGGTCGGATCTTCTTATCGAATGCTTTCTTCATCCGGCTCTGATACAGCCTACCATGTGCAATGGATGCCAGTCTCTTCTCATCTATCAAGCTCAGCTGATTCAATCTGCTTCTCACCCATTCTGCCTCGTCCAGCTTAACATCAAGCAAAACCCTCAAAGACGGTATCTCAACCTCTAATGGCAGGACGGCCTCCATGCCATATACTAGTGAGAACGGTGTTGCCCCGGTTGATGTACGCACTGTAGTACGATAACCGTGCAAAGCGAATGACAACATCTCATGCCAATCCTTATATGTTACCACCATTTTCTGAACAATTTTCTTTATGTTCTTGTTGGCCGCTTCAACAGCGCCATTCATCTTGGGTCTGTAGGGAGACGAATTATGATGCTCGATCTTGAAATCCCGACACAAATCTTTCATCATCTTGTTGTTCAAATTCGAACCATTATCAGTAATGATTCGCTCAGGAATACCGTACCTGCAGATTATATCCTTCTTGATAAATCTGGCCACCACCTGCTTCGTCACATTGGCGTAAGATGCTGCTTCCACCCACTTAGTGAAGTAATCGATCGCAACCAGAATGAAGCGATGCCCATTCGAAGCAGTAGGCTCAATCTTGCCGATCATATCAATTCCCCACATGGAGAATGGCCATGGGGATGCCATAACATTCAGTGGACTGGGTGGCACATGGATCCTATCAGCATAGATCTGGCACTTGTGACACCGCTTGGCAAACTTGAAACAGTCAGTTTCCATCGTCAACCAATAATACCCCGCTCGCAACAACTTTCGAGTCATAGCATGCCCATCTGCATGTGTACCAAAAGTTCCTTCATGGATCTCTTCCATGAGTAAATTGGCTTCCTTCTCGTCCACACACCGGAGGAGTACTAGATTGTGGTTTCTTCTATACAAAACGCCGTCGGGATTCAGATAGAAGTTGCCTGCTAATCTCCTTAGAGTCTTTTGATCACGACTGGATGCCCCAGCCGGATATTCCTTATTCTTCAGGAAATTCTGTATGTCGAAATACCAAGGTTTACCGTCAGATGCCTCATCAGATGCCTCATCAGATGCCTCATTTGAATGTAAAAAACGTCGTCATTTATTAATCATGCAAACATACAGGTAAACAGTTAGGCCCTAAGACAAGATCAACGATGCCCCGGGCAAGGCATATGATCATACAATGATTAAAAAAAAACAATGCATTACTGTTTGGTGACTTGGATGACGTCCTGGATGGACCAGTTGCATAAGCTTTGCCCTGGCGTGCTGGGTCGAATCCATGAGTCCATGTCGCAATCGCTATCCGCTTCTTCCGTATCAGACACGGCATTGATCCTTTCGAAGCTAACTCCTCCGGGCGTGAACACGACAGGTCCCTTGTACTTAGGCGCACTCTGCGAGGAAGATGGGCGGTACCCCAAGCCATACTTGTCTTGCTTCACTGGGATGTCCAGAACCTGCCCCCACTTCTGAGTCTCTCCTGCTTGTACCAACGCCTTGGCTTCTTTATATGAGGAGACGACCACTCCTTGTCCTTCACTCTTCGGCGGAGCTTCTTCTTTAACTTTCACCTCTTCGAACGCCTGACACAGCGTTTCATGAATCTCTCCATCTACCTCCACGTACTTGAAAGAAGACAAATGACTGACTAGGATATCCTCTTCGCCACACACCGTCACAATACTCCCCTCGACCATATATTTCAGCTTCTGATGGAGCGTCGAAGTTACTGCTCCAGCGGCATGAATCCAAGGCCTCCCGATCAAACAACTATATGCAGGCTGGATATCCATGATGTAAAACACTGTATCAAACACCTCCGGACCTACCTGAATGGGTAACGTTATCGACCCGAATACTGATCTCCTTGTGCCGTCAAAGGCCCTTACTACCAAATCACTAGGGGTGCACAACAACCCACGGGTGTCTAATTTCAGCAGGGCTTTCTTTGGTAACACATTCAATGAGGACCCAGTGTCTACCAGCACATGGGATAGAACAGTGCCCTGACATTCGATAGAGATGTGCAAAGCATTATTATGATCACGCCCTCGAGGCGTTAAGTCAAAATCTGTGAATCCCAGTCCATGCCCAGCGTTAACATGTGCCATAACTCCTTCCAGCTGATTAACTGAAATCTCTTGCGGCACGAAGGATGTCTCAAGTACCTTCAACAGGGCATTTCTATGCGCCTCAGAACACAACAGCAGCGATAATATGGAGATCTTTGACGGGGTCTGCTGCAGGTGATCTACAATCTTGTAATCACTTTTGCGGATTAACCTCATGAATTCTTCCACATCTTTGGTTATCGGCTCTTTCTCTTTACTCCCCGAAGATTCTCCCTCAACAGCTTTATTCTTACCCCTGGCTAGCCTCTCTGCTTCAACCTCAGGTGAAGTGAAAATTCTCCCGCTCCGGGTTATACCACCCGCTCCCACTATATTATCAACGGATCCCGCAGTCGAATCATTCAAGTCAATCTTTTCCCCATTACAATACACCTCAGCACCATAACTCCACGGGACTGCTTTTGTGCTTTCAAAAGGGACTGGCTTAGTCTTGGCGATAGTAATCGTCGGCCTTTTCGATGATGCCGAAATTGTCACTGATTTGAACGGAATGGTGATCGTAGCAACCTCCCTACGCTCTTTCACAGATTCTGTCTCAACAGAGTCCTCTCGCCCCACAGCCCTGTCAAACTGCAAAGTTCCTTCATCAATAAAACTTTGAACTCCCTTCTTCAGCTTCTCACAGCCCTCGGGTTGAACCAAACAGTCATCACACCCTTCGCCGCAGCCGGGATAGACTCCTCCTTTCAACAAACGCTGCTTTACGTAACTCAAAGGGGTTTTCAGCTCGCTCACTTCTGAAACCAAGTTCAACTCATCATCTACCAAGATTGCATTGGCCCCAGCCCCACCATGCTTGGGCATTGGCTGCTGCGTGATATTGGGACCTTCCTTCCCGAAGTTAATAGCCGTACTATCAAGCAAATCCTGTACTTTATGCTTGAAAGCCAGGCAATTTTCAATATTGTGCCCTGGTGCACCCGAATGGAAGTCACAGTGTTCATTAACATCATATCCGACTGGCGGCTGGCCAGTTGGTGGTGCTAAGGTCCTTTTCTCGACTAACTGCAACTTCAACAAAGTTTGAAGGAGTTCTGCATATGATACCGGCGGCACTTCGAATACTCTTCTCGGTCGCGGGTTCTAAAGTCTGCGCTGATTATTATTAGGCTGCTGCTGAGGTTGTTGTTGTCTCTGCTGCTGAGGAGGCCCTGGAATGGTTACACTAGCAACCTGCGACTGCTGACGCCAGTTCTGACTTTTATTCTTTCGTCGAGCACCGTATACAGCATTGGTATCACCCTGCCTTTTACCGCCAAACGTCTTCTTATTACCTCCTGCGGAACTGGACTCACCCGCTTGAATTTTACCAATCTTCACCCCGTTTTCAATGCGCTCCCCCATCAATATCAACTCAGAGAAAGTACTCATCGAAAAGTTGAGCAACCGATCATAGTACATTCCAGAGAAAGTTCCTATGAACATATCCATCATTTCGCGCTCCACCATTGGAGGGTGCACCCTAGCAGCCAGATCTCGCCATCTCTGGGCGTATTCTTTAAAGCTCTCGCTAGACTTTTGAGACATGCTTTGCAACTGGACTCGGTTAGGAGCGAGATCACTATTATACTGATAGTGTCGAACAAAAGCCTCTGCCAGCTCCTTCCAACTCCTGATCTGAGTAGGATCCAAGCTCATGTACCATTCCAGCGATGGCCCTGACAGGCTATCCTGGAAAAAGTGCATTAGCATCTTTTCATCCTCAGAATATGCAGACATACGCCTGTAAAATGCGCGCACGTGCACCCTAGGGCATGTATCCCCTTTGTACTTATCAAACGACGGTGCTTTGAATTTCAGTGGGACCCTCAACCCTGGGACCAATTCCATATTTGACATATCCAACCCAAGAGCATTCTGGCTGGCCAATCCATTCACCTTCTCTTCTAGCAATCTCATCCGATGGTTGTCATCCCTGACTCTTTCATAGCCTTCGTTCTGACCAGAGAACACATCCTCCTGACGATCCTCCCAGCGAGGTACTGCATCATATCCAACGTAATCCGTATCACGGCCCAGACCTGTTTGGCCATACCTGGGGTCATACCTCATATTACCCATCTCTTGAGTGTTGTATGCGCCAGCTCCGTATCCAAGATTACCATATCCACCAAACCCAGCTTTGGCGCCAGCCACGCTGCCATATCCCATATTCACACCATTGAAGCCCTGGTTACCATTAATACCATTCATTCCGACATTCTCAACACCCCCATTGAAACCCTGGTTGACATTGCCCACAAATACCCCAGCAGTATCTGCGTTGACATTCATATTACCGGTGTTCCCGCCTCCACCTACAGGGCCAGTTTCTCCAGCATTCAAACCGGTTCCGGGAACAGCGTCAGCACTTTGACGATTCTCAACTCGGGGAGAAGCAGCAATGTTTTCACCCTACGGTATCCCGTTGTTCTCAGCCCGTGCGACTATCGGTTGAACCAGATTCTGCAGCTGCTCTTGTCCCTTGGCGATGGTCTCCATGGTTTGCATGAGCAGGGTCATCCTGTCACGCATCTCTTGCATTTCACTCTGCACGTTGTCCATGATCTTCTTCTGGTTGATCCTTGTGGGGTAACGGTGGACCCGCTTTTCTGCAATCCTGAAAATACCTGCTTATTGGTGCAGGAGATAAGATACACGAATCACAAACCTGCAGTGCAAATATGAGTATGTATGCAAAATGCAATGTGTCTGTGCATTAGGGATTATCATTCCCCGATTCTAGTGTGAGCGTGCCAGTGCAGTGACAGTGCTAGCAAGACAATGATTAGAGCCGAATCATAGAAAACCTCGTATATTGCAGAGAAATCCAAGAATACAATATCACTGAGAATACAATAAGATGGCATGACCTCAACCAACAATCCTGGTGATGGTCAGCACAATGCAAATAAAGCAAACAAGCTAATACATGAAGTGATCAAGTACTCCCATAAGCCCGGTACTCTTCTATTAACTTCTTGGTCTCTGGATGACCCGGTCGGGTAAGCAGACCCTCGACAAGCTGGTTTCTTCGCTTGAGAACACGTCGCACGTCACCAGCGGTTTCCTCCCCTGCCCCTTCTCCGAAGCGATCCTCTAGCTTCCGCTTCTGAGACACAGCTTCGTTCCTGCCTTCGATGGCTTTGTTCAGAGCATTCTGGAGACTATATCTGGCCATTACCTCTTCTTCGCACTTCTTAATGCTAGCCTTCAACTGCTCCTCGAGGTCGGAAATCTGTTGTTTCAACTTATCTTCCCTCTTCTTGTTGTTGGTCAGCGTAGCATTCCATGTCTTATTACAAGAAGAGATTTCTCGGTGAGCGGCGTCGAGTGCTTTCTTTTTGGACTCTAGCATGTCGTGAGAGCTTCTGAACTCTTGACCCAGACGTTCGCGCTTCTTCTTCTCCTCAGTCAACTCAGCACCTAGCCTGTTCACTAGTTCGGTCTGCTGTTGGAAAGAACGCACAGCCTTATTCTTCTCACTCCGCATCTGAGCTAGCTCCTTCTCTAACTCTTCATTAATCTTTATCAAGGCTTCCTTTTCTTTCACAACTTGCTCGTAGACCTCCATAGCGACAGTGGTTGGCTCTTCCACCGGAATATGAACAGGGACCGACGCAGCTGGAAATGGCATCAATAATTGTCTGGCTCTCTCTCGGATCCATACTTTGTAGGGTGCATATGCCTGACAATCATTCTTCCCCAACAGCGGTTTCCCTCTTCTGTTAATACGCGTCCAGGCATGCCGAAGCTTGGCTAGTAGCTCTCCACTCAAATCACCGGTGAAGTACAGAGATTCCTGCACTTCTTCCTCCTGAGGCGGGTTCTTCAGCGCATATCCGAACTGCCAGACGAACAAAGATGGGTTGTAGTTGATGCACCTTTTTCTCCCTATCAACGGAACATTAGGATACCCAGCACAACTGCAAATAAGCTCAGACCCCAGCAAGTCTCGATCAAACCACTCGATGTCTTCAGAAGTTAGCCTCATCATCCGCTCTGGCCAGTCAGATGTGGTTGCACTATCCACAAAAGGTCCCTTCAGGGGAAGATGGCTCTTAAACAACATATACAGCAAAGGCACGCAACAAGAGACGTTCTTGCCTCTCCTGTTCTCATTTCTGTAGTGCATCGAATGGTAAAAGTCTCCGATCAGTGTAGGCACTGGGTTACCAGCAACAAACAGATGAAATGCATCCATATCCACGAAGTTTGGGAAATTGGGAAACAACACTATCCCATAAATGCATAGATCCAAAATAGCGTTAAAGACCACCCAACACCCATTCTTGGCGTACTCTTGAGCCTTACCAACCAGAAAATGGAGAGAGAAACCCGGAACCCCTCGCCAAGAAGTCATCAACAGCTCAGAAGCATTCATATGCAAGGCCTTAGCTAAATCCTCCAACTTAGGCTCAGCGGCAGAGTGAATAAAAGGAAATGCATTCTGTACCGGCAGCTAAGTAAACTCTACATACTCCTCCATGGTAGGCCCCAAGATAAAGTCAGCAAACGTGAAACATCTCAAAGTCGGGTCATAGAATTACATCAGCGTGTACAGCCCATTCAACTCATCATCAGTGGACTTGCGAACCAGACTCAACAGCCGTCTATAACTCTGCCTGAAGCTTCTACGGACATCCTCATCTGCAAGAGAAATCAGACCCAGGAGTGGAGTAATATCAGGAATAGGCAGCTTGTAGGCAACTGTCATCCTCGAACCAGCCATGATCAATACTCAGAAGTCCAGACACTAGAACCGGGGGATATACAAATGCACCTGCAGCACAGACACACGTTAATGGGATGCAATGATAATGATTATGCAAACAATGCAATGCAAGCAACATGCAACAGGGGCCAGGTGCCATAGCTGAGAAGCCTGAATCCTAAAAGTCTCAAATCCTGGTCTCAGATAGACCCATCATAAAGCTCCAACACTGGTCTCTGGTAGACCTCATAACATAACCCCAACTGGTCTCTGATAGACCTCAAACCATAACTTCAACTGCTCTCTGACAGACCTCAAACCAACAACTCTGAATGGTCTCTGATAGACCTCTTCACTGTCCATAAATACCTAGGATCTCTGATCAAGAAATAACCGGTATCTGAAGGTCTAGTTACCTGCATAACCCCAAACCCTCTCACAGGTGGATGTCCTAGTAACTGACAAAGGTATGGCATCCTATGCGGTCTTCGGCGTCACAGACTTTCAGGGTTGATGATACGATTCCCAGAAGGAGTGGCATCATCAAATCCTGAAGAGGCCTCACTTAGACAACTTCCAAATGATCGGTCCCCAGAGTCGACAATCCAACTAACCAGCAACCCGAGCCACCCAAAGGGAAGGACAGGAGGCCAACCAGAAGAACCTCGTCTGAGTGTAGATTTCGCGGGACACTAGGACATGCAAAGCACGTGCGCGCCCACTAATCTCTACTCTAAGTCTAGGTGCACTCAAGCCCAGGTCCGGCTTCTCTCTCAATCATAGAACACCCGTCACAACCCACAATACAGCAATAATAATAATAAAATGCTGAAATGCAAATACAGAAATGTAAATCCATACAAATTCCTCGACGGGAAAACAAGCTCTAGGATTGACTCTCTTGATGGACGTTGGATCCCAAATGCATAAGGGCTATCGCAGTCCTTAGCAGCCAGGGGACGTTGGATCCCCAGCAGAGTCGCCAGCTGTCGCTACTGCGAAAATCAGCGCCGACAATACAGAAGAGTCGCCACCGTGCGTTATTTATCCCAAAGGAGGGAAAGGAAACGCTCGAAGTAAACCTAACGCAAAGACGGGAAAAGGTATGGTCATCGCAACCAAAACCTGGATTCGGGAGTCGGTTACGCAAGGGGAAGGTATTAGCACCCCTCACGTCCGTCGTACTCGACGGGATCCACGCTTGTTTGTTTGTACGGATTACATTTCTATCTAAACTAAAGGATGAGGTCTGAAAAGAAAAGAAAAGATGACTCGGTAAAGCATCGCACTTTATGCCTACGTATTCCCGTCTGGAACGAGAAATCAGAGTCAACGTAGTTCGCCTAACTACGGGGGAAGATGGGGAAGGTTGCTCGCTAGGATACTGCATCCTATGCCTACGTACTTCCACACAGCATGGAAGATCAGAGCAAACGTAGTTCGGGCTACGCACGACACAAGCTGTTCAAGTGTCTTTTATGAAAAATCTCACCTTAAACAAGGGTTTTCTTATTGCAAAAAGGTTGATGTTTGCTCAAATCTTTTGACGGAAGAAATGAATTAATCTCTGTTATAACCTTTATTAATGTTTTTCTGCTGTTTTGAAGGAAGAAGTGATGACACTCTACAAATCCTAGGGTTGAAAAGGGGAATAAAATCTACCCTAATGTTATCATGCATGGGTTAGCTCCTAATGTCTATCATGCTCCTCCCTTGCGCAGAGAGAAACAGAGATCCTAAGGGAATAGACAGAAACAGAAACAGCAGATATATACAATAAAGCAGTAAAATGCATGGATGCAACAATACAAGCGAGGCAAGGGAGTCCCACTCAACCTCGAACCTAGAAAACAATAGGCAAAAGTGAAAAGGATTCACTTTCAACCCAACAAGGTAAACAGCAAACAATACAGTCCGGGAAATTCAATCAATACATCAAGAAATAAAACAGCTAAAAGCTAAACAGCAAAGCAATCTTCATCAGCATCAGCAACTATCTTCAGGCTTCAAGCAAGCATCAGCTATCCACAGGCTTCAAGCAAGCATCAGACTTTATCTTCAGTCTCCCAATGGCTTTTCTTCAAGTCCTAACCTCCAAGATGAGGAATCAATCACAAGAGTGAACTGGGTGTTAAGCAATTAGTTGACCACCAAAGGTGGCAAACAAAACTGCTATCAACACAAAGAATATTTCTCTCAAGAGTTCTATCTCTTAGACACTATCACCAAGCCTTCCAAAGGAAGGGGGTGAGTGTCTTAGAGAGACTCTGCATCACAGAGAAGGATGGAGGCAACCAAGACCTTCCATGTTTGAGAATCAAGCTTACTACTCTAGGGCTCTGCCTAATCTCCTAGATCCTAGAAACTTCAACAGCTGCCAGCAAGAGATACTCCTCATCAACTCTGGAAGTTGGTCTTCAGTCTCTGATCTTCAAATGGGCTTCACCATCTCAGGTCTTCAGCTCAAACCCCAAGCCCCAAACAATCCCAATACCCCACACAAACAGATAATAAACCCTAAAGAGGGCACACCACACAGTCAATCAAATATAAGCAATATACTAATAGCAGTATGGGAATCCTAATATTTTCTAAGGGATCTATTACCTACCCATAACCCCTATAGTCCCATACCCCAAAAATCAAATCAAAATTCCTAAAAGAACTAATCTATCTCACCTATGTTCACTTAAAACCCTAATTTTCATCACTCTAATCTCACCTAATCAAATCACCTAAAAATTTAATCCTAAAAATATGAATTAAATCCTATATACAAGTTGAAGTCCTAAGCTAATCACTCTAAAAAGAATGAACCCTAAATCTAAAGGGAACTAATAGAACTAAAATCAACAAATTTAAGTGCTAAACTAAATCCATTAAAATGCTATTTACAAGAAAAATGCATGAAAAATAGTAAAACAAAAAAAAATGCCATTTTTATTATTTATTAATTTTCTTAACAAAATTATGAATCTAACACAAAAAGAACCAATTAAAACTAAGCTTTTTTCAATTTTTTATGATTTTTTAGAGGTCAAAGAAAATTAAAGAAAATAAAATCACAAAAAAAGAATTAAAATGGGGAGGGGGTGTTACTAGCAATGGCGCCCAGTTCAAATTCTGATGGGCCTGGGAATTGGGGGGCGCGAATATCAATTGGCGCTAGGCCCAGCACGCTCAGAAAATCAATTGAAAAATTAGAAGAAAAAAATTGAAACCACGGTGCATTTAGCAACAAAATCATGTGCAATTCCATTGGGCTTATCAAAAGGGGGTGGGGTTAGCAAGATTAAATCCAGGCCCAGACATTGCGTTTAAGTGAAACGCATCGTTTCACTCCAAACTTTCCCTCCGTTTCTCTCTTCAAATCTGGACCGCACGATGAGGTTAATGAGTCAACATTTTAAAACAATCCAACGTCCCTGGGTCATCGTCCCCAATCAACACTTAGGGTTTTCAGAATTCCTCACCCATGCACAAACTTCCACAGCTTCGATCTCCCTCCTCACTCAACCAAATCCTTTGATCCAAAAATGAAAAATGGCCTACTCAAAGCCCTCTACAAGATCCTGCACTTGGATTTTTCTAAAACTCATTATATAATCAAGCTCGATGGCTAGAAGTCTTGGACACCATGAATTGCACCTGATGTGCATGGTCATCAAACTTGCTCAAACTAACCTAAAATGATCTAGGGATTATGCTGAGTATTCTGAGCCAAAAAGCTAACATTATCTTGCCCTAATTCAGGAGTTCTTGATCTTGAAAGATTCATCACCATGAATCAAACCTTCTCTAATGGCCATAACAGATTGTGCACATGTTCATCTACTTAAACCTAACACTTTTACACTACTAATCTAATCTAACGACACCTAATTATAGAGATAGGAATGAAATCACCAACCTGCTTAGTAGCTATGGCAGAGGTGGTTACAGGTGGATTCAATGCTTGTAACCCTTCGAGGATGATCTTTGATTGATGAGGATCTTTCTGTTTGCAAAAAACTGGAAGAAAAGTGCTTGGATTGTTGGCTGCAACTCTGGTGCACAATCTTGAGTTTTGGGAAACATCTCCTTAAACCTCCATTGATGGACCTTGCATCGTGCTCATTCACACTCACAATATGCCAAAGACTGAAAATGAAGAACTCTTTTGAACAGAAATGGAAGATTATGATAATTCTCTCACTTTCTTACAATGGAAGCAACCATAGAATTCTCTCTCTTCTCTCCCTCTTTTCACCAACCCCTTGCACCAATGAGTTCAATCCAATATATAGATGATGATGGACAGATCTAGAAGTTTCTAGATTGATCTTAAAAGATTCTAGAATGTGGTGGAAAATTCATGAAATTCTCATGTGATGATACTTTGAAACATCTCATATCATGATTGTATCCCTTTCATATTTGTGTTAAAATCTCCTTTCATGAGATATTGAGAGTGTATGTGTGAAAAAAAACAAGCCTTTCCTTTCATTATGTTGAGTTTTGCAAGGGTGCCTTAATATGCAAGTAACAACATTACAAAGCAAGTACAATTTTTAAGCCCTAACTCAAAAGAGTGGCTGAACCAAAGTGTCTAAAATGATGTTTGGAATCAATTTGGTATATTGGATGACCCATTTTGGATTTGTAGATCTCTCAAACCAATTTTTCATTTCAACTTTTTCAACTTATATGCCTTTTTTAGGTCATTTTTCACCAACTTTGGTCAAGTCTTATTCTATGCATTTCCAAACTTCCATGACTTCTATTCTAGACTTAAAATGGCATTTTGAGCAACTTTGATGTTGTGAAGTTTTTCATTTGAAGCTTCCTTGTATGAGTTTTAGGCATAGGCTAAGAATGACCTGTAATCCTCAGATGACCAAAATACCCTTTGCTTGCCAAGACCATAAGTAGAGTTCCACAAATCATATGAAGGCATACGATACCTTCCTAGAAAGCTAAGACAATAAGGAACAACTCTCATGTTGGCCAATAATCCATTTGAAATATCCTTGAAGGTCAAAAGTTGCTTGGAAGACAGACAACTTTCACAGACAAATTTCAGTGCCCTCAGATGACCTGTAACTTGCAAGAGCTATAACTTGAGTTCTACAAATCATCTTGATGACTTCCACCACTAAAATTAAATCTATGAAGATGCTCTACAAGTTTCATGTGGACCAAGAATTCATATGAAGCTTACACTGCTTTGAAGTTTGACCTAAATCAGGGGATTTTACACTGAAACCCTAATTTGGTAACTCCTCTTCTCCTTGACTCCTCTTGATTTTTCTTTAACACAACATCATATCCATATCCATATAGCAAATAATGAATCCCACATTCTTCAAATGATCCTTGATGCCCTTCAAAACACTTCTTTGACCTAGTGTTGACCCTAGTTGACTGACTTCAACTGAGGCTCTTGCAATCATTCCAATGACTTGGTTCTCCTCAAAAATGATCATCTAGGATTTTCATAACATCCATACACACCTCATGCTCTTGGCTCATAGCTCACACTTCCTCTGATGATCCCCAAACAACCTCAGGATAGGAGAGAACTCATTGATCAACCTGTCAACACTTCCAAGCCCCAATTCTTCCCTGATGACCTGAGTAGACTTGAATATGAATGAAACCCTTGGATATGCCTCCTGAGATAAGAATAGCACTTGATCTCCTGATTAAGATAGCTTGCCTATGCTATGCAATGCAGATGAATACACTATGTACATGATGACAACGCAAATGAATATGCAATTGAAACATAAACCTAGGTTAGAAAAGGTTGGGCAAATTTTGGGGTGCAACACATATCATTCACAAGCATTTCATACAACAATAACATTATGCAATGTGACTCAACATACTCAATGCAACTCAATGCTATGTGGTACCAACACTAGTTATCGTTTTTCGGTTTTCACTCTAAACCGGGTCTACCCATCTAGACCGATAACTTGTTATCATTTTTTTATTTTTACTTTAAACCTGGTCCACCCTTCTAGACCGATAACAACCAAGCCCGTCCTCTAGGCTTCAAACCCACCCTTCTAGGTTTGGGACAAGCCACTAGTTTCCACGAAACTAACAGACATTGCCTCTTGACTGAATGATGCATGTACAATCAATCAACACAATAAATGAACTTAAGACCGTTCCCGCGTCTTAATCCCATGCACTCAAATAATTCACCCCTTCGAGAATTTCATTATGATTTTACACACAACATATATCAAATATTTATCAATGTATTCATTTCACACGTCATCATCATCACACTCAACAACGATGCACACATATCACATATGTTCCCATGCATCGTCCATATATAATCACAAGCAATGCACACATATCTACATTATGTTCTCATGCATTCATACAACATCACATACAATTAGGATGCATTCACAATTCAATACAAACATCACATGGATTGATCATTTCACACATAACATTTACAATATTCATTAGTGTATTCATTTTCCAATAGCATCATTACATTATCAAACAATGCACACATATCCATGATATGTTCCCATGCATTCCACGTTCAATCGCACACCATAATATGCATTCACAAATCTATTAGACAACACGCACATAATCATCATCATCACAATCAACAACAATGCACACATATATCAATCATATGTTTCCATGCATACTTATTACATAATTGTACGCAACCTCAAACATTCACAAACTCATTAATTAATACACACATAATCATCATCATGTTCTCATGTATTTATAATTGATAAAATTAATACTCACATTACAAATCTAGGATTCACGCACGAAGGCTACCCACAGCATATCTCATCTCAATAATACATATACTATCCAATTCATATGAGCATTAACATATTCGAATCAACCACATAATCATTAAACAAACAGCAGAGTAGAAGATAATTGCTGTCGACTTCGCCACCATTCGCCTGGCGAACCCTCGCAGTGAATACTCGCTGGACCTTCTCCCGGCGAAGTCAGTAGCTACTGACTTGGTTCGCTATCATTCGCCAACATGCTCGCCTGGCGAACATTCGCCACCAACCCTTCGCCTGGCGAACTTGCCAGCGAAGTCCACTGGGATTAAATTCAGAATTATTCGCAAGCATTCATTATGCTTCGCCCGACGAAGCTTCGATTCCATTCGCCTGGCGAGAGCCAACGAACCTGCGTAGAACAGAATCTCATTCTGTCTTCAACCTACAACTCACCACCAACCGACCGATTACACAGCAAATCATTGCCAAACAACATACCCTCATGTTACCCGACTATTCTACGACCTTATTTCCAAGTTTCGACCGATTAAATCATGAATCTACCGATTAATCCAAATTTGCCCTAACATGGAAAATGATGAAAACACCACACAATCCAACCCCTACATACATAATAGCATACAATGATTAAATAGCAATGTTTCTCACCCTTACCTCGATTAATCGGAGCTTTGATGTTGGTTCTTGATGATTTCCACTTTTCCTCTTCTCCTCCTCTCTTTCTCTTCTTTCTTCTTTCTCTCCTCTTTCTTTCCAAATGTTTCTAACTTTTGTTTTCTTTTCTTTCTTCCTTGTATACTCTTCTTATTTTCTTTCCTTCCCAATTCCTTCTCAATATTCTAATCAATTCCAATTAATAAAATTAATTCCAACATTAATAAAAATTCCACTAAATCAATTAATTACTATAATTAATTAATTTATGAAATTTGGGCTGTTACACCCGTGACCATGATCTATCCCCACCATTCTCCACAATGGAGTACGGATGAATCACATACACTCCTCATGAGCAATGATTCGTCCCACCAAAACACCACGATATGCATAACACCAAATGCACAACAACTAAACTCAAGCACACTAAGTGCACACGATCCCCTGATCACATAACCATACATCATACATACATGCACCCATCAATCAATTATTTTAATTAAAGTTACACGATCCCCCTGATCCCATCACCGTATCCCGTATATATCTCACACGCAATCTAATTATTTCAGTTAAATTCAATCACTACATAATTTCACCTCTTAACACCAAGTATACATTATTCTCCACTAAACACCACATATGTACCTGTCCCAGCCCAAGGGATCCTACAAAACGAATCACACAAGAAAAACAGCACCACCTCGCATTCTGTCACGCTCCCTGGCTCCTTCGCTTAGCGAAGCCCTAGCGAACGCTCGCTAGCTGCTCGCCTAGCGAACTCCCTAGCGAAGGCAGACAGTGGCTACTGGAAGCCTTCGCTACCCATCTCTCTCAGTGAAGTCCTAGCGATCACTCACTACTAACTCACCTAGCAAACTACCTAGTGAATCGCTCGCTAGCTACTCGCTTAGCGAATTCTGCGATCTCTCAAAACCATCACAGTCCAAAACTGTTATCTTGCTCAAATTCAAGCCTATAACTCTAATTCCAACTTCTGTCCTATCAATACTACAACCAATAACACTACTGTTGCGGTGGAAATAGGATATCAAAGTATTAATTAATTTGAATCACAATTCTTAGTTCACAACCGATCTTTGATTTATCCGAAGGAAAAGGTCAAAAGAAGGAAAACCTAATTTTACATTGTAAGCACAATGCGGGGAGAGATCTAGGTAAGGGGGTTGGTTAAATTTAGGGAAGATATTAGCACCCTAAACTTCCGTAGTACTCTACGGGAACCTTTTGTTTATTTTTATTATTTGTTTCATTAATTGCTTCAAGGGTATGTACAATGGAATTAAATATTAAAAAGACCTAAGGGGTTAATTCTAAGTTTACTCGGCAAGACATCGCATCTTGTGCCTACATATCCTTACGGGAATGGAATCAGAGTAACTGTAGTTCCCCTCAAAAGGGAGGTTAGAAATGTCTTGATTGTGGTCAAGGTTTCAATGGGAAATAAGCGTGTCTTAAGACCCGCTTACATAGAGTCCTAAACTCCTGTCTCTACGTTGAAAATGTTAATTAAAATAGGGTTGAAATTAGGGATGAAATTAGGGATTCCACGGCGGGAAACCCTAGAATGGAGTGCGGCGACTCCTTAACCTAATGCTAGGGTACAGGGTAATTTTGTCCACGGCGGGACACCTAGGCAATTAGGGTTTTGGAAACGGTCAAGGGTTAAAACTATTGACTCGGAGGTCACACGGCTAGACCTAATCCTTCGGAAGGTTTTGACGGTAAATTGATACGAATGACGAATTATTACATGGCGGCGTTAAAGTACAAAAATAAGGAAAACGGTAAAGCAAAAAGCATCGCGACGATCACTCGCGTAAATTACAAGTCCCAAAAATGCAAGAATAAATAACTGCGACGATAGCCTCGCATAAACTACAACCAAGAATAATAAACAAGAACAATAATTGCGACGATGGCCTCGCATAAATTACAACCAGGAACAATAAAATACCAGCAAAGTAAAAGATTAGTAACCAATGACAAGTGAGAATTAAATACAGTTAGACGAAAAATTAGATGGGAACGTTATGAATTTAAGTAAAAAATTAGAATTTTAACGAAACAAGAAAAAAGTTAGAAGTTTGGATCTTAAAAAGGAGAAATTAATAAACAGTGAAAATTGATACGTAATGAAGATGGTGATAATATACAAGTAATAATGGAATATGAAATAGCAACGATGATGTCAGATTATGTACAAATATAAAAATAAATACAAAAGTAAATAAATAAAGATTAGTGAGCAAGTTCATGGATAATCGAAAATACTGTTAGGAATGAAGAATGAAAATTAGAATTGACGATAATTAGAAGTTAAGTGAAGAACATTTTGAGACGATGAGAATTTAGGTAATTAGAAAAGAGTTAGAATGAAATTAGGTTTTTTTGTGAGATTTGGAAAAGTTAGAACTTTAATGTGATTAAGAAAAAGAAAATAGATTAAAAGTTAGCAAAAAAAATAGAACTTCGAAATTTGGTTTTTAAAAAAAGGTTAGAAAATTAAAAAAGGTTTGAAAATAAAAAAGAAAAGGTTAGAATTTTAATAATAATAAAAAAAGAGTTAGCATTAAAAGTTAAAAAGTGAGTTAGAACTTTGAATTTTTTAAAAAAAGTTTCTTGAAATTTTAACATAAAAGTTAGGAATTTTTAAATTAAAAAAAGAATTATTAACTATGAACAGTTAGAGTTTTAATTTTTAAAAAAAAGTTAGAATGTTAGAATTTTAATAAAATAAAAATATATTTTTAATTAAGAAAAAAGGTTAGAAATTTTGAAGAAAAAAAAGATTAGAAATTTTTTAAGAAAAGAAGAGTTAGTTACTTTTGATGAAGACCGTAAGAGTCTTTGATGCTTGTCGATCTCTCCCGTTTTGTTGTTCCTGAGTGTCCTTTTATACTTGATTTTTAAATCTTTTTCAATCTCAGATTTGGTTTGAATATTTCAATCTTTTTCAATCTCTGATTTGATTTGAATGAATTTTTATAATGATTTCAGATTTGATTCAATGATGGTGATGCTGATATCTGGATCTGATTTTCTTATGATGATGATATGCTTTGATTGATTTTATTTAGCTTCATATGTGATTCATTGTGATTAGATTTGATTTTAAAAAAGTGTTGGGATTTAAATTTAAAAATGTTACCAAAGAAAATTAGAGTTTAGAGTTTAAAGTTAAAAAAAAGAGTTAGAATTTTAAAATAAAAAAAAACATTTGAATGTTGATTTAAAAAAGGTGTTAGAATTATTTTAAAAACTGTTAGAATTTAATTTTAAAAGGAAGTTAGATCTTAATTTAAAAAAAGAAAAGGCCATTAAAATTTAATTTTAAGAAAAAAAGAAAAGAAAAGAAAGGTGTCAATTTTTAATAAAAAAGATTTAGATTTAATTTTAAAAAAGGTTTAACAAAAAAGATTTAATTTTAAAGAGTTAGAAAGAAAAAGATTTAATTTTAAAAAGAGTTAGAAAAAGAATATTTAATTTTAAAAAGGAGTTAGAAAAAAAAAGATTTAATTTTAAAAAGGTATTAGAATTTGATTAAAAAAAGTGTTAGAAATTAATTAAAAAGAGGTTATATTTTAATTCTTTAAATAAAATTACTCTTGAAGAAAAGAAAAAAAAAGTTAAATTTTAATCTAAATCCTAAAAGTTAGTAAAAAGAAATTAAAATGATTTAAATAAATAAACTAAATAGAAAGAGAAAAAAAGGTTAAAAAAACATTAGTAAAGTTATAAAATAAAATAAAATAAATTAAATTATTATTAGTTAAAAAATTTAAAAAAAAGGTAAAATTTGGGGTATGACAACTACTCTATCATTTTCTATCAATTTTAACTCCAGAATCCACACCTATGTTCATTATCAGACCTACCGAAGTTACTCAGAACTTCACCAATCTCTCAACAACACATACTCAAAGTCATCAATGGAAGCCTTGTTCATAAACACATCAACATACATGGAATTCATCATAACAACAACAACAATCATCAACATTTCAAATATATCATACATATTCACCAAATTCCTACGGGGTTAAGGAATCCCCTCTACCCAATTCATGTAATTTACCAATCTTAACCCGTTTCTCCCCCTTACCTCGATTAATGCTCCGATTGACGAAGAACCTGAAGAATCGATAGCCCTAGCCTTCTTCCCTTCCTCCTTGTTCTTCCTCTTCTCTCTTTTCTCCAAAAACTGATTTTTATCTGTTCTCTTTATCTTCTCTCCAAAACTCTCTAATACCCCTTTTACTTCTTATTTTATTTATTTAATCCAATAATAATAACTAATAATAATTATAATACCCCAAATTTTACCCTTACATTCAGTCAATTATTTCGCATAGCATTTTTGCATCCATTAATCACTAACCAGGCTTGAAGTGTGATTTGTTTGGCAGGAATCAAGTTCAGGGGCGTTTTGGTCTTTTCACACCATTTTAGCAAAATCAGAAGAAAAATGGTCTTTAAGCTTCGAGGCATTCAGACCATGATACGAGGGGCAGTTATCCGTCATAGGAGTTGATTATCAAGACATCAAGTTGGCTCGATTTATTATTGAAAAATGTCGGGAGTGTATTTGAATTTGGGTCGTTCATTTGTTCAGGGCGGAGTTCCGTTTCAGTTAATAACGTTGTTGCACCCCAAAATTTGACCAACAATTATATATCCATCTAGTGTTTGAAAATGGATACCTTCATCAGAAAGTTCAAGAGATCCTCAGAGGAAGTGGATTGAAACCAGGGTTGTGTGCTTCATAGCTTGAGAGTTGTGGGTACCCCTCAGATGATTCTGAGACTTTGAGAATGAACTTGATGTTTTGATAAAGCCTATGAGATGTCTTGATAGCCATCATGAAGCCCAGAGAGGTCATTATGCAAGAATTCTGAAGATTCAATCATGAATGGTAGAATTAGGGTTTTGACTGGGTCAACCCTAGATTAACTGAAGATTTGGAGAAGGTTGAGACCTAATCCAAGGGCCATGAGATCATGGAATGATGCATAGAGATGTTATAAAGATGATTCCTAGACCAACTCATCATGATTGAGGAGTTTGAGAAGTTTCAAGTCAGGGTTTCCAAGGATTGTCAGTGAAAAAACCCTAATTTGATCCCTATCTTCCAGGCAGTTTTAGCTCTAGATGTGATTGATATCTCATCTTCCCCACAACATTAATGTTGTAGAGCTTGTTCTTAGATTTAATTTGAGTTGTGGAAGTCCTTGATAGGAGTTACAGAGCTCAAGTTATGGTTTTGACAAATTACAGGTCAGCTGAGGTGTGTGAATCTGGGTCCTTGAAAGTCACCCAACTTGCAGACAACTTTTGCCCTAGTAGGATGATTCCTATGATCTCTTGGTCAACATGAATGTTGAAGGGAATCTTCTTAGCTTTAATTTGAGTGGTATAAGTCCTTGATAGGATTTATGGAACTCAACTTATGGTTTGAACAAGACAAGGGTATTTTGGTCATTTGTCAGTTATAGGTCATTTTAGCCAATGCCTAAAACTCCTATTTCCAAGCCTCAAATGGAAAAACTCAAAACATGAAAGTTGTTCAAAATGTGATTTTAAGTCTAGAAAGAAGGTCACAAATTGTTGGAAAAGCTCATAGCATGAAGTTACATGATTGGTCAAAAATGAACTAAAAATGGCATATAAGTTTGAAAAGTTGAATTTGAAAATTGGTTTGGAGGATCTAGGAATCCAAAATAGGTCATCCAATATATCATTTTGATTGGAAACATTATTTTGAGAACTTTGGTTCAAATAGATTTTTCATTTGAGGTCTAAAAAAGGGACTTTCTTTGTAAACCTATTACTTGCATTATAAGTCAATGTTGAAAAACCTTACACAAGCCAAATGTAAGGGCTGATTTCCTTCATACACACTTAATATCTCATGTAAAGACATATTCAAGGGATTTTGGCAAGGTATGAAAGAAGATATCATGATATTTCAAGTTCTCATGTGGTGATATTTTCAATACTTTCTAGAAAGATCTAGATGATTCTAGCCTCCTCCACCACTTGTTATTTAAAGAGGGCCATGAAGAGAGTTCAAAGGTTGGTGAAAGTTGAAGAATTGAGGAGAGAAGAAGGAGATTCGAGCTAGGGTTTCAAGGTGTACCATAACTGCATTTCAAGAGAAAAGTCACTACTACAAGCTCTCATCTTCAAGGATTTTGCATACAGAAAGTAAAGCACCATTGGAAGATCACTGTGGAGAAGTTACAAGGCTTGAATCGTGCCATAGCATCACCTCCTTATCATTCTTGACAGGTTCTTTTCCTTCTCCTTTTCACCTTAATTATGCGTAGATATACCATGATTTAGGCATAGAATGGATAGGCTAAGTTAGATGATGAGATCTTGAGACTTTGAGCATGATTCATGGAGGTTGAAGTTTTGGCATGAAACTTTGGAGATCAAGAACACGCACCCTAGGCCACTATATTCTTAGGTTTTTAGCTCAGCATGATCCCCTTGGCATGAGGTATAATCCTGATTAATATGAGATCATTTCATAACCATGCAAACCAGAGCATAAGAATGGAGGACAAGACTTGCAGCCTTCGTATCTTCTTCTTGAGGGAGAATTAGAAGATTCTAGCACCATGGTTGTGTAGAAGGAGAGGAGTAGATGAATTTTGATGTTTGGATCGTGAGGAATGATTGAGAGTTGAGGGAGATACGTGGAGTAGAAGTTGCTTGCATGAGAGCTGGTTCTGAAACCCTAGTTTGGTTCGTTGGAGAAGACGTAATCACCATCGTCCATCTCCTTTGAATATTTGACTAATTCATCTCAACCAACGGCTCAGATTCATTCAGATTTGGAGGGAGATTCAAACGGCCAAAACGCCGCGTTTCAGTTAGTGAAGGACGTTGGGCCTCGTCCAGCTTTCCTATTCGCACCCCACCAAATTTCTGGCCCATTGAAATGAACTGGCGCGTATTACTGTTTCCACCCCCCCCCCCTTTTGTATTGTTTTATCTTATTTTAGATTCTTTTAATATTTTTGCAATCTTAAAAAATTCATAAAAAATTGATAAATGGCTCTTTTTTGTTCATTCTTTTTTCTATGTTGAGATAATTTTGTGTAGAAAAATATAAAAATAAAAATGAAATTTTATTTTTTAATGTAGAATTTATGGTGGTATTTTCTTTTAAATAGGACAATTATTCTCTTTTGGTTGATACCTTATTTTGCAAGAATTGTTTTAGGACCTTCCCTTAGGATTTTTAAGCCATTCTTTTTGGCATAATTAGATATTGAACCCTAGTTTCATGTAGGATTTATCCCTTGATTTTAGAAGTTAAATTTGATGTAGTTTGATTGTTAGAAATTTAGGTGCTCTAATTAGGGTTTTAAGTTGTATAGGTAGCCTTGAACAAATTTGTTTTGGGGTTTATAGGCCAAATTAGTGTATGGGGAATATATGGGTTAAGGGTAAGTATGTATAGAATCCCCTGGAATTTTACTAGAATATTGTATGGTGTTTTAGTATTTTTCATTGATTTTTGAATGTATGGATAGTATGTGTGTTGCTTAAAGGCATAAGTTGTATTGTTGTGTTTTCTTTCCTTCTCTTTTGAGTGTGTGAGCTTTGAAGATTGAGTTGAAGACCTTGTGGATCATCATGGAAGCTTTGAAGACCTTGCAGAGGAGTTTAGCATAGCTTTTGTTGTTTTGTTTATAGGTTGATAGGTGCATAGGCAGAGCCCTAGATAGAATACTTTGTTCAATAAACAAGGAGTGTCTTGTTCACCTCCTTTCTTCTCTATGACACAGAGTCCCTTAAGGGTATTCACCTCTCTCCTTTGGAGGGATTAGTGACCTTGCCCCATAAGGTAGAACTTTGAGAGAGCCTTTCCTTTGATGTTAAGTTCTCAATGGCATCCTTTGGAAGTCAGTGAGTACTGTAACATCCCCACCTCATCTTGTTAACTGAATCTTGTTTGCTGGAGCATTGGAGTCATTGAAGATAGAAGCTAAGGCCTTGAAGAGGATGATTCCTTGGAGATTATTGAAGTCTGAAGACTCTGTGAAGATCAAGTTGATGCCTGAAGATCCCTGAAGATAGTGAAGCCTGAAGGTGGAGCTGATCAAAGGAGCTGAACCTCAAGGGAGAAGATGAGTTGATACTCATGTTATAGGGTTGATACCTGGAAAGCAAGTGATCTCTGAAGTCTGAAGACTGGGTTGCTGCTGGAGGAGCTGAGGCTTTCTTCTATTTTCTTTGATGTATTGTGTGTTTTGTCTGATTTGTCTGTTGCATTAGACTAAGCCCATTTAGAATAAGTTCAGTCTAAGAGCATGAGTGCATCTGATTGTATTGTTATTGCTTGGCTTTGCTTGCGGGTATTCGGTAGAGCCCAGCTCCCTTGCCCATGTGTTTATTTTGCTTGATAGCATGATTTCATTTTCTGTCTGTATGATTACAGTTTACTGTTTTGCTTGATAGCATGTTGTTTATTTCAGTATGGTTACTGTTATTTCATGACTGGCTTGAGGTCGAGACGAGCTTGTGGAGGCTGAAGCCCCACACACATTTCCTCCCTCACTTGCATTGCATGCATTTTACTGGTAAAGCTGATGCTTTTGTCTGTTTTGGTGTATCATTGACATGATCCCTTAGGACTCTCATTTCCTCTGATGAGGGTTTGATGATAGACTTTTAGGTTGAAACCTATGCATGACAACATCTAGGAGTTCCCTGTTCAAACCTCAACCATAGGATGAACCCATGGCATGACAACAGTAGGACTTGATAGTCTCCCTCCTAGTTGGGCTTGTTCTCTTCTCATCTCGAAACAGTTTAAGATACAGTAATCATGAATGATTTCTTTCGTACGTTACGAGCCTTAAGCTATCTGAGAAAGGGTTGTGGGAGAGTTTCTTTTCCACAGTCTGGATGTTTAGTATGGTACCCTTTGGGTGACATGCGACGCATTCACTCTCAGGTCATAGTCTCTAGTGCGGTTGAAATCGCAAACACAATAAAAAAACACTTCTTTTAGGAGATAACCCGTAGTTTCCCGAACTACGTTTGCTCTGATCTTTCATACCAGATGAAAGTACGTAGGCATAGGATGCGACATCCTAGCGAGCAACCTTCCCCACCTTTCCCCGTAGTTAGGCGAACTACGTTGACTCTGATTTCTCGTTCCAGACGGGAATACGTAGGCATAAAGCGCGACGCTTTGCCGAGTCATTTTTCTTTTCTTTTTCAGCCAGCCTTGATAGGTAGATAGATTATAACTAACCCGTCCAAGTAAACAAACAAGCGAGGATCCCGTCGAGTACGACGGACGTGAGGGGTGCTAATACCTTCCCCTTGCGTAACCAACTCCCGAACCCAGACAATGGTTACGATGACCTTGTCTTACCCTTATTCGTCAGGTTTTTCCGATCGTTTCCTTTCCCGCTCTGAGGGATAAATAACGAAAGGTGGCGACTCTTCTGTCATGCCGGCACCTTATTTTCGCGCAAGCGACAGCTGGCGACTCTGCTGGGGACTTCATAGTTTCCTAGGGATCCAACGTCCCGAAAGCGAGTCAGTTTTGGGATCCAACGTCCCTTAAGAGAGTCAATCCTATCGTTTGTGTGTTTACCTGTTGGGTTGCGTTTATTTATCGCATTTTTACTTCTCGCACTTTATATCCCGCATTTTATTTTCAGTATAATATGATTATTTGTGTTGTTGTGGGATGGGAGTTCTGATTGAGTGAGAAGCCAGACCCAGGCTTGAGTGCACCATAGACTTAGAGTGGAAATTAGTGGGCGCGTGCTTGCTTTGCAGGCACTAGTGTCTCATGAAATCCACGCTCAGACGAGGTTCATCCGGTTGGCTTCACTTTCAACCCTTTGGGTTGAGACGGTTGCTGGTTTGGTGGATTGTCGACTCTGGGGACTGATCATTTGTGATTCAGCTAAGTGAGGCCTCTTCAGGACTTGATGATGCCACTCCTTCTGGGAATCGTATCATCAGTTTTGAAAGTCTGTGACGCTGATGAACGCATAGGATGCCGTACCTTGAGTCAGTCTAGGTTCATACCTGTGAGTGGGACTGGGTTTGTTGCAGGAAACTTAGACCTTCAGACCACCTGGTTTTCTTGACAGTAAATCAGTTATGTCGGGTTCTCAGTTGCAGACCTGTTCTTGATAGAGCAAGAGGTTTTTGATCAGAGGATCTTGTCGCTGGGTGTTCGTCTGTTCTTGATAGAGCAGGTTTCGATCAGGGTGTTATCATCAGTGGTTTGTTCTGGATGGAGCAGATTTTGAGTGAGGTCTGAAGGCCTCATCGGCAGATGTTATTTGTTCTTGATAGGGCAGATTTTGAGTGGGGTCTGAAGATCTCATCGGCAGATGTTATTTGTTCTTGATAGGGCAGATTTTGAGTGAGGTCTGAAGATCTCATCAGCAGCTGTGTATTTGTTCTTGATAGGGCAGATTTTGAGTGGGGTCTGAAGATCTCATCGGCAGATGTTATTTGTTCTTGATAGGGCAGATTTTGAGTGAGGTCTGAAGATCTCATCAGCAGCTGTGTGTTTGTTCTCGATAGGGCAGATTTTTGATTTGGGGTCTGAAGACTTCAGCAGATATTCCTTGATATTGCGCCCGGGGTCCTTATTATCTGGCACTTACTCTTGTCAGGACAGAATTTTGGTCCTATCAGATGGTTATTCTCAGCAGATCAGATCAGTGGTTTTACACCGGGGTTTCGTCCTCATCAGTGACTGTTGATACCGAATCTCCACAGCGGCCACCTGGATATATTATTGCATACCCGCATCTTGCATTAGTTTACGCATTCATCTGCATTCCATTAACGTGTGTCTGTGTTGCAGGTACCGTTTCCCCGATCCAGGATTTCCCGTCTCCTACTGTTGTTATGGCTTCTCTCAGGAAGACTGTTGCGTACAAATTCCCGACCCCCGATGTGTCGAAGCTGACTGGTTTGATAGCCCTGGCAGGGCATTCTGTGAAGGATAGGTTCAGGACGTCTTATGGCAAGTTGCTTAGTCTGGTCTACAAACCTTCTGCGTCTGAGTTGAACGGGTTACATGCTCTTCTGCAGTTTTATGATCCTCCCTTGAGGTGTTTCACTTTTCATGACTTCGTTCTCGCGCCGACATTGGAAGAGTATGCTGATATGTTGGGTGTGCCTATCAAAAGGCAGATGCCTTTTGTCCACATGGATGCTGAGCCTGATCTGGTTAGCTTGGCTTCCTCACTCCATTTGAGCGCTTCTGAGTTAGTGGTGACGAGTTGGAACAAGGTCCCAGGGTTCTCTCTGCAGTTTCTGATAGCTAAGGCTCAGCAGTGTGCTAAGGACAAATGTTGGGACGCCTTCAGCGCCATCCTTGCTTTATGCATATATGGCATCATCCTATTTCCCAGTATGCCTGATTTCGTAGACTTTGATGCATTCCATATCTTTGCCTCAGGGAATCCAGTCCCTACTCTGATCGGAGACGTTTACCATTTAGTGCATTACAAGAATGAGAACCGGAGAGGGAAGAATGTTTCATGCTGCGTACCGTTGTTGTACAAGTGGTTTGATAGTCATTTGCCCAAGAGGGGTTCTTCTGTCTTGTCTGCAGCCACAGCTGAGTGGCCTGAGCGTCTGATGAGTTTGTCTGCGGAAGACATTGTTTGGTTCGTTGACAGAAGCAGGTTAGGCACCGAGATGATCTTCAGTTGTAGTGGGTTTCCTAACGTACCTCTGATAGGTAGGAAGGGTTGCATCAACTACAACCCATCATTGCTAGTTCGTCAGTTTGCATATGCTTTGAGGAATCCACCGAAGGAATAAGAGGTACGGGAATCTCTGTACCTCACGGGTATTCTAGAGGGGGAGTTGTTGTCCAAGCTTCAGTATGCGTGGAACAATATCAGCACGAGAGGAAAGTCTTTGTTGGGGAAGAGCGACAACCAAGCTTATCCACCTTATTCAGATTGGATCAGAGCCAGAGCCAGCGCTATAGGGATGCCATTCCCTCATGTCAGACCAGAGAGTCCTCCACCAGTCGAAGAGCCTACCACTGTGTCTATTCATCAGCACAACCAGGTATTAGCCGAGCGTGATGAATTGAAGAGGGCAAATGCAGAATTAGAGAAGTAGTTAGCTCAGCTTCGAAGTGAGAGGAACGAAGCCGTGCATGCTCTCAAAAAGCAAGCAGAGTCGGTGAGCCAGCTGAGTGCAGACTTGGCAAAGCAGATTGCTGATCGGGAACGCTTAGGTCAAGACTTCAGAGCTGCTAATGATGTGTTGGCTACGAAGAAGACGCATCTGGAGGAAGCATACCGGAGAATATCCAAGTTCGACCAGCATTGGAAGACTTCCATGGCCACCAGGAAGGAGCGAGAAGACAAGCTGATACTGCAGATTTCTAAGCTAGAGACTGAAGTGAAGGACAGTGAACGGAGGTTTGACGAAGAGACCGCCCGCAGGTACTCCGCTGAAGCCCGTCTCAACAAAGCTATTGCTAGCCTGAAGGAGCACAAGCTGATGCTTGAGTCTAAGAAGCGGAAGCTGGAAGATTGCTTTGGCGAAGGCGCTTGGGAGAGTTCAGTTCAGGGGCTTCAGCATACTATCAGGCAGAGGGAACTACTCGTCGAGGGGTTGCTCACTTCGCCAGATCATTCAGAGACAAAGGAGTTATTAGCAGAGTATCGCGCCCGTGGCCGTACTTGACTAGTTATATCCCTGTCGTTTTTGATCTTTGATGTATGCTGACCATCACCAGACTTGTTGGCTGAGGTCATGCTGTTGATTTGTACTCGCTAATACTGTGTACAACCTTGACAGGCCTTTCCATATATATATGAGATTGA
The DNA here is from genome assembly GCA_963859935.3 of Lathyrus sativus. Taxonomy (NCBI): domain Eukaryota; kingdom Viridiplantae; phylum Streptophyta; class Magnoliopsida; order Fabales; family Fabaceae; genus Lathyrus; species Lathyrus sativus. The sequence goes on from OZ012737.1 coordinate 441,785,195, forward strand.
TGTTTCCATGATTGGGCTCGGATTTCTTCTTCCTCTTGTTATTATCAGCACCGTCACTAAGGCACTAGGATCGGGGGAAAATCTCCCACGCACACAGACACACGCATGCATCTGCATGAAGCATATTTGCATAGTGTATATCTTGTTGTTTTTCCTAACCTTTATTGTTGACAGGTTTTTCAGGTTCCGCGCTGCTTCCGATCTCCAGGATTGATCAAAGACTCATCCACCGCTACTCAACTCGCGCTAATCAGACAAGAATCATGGACCAGGTACAGTCAGACGTTCAAGAGCTCCGTGAGCGGATGGATCATTTTATGGAGCTAATGCAGGTGGTCGCGAATGGTCAAGATCAGCTTCGTACTCTGGTTCAACCGCTGATCTCCAGGGTTGACAGTAATGGCATACTTCACGGAGGGGCCGTGCCTACTCCTCCTCAAGGGGATACTCCACAGAATGTTGTTCCTGCTGCCGGAGGCAACGGCAGTGCTAACGGCAATCTGATGACTAATCTCGGACTCAACGCGGCGGGCGCCGTCAATGGTAGTTTGGGAGCCAATGTTAATATAGGGCCGGTCAACGGCAATGCTGGTGCAGGAAATTTGGTGGTGCCTCAACCGTGGCTGGAGGACCATCAGGATGATATATTCTCTCAGAGAGGTATAGAGGCAGAGTTGAATGCCGAGGCTCGACTCAGGTTCAAGGCGCTGGAAGACAAGATGAGGAGCATAGAAAATCAGAACACATTGGGCGTTGACATGTCCAACCTCGGGTTGATTGCTGACTTTAAAGTACCCCACAAGTTCAAGGTGCCTACCTTTGAGAAGTATAAGGGCACCACTTGCCCCCGGGTCCACCTCCGATCTTATTATAGAAAGATGTCCGCTTATTCTGACGATGAGAAGTTGCTGATGCACTTCTTTCAGGATAGTCTTTCTGGTCCATCACTCGAATGGTATATGGGCTTGGAGCCCGCTGCTGTGCGCACCTGGAAAGAGCTTGCAGAAGCGTTTGTTCTCCACTATCAATATAATAGCGACTTGGCTCCCAACCGGGTTCAGCTTCAGAATCTCTCACAGCGGAACAATGAAAGCTTCAAAGAATACGCCCAGCGGTGGCGTGAATTGGCTGCTCGGGTTCAACCGCCGATGGTTGAGCGTGAGTTGGTACAAATGTTCGTGGCTACCCTTCCCGGAATCTACTATGAAAAGCTGGTCAGTGGCATGTCTGGAACATTCTCGGCTCTCATCACTTTGGGCGAGCATGTTGAGAACGGTATAAAGATCGGAAAAATTCAGGGCGAATCACCCTCAGCTGGAGGAGGTAGCAAGAAACCCTATACTGGCAAGCGTCGAGAGGGAGATGCCAGTGCTGTCACTAACGCTAGGAGAAAGGGCAAGGGCCCTCATCCTCAGATTGCTAGCATAAACATCCCAGCTGCTCCGCCGCAGCCGCAGCCGCAGCAACCTCAGCAGCAGAATAATCAGGGGTATAAAAGATATCAGAATCGGGCTCCTATGGCAAGCCGTCAGTTTGATACTCCACCTATGTCATATGCGCAGCTTCTGCAAACCTTGCTGCAGCTTCAGCTAGTTCAAAAGAGGACGCTGGCTCCCTTAACAGGGGCGCCACCCCCGGGATATGATGCCAGTGCTACTTGTGAATTCCATACTGGGGCACCTGGCCATACGATTGAGAATTGTAAAGCTTTTAAGCACAAAGTCCAGGACTTGGTGGACGCCAAGGTTATCAACTTTTCTGACAACGTGCCCAACGTCACCAAAAACCCGATGCCTCATCATAAGGGGGGCGGAGTGAATGCTGTTATCACCGAGGAGAGTGCAGACTTGCTGACCGATGTCAAAGATTTGAAGACGCCGTTGAGTTTTGTCAAGGCTAAGTTGCTGAAGAAGGGCTTCTTTCCTGGATGTGGAGAATTATGTATGGCTTGTGCTACGCTTCCTGATGGGTGTGAGCAGCTGATCGAAGGTATCCAAAGTCTGATGTCCGAGGGTATTTTACAGTTCAGCCGGAGCGTTGAGAGTACATCAGGGGAAGTCGTGCTGAAGCAGGCAGATGAAGTTGCTACCATCACTATCCCTCGTCACCCTATTACTATTTCTGCGCCTCGTCCGCCTACTATTACCATCACCAGGGCCGGACCAATCCCATTCGAGAGCACCAATGCCGTTCCATGGCATTATGGCGCCGAAGTTTATTGTAATGGTCAGAAGATAGAGCTTGAGCCGTGTGGATCGACTGTGCAGAATCTTACTGAAGTCAGTGGCATCACTCGGAGCGGTAGAGTGTTCGCACCAGCAGAGGTTACAGCAGAGAAAGTGGTCCAAGCTGACGCTGTGGATAAGGGTAAAGGTAAAGCTGTTGAAGAGGTCCCTGCAGGGGTAGAGAAGGACTTGCTGGTTAAAGATGCTGAAGAGTTCATGCGACTAATCAAGAAGAGTGACTACAAGATTGTAGATCATCTTCATCAGACTCCGTCAAAGATCTCGATTCTTAACTTGTTGTTGTGCTCTGAGGCGCACCGCAACGCATTGCTGAAAGTATTGAATGCTGCATACGTGCCGCAGGAGATATCAGTGAATCAACTCGAGGAAGTAGTAGCCCATGTCAATGCTGGTAATGGGCTGGGATTTACAGATCTGGAGCTGACTCCTAAGGGAAGAGATCACAACAGCGCCTTGCACGTCTCAATAGAGTGCAGAGGCACGATTATGTCACATGTCCTGGTGGATACGGGTTCCTCGCTTAACGTGCTTTCGAAGAAGGCACTGATGAAGTTGGATACCCGTGGACTGCTGTGCACGCCCAGTGATCTGGTCGTGAAAGCCTTTGACGGAACCAAGCGCCACGTCTTCGGAGAGCTGACCCTGCCAATTCAAGTTGGTCCAGAGACGTTCAATGCGGTTTTCTATATCATGGATATCATGCCCGCCTATAGTTGCCTCTTAGGTCGGCCATGGATCCATTCTGCTGGTGCCGTGACGTCCACGCTGCATCAGAAGCTTAAATATGCTGTTGGGGGAAGCATAGTGACAGTCTGTGGAGAGGAGGACATCATGGTAAGCCACCTGTCGTCCTTTAAATACGTTGAAATGGATGGTGAGATCCATGAGACTCTTTGCCAGGCATTTGAAACCGTCAGGGTGAAGGAGGTGGCTCCTGTCGTCGCAGAGAAGCAGGAGATGAATCTTTCCTCGTTTAAGGAAGCTCGGGCTGTTGTCGAAGCCGGTTCCACCCCAGGCTGGGGGCATGTTTTGGATATACCAATCAAACAGGATAAGTTTGGATTGGGATATTCTCCGCAAGCTGAAGCTTCATCTTCTTCTGGTAGCTCGTCTCGTGGGAAAGGGCCGATCCTATTCACCAAGGGGGGAGTAATCTTCGAGAGTATCAATGCTGCGTCGGAGGACAGCGGAGACAGTGATTGCGATCTTGACGCCTGGATTCAACCGAGCAAGACGGGCGAGCACCTCCACAATTGGACCATCAAGGAGATTATCAAGCTGACAAGTGAAGAGTAATGATTTGCTTTTTACAATCTTTGTACAACCCTATGTCCTGCCCGGGGCATAGTAGTTGGCAACGAGGTTCGTGCTAACCTGCATATTCCTGCTTTAAACTTAACCCTTGTTATTGCAGGATCCACGTAACAGACGACATCGACTCTGGACCCTCTACGGCTCACTACGACTTTGATTGCCCGATCTATCAAGCCGAGGATGAGATTGATGAAGACGAAGACCTTCCGGAAGAATTGGCCCACTTGTTGAGACAAGAAGAGAAGGTTATTCTGCCTCACGAGGAGGATATTGAGATTGTAAATCTGGGTTCTGAGGAGCTCATCAGAAATGTCAGAGTTGGGGCTGCGCTGCAGAATGATGTCAAGCATAGACTGGTCGAGATGCTTCGAGAGTATAGTGACGTCTTTGCTTGGTCATATGAGGATATGCCCGGACTTGACACTGATATCGTGGTTCATCGCTTGCCGTTGCGGGAAGATTGCCCTCCAGTCAAGCAGAAGCTCAGGAGGACGAGACCAGACATGGCTGTAAAAATCAAAGAAGAGGTCCAGAAGCAGTTGGACGCAGGATTTCTAGCCGTTACCACTTACCCTCCGTGGGTCGCCAACATAGTGCCTGTACCGAAGAAGGACGGTAAGGTACGCATGTGCGTCGATTATCGGGATTTGAACAGGGCGAGCCCTAAGGATGATTTCCCGTTGCCTCATATCGATGTGTTGGTCGACAATACAGCCCAGTTTTCCGTGTTTTCGTTCATGGACGGCTTCTTCGGTTACAATCAGATTAAGATGGCACCGGAGGACATGGAGAAAACGACGTTCATTACCCCCTGGGGAACATTTTGCTATAAGGTAATGCCCTTCGGTCTGAAGAACGCAGGGGCCACTTACCAGCGAGCAATGGTAACTTTGTTTCATGATATGATTCATCATGAGATCGAGGTCTATGTTGATGACATGATCGCAAAGTCCCAAACGGAGGAAGAGCATCTGGTCAATTTGTTGAAGCTGTTTGAAAGGCTTAGGAAGTTCAGGCTGAGGCTGAATCCTAACAAGTGCACTTTTGGAGTGCGGTCTGGAAAGTTACTGGGGTTTATCGTTAGTGAACGAGGTATTGAAGTTGATCCTGCGAAAATAAAAGCTATCCAAGAAATGCCAGCGCCGAAAACAGAAAAAGAAGTTCGTGGTTTCCTGGGCCGAATAAACTACATTGCAAGGTTTATCTCTCAGCTCACGGCCACTTGTGAACCGATGTTCAAGCTGTTAAGGAAAGATCAGGCGATTACTTGGAATGAGGATTGCCAGAAGGCATTCGACAAAATAAAGCAGTATCTTCAAGAACCTCCAATCTTGATACCCCCAGTGGCTGGACGGCCATTAATCATGTACCTGACGGTTCTGGAGAATAGTATGGGGTGTGTTCTCGGTCAGCACGACGAGACGGGCAGAAAAAGAGCATGCCATTTATTATTTGAGTAAAAAGTTCACTGAGTGTGAATCTCGATACTCGATGCTGGAGAAGACGTGTTGTGCACTAGCTTGGGCTGCCAAACGTCTACGACAGTATATGCTCAACCACACCACTATGCTGATTTCGAAGATGGATCCGATCAAGTACGTCTTCGAGAAGCAGGCTCTTTCGGGCAGGATTGCCAGATGGCAGATGGTGTTAACAGAGTATGATATTCAGTACGTCTCTCAGAAAGCCATTAAGGGGAGCGTATTGTCTGATTACCTATCCGAACAGCCGATCGAAGACTACCAGCCGATGAAGTTCGAATTCCCTGACGAGGACATTATGTTTCTCAAGGCGAAGGATTGTGATGAGCCATTGCCCGACGAGGGACCAGATAGGAAGTCTCAGTGGAAGTTGATATTCGACGGAGCGGTTAATTCCTATGGGAGTGGTATCGGGGCTATCATCACGACTCCTCACGGATCCCACATCCCTTTTACTGCGAGACTGACGTTTCCAGTTACCGATAACGAAGCAGAGTATGAAGCATGTATTATGGGTCTAGAAGAGGCAATTGATTTGAGAATCAAGAATCTAGACATATATGGTGACTCAGCGCTCGTAATCAATCAGATTAGAGGGGAGTGGGAAACTCGTCAAGCGAATCTAGTGCCGTACATGAATTATGCCAGGAGGCTGCTTCCTTTCTTCGACCGGGTGGAACTTCATCATGTACCCAGGGCTGAAAATCAAATGGCTGATGCTTTAGCCACGTTGGCTTCCATGTATAAAGTCAATTATTGGAATGAGGCTCCAAGAATTGTACTTTCGCGTCTTGATAGACCGGCATTTGTCTTTGCGATCGAGGGTGCCACCGACGGCAAGCCATGGTTCCACGACATCCAGACCTTCCTCATGACTAAGGAGTATCCTGCGGGTGCGTCTACCCAGGATAAGAAGACTCTGAGGAGGCTATCCGGAAACTTTTATCTCAATCCTGACGGAGTGCTGTATAAGAGAAACCACGATCTCGTGCTACTCAGATGTGTGGATGAAAAAGAGGCGAGTATGCTCATGGAGGAAGTCCATGAGGGCACATTTGGTACGCACGCCGGCGGGCATGCCATGACGAGAAAAATCCTGAGAGCAGGGTATTACTGGCTGACTATGGAGTCGGATTGCTTCAGATTCGCGAAGAAATGTCATAAGTGCCAGATTTATGCGGATAAAGTTCATGTGCCGCCGTGCCCATTAAATGTCATGTCCTCCCCTTGGCCGTTCTCCATGTGGGGCATTGACATGATAGGCAAGATCGAGCCCACCGCATCCAATGGTCATCGTTTTATTCTGGTAGCTATCGACTACTTCACCAAGTGGGTGGAGGCAGCCTCGTACGCTAATGTGACCAAGCAGGTGGTAGCTAAATTCATAAAGAGGGACATCATCTGTCGCTATGGAATTCCCGAGCGGATCATTACTGATAATGGTTCGAATTTGAACAACAAGATGATGAAGGAGCTGTGCCAGAGCTTCAAGATTGAACACCACAACTCATCTCCTTACCGGCCAAAGATGAATGGCGCTGTTGAAGCGGCCAACAAGAACATCAAGAAGATTGTTCAGAAGATGGTTGTGACGTACAAAGATTGGCACGAGATGCTGCCGTTTGCCTTGCACGGTTATCGTACGACGGTGCGTACGTCGACCGGGGCAACTCCTTTCTCCTTGGTGTATGGTATGGAAGCTGTCCTACCGTTAGAAGTGGAGATTCCCTCTTTGCGGGTTTTGGTGGATGTAAAACTTGATGAGGCAGAATGGATTACGAACCGCTTGAACCAGCTCAGCCTGATGGACGAGAAAATGTTAGCATCGATTGCATTTGGTCGTCTGTACCAAAGCCGAATGAAGAAAGCTTACGATAAGAAGGTGCGTCCTAGAAGCTTTCAGACGGGTGATCTCGTCCTGAAGAAAATCCTTCCGCCACACTCCGATCACCGGGGCAAGTGGACTCCGAATTACGAAGGGCCGTATGTCGTCAGCAAGGTCTTCTCGGGAGGAGCTTTGTTGTTATCCACGATGGATGGTGAAGATTTTGCATCCCCGGTGAACGCGGACGCAGTTAAAAAATACTTTGCTTGAAAGAGACCCGCTGGACAAAAAAGAAAGAGTCCAGGCAAAAAAGGGGCATCCCGGCGAACCAAAAACAGAATAAAAGGTTCGGGCAAAAATTAGGGATATATTGAAAAATGTACACTCGCGAAGTCGAAAACCTACACTGGGCGGCTTCGGCAAAAAGGGGTATCCCGGTGAACTGAAAACCCGAAAGGGCGGTTCACGCAAAAAGTTAGGGATTTGAATAAGCAAATGACTGCGTTCCGCGTATGGACTTTCATTGTTTGGTGGTTCGGAAGACCTGAGGGCCGTTCATCTGACTCAATCTCTTCCAAAGCTGAAGCGTCGGAGAGGTATCAAACTCGAGTGGGTCTTAGAGGGATCAACTCATGGTGTTCGTCTACGCCTCGATTGCCAACATTTGTGTATACTGATGTATATTTATGTTTTCTTTTTTCGTGCGGCTTCCTCATTCCAGGAGTTTGCCTCTGTTGTAAAACATTTTTGCCCATTCAGGGGTTCATCATCAATAAAATGCACATTATTCAGCAATTCTACTTGTCTGTTTAGCATTTATCTGTTTTGTTTACGAATGAAAACGCCGATGTTTTTGATAAAATGCGCATACATAAACTTACGGGCCTAGGCCCATTGATTGTTGAAACAATTGATTAACTGAATATTTTCGCGAGATAATAATCTGGATAGGACCCTTTGAGGAGGGAGTCTTGTCTTGTTTGTTTGTGTTGTTGCAGGTGTAGCACCTTCCGGAAGATGTGCAGAGCGCACCCCCGGAGCAGGATTCTCCCCCAGCACCGGGTCACAAGTGTAGGTTTCATAGAAATGTTCGGGTGCCAAAGCTCGTGTTTTCCCCAGTAAAGTCGCCGCAGCAGGTGTTGCCCCAGCACCGGGTCACAAGTGCAGGTTTCGTAGGGAATTGGTCGTACGCCGAAATATGCAGTAACTAATGGTGTCAGACTGAAGTCTCCAGTGGAATTGAGATTCCCCACCAGAGTCATGTTCTCTCCTGAAGTTGGATGATTCCCTCTTCCCCAGTAGAATGACGGTGCAGCTGATGTTGTATTCCCCTGCAGAGTTGCACTCTCCCCCGAAGTCAGATGATCCTTTCTTCCCCAGCGAGATCGAAATTCCTCATCAGAGTTGTGCTCTCCAGTGAAGTAGAATGATTTCTCTTTCCCCGGCTGAGTCCGCAGATCCGTAGAAAAGCAGAATCCTTGGAAGCAATTGGGACCGTGAGTGGTTTTCCTAGCGGATGTTGAACAGCTGATGCTGTATCTCCCCAGAGTCGTACTCTCTCCAGCGAAGCAGAATGTTTTCTCCTTCCTCAGCCGAGTTCGCAGATGTCCAAGAGAGTCGAGTCCTTGGAAGTTGATCAGATCATGATTGGTTTTTCCCCAGTAGAGTATGGAGCAGCTGAAGTTGTTTCCCCACAGAGTTGTTATCCCCAGAAAAGTAGCCGAGACGGCCACGCAGTCTATTCTCGCGATGGATATCGGCAGGTCCAAGTTCTCGTACAGTTTCGTCCACTGCAGTAATCAGCTGAAGTTGTTTTCCATGCAGCAGTCCGCGGAAGATCAGTTCCCCAGACAGAGCCTGATTGATATTGGCGTGCCCACGTTCTCCTCAGCAGGATGACTCCTCTATCTGAGCAGTTCTTTCTCCTTGACAGGAGGATCTCCCCCCAGCATTAGTTTGCTGACGGGATGGCATCGTGCGTGACTGCATAGCATTCAACACTGCATAGCATTTAACGCCGCATAGCATTGTGTATGATTGCACAGCATTTAGCATAAACGCATATCATTCCCACTGAGGGGGAGCATGGCGCAGAAACATATGCATCATAAGCATGACCTAGGTTACTATCATTCTTGTCTTACAGGTATTCCACCAAAAGACCGGTTGCTCAGGATGATTCCTGATACTCTCTCCAACAAGGTCGCTTTCTTAGGATGATTCTTAAGACCCCGGTGTAATCCCCACTGTCGCTCGCTCAAGATGATTTTTGGGATCCCCAGCGAAGTCTTCAAGACGATTCTTGAATTCCTCAGCAGAGCCGTTTGCTTAGGATGATTCTTAAGACCTCAGCGCAAGTTCTCGATTGGTTTGCTCAGGATGATTCTTGAGTTCCCCAGTAGCGTCCCCAGCAAGAGGTGCCCAGGAAGATTCCTGGAGCACCCAGCAAAATAAAGTCTCCAGAATGGTTATCGGTTCAGGATGATTCTTGAAGGCGCCCTACGGAGCTGTTTGTTCAAGATGATTCTTGAAGTCCTTAGCAGCGTGAGATGTCTGCTCCAACAGTGATGTCTAATCTGAAGATTGACTTCGTAAACGCCTGAAGGCGGTATCAGAATGTTCCTGTGAGTTCAGATCTCCCTGTTGATGAATCAACGTGTGGCTGAAGACAAGGTTCCAAATTTTGTATGCAAGATGATCCGTGTTGGCCTGAATACCAAGTCAGTTGTCCTGAAGTGACGGTTGATTGCGATCAAGTGAATGATATTTCTTCTGACTGAAGTCGAAGATGTTTCTCCAGCTGAAGCGGAGTTTTGCCTGAAGGCAAAGTGTTTGAATCCCCGTAGAGTCATGAATGGCTCAGGATACCATTTCTCTGACTGAAGTCATAGATTTCCCAAGCTGAAGCGAAGGTGCCTAAGGGCAAGGTTACCCCAAGGTCATGAATGACCTAGGATTCATTTTTCGGACTGAAGGCCGAAGTATATCCCTGACTGAAGTCTCGGATGCTCTATAGCAGAGGCGGAGTTGCCTGAAGGCATATCCATGTATCCTTGAAAGCCAAGGACCATTTCTTTAGACTGAAGTCGAAGATACCTCCTGCAGAGTTGCCGACGGGCAAAGTTTACATCTTTGAAGGTCAAGGATGTTCATCTTCAGAAGTACTTGGAGATCTTTTCTAGCTGAAGCTGGGATCGCCGACGGGCAGGGTTTCATCTATCTTCAGAAGGACTTGAAGATTCTCCAGCGGATCTGGAGTGGCCAGGGGCCAGGGTTCCATCTATGTTCAGAAGTACTGGAAGATCTTTTCTAGCTGAAGCTGGAAGTGGCCAGGGGCCAGGGTTTCATATATCTTTAATGTTGAGGTTCTACGGTGGGCAGCGTGCAGCAGTATTCCGATGTTCGTTATGGTTCTGAGGGGGACCCCCAGATCAGAGTGTGCTCGGTTAAGTCTCTCAGTCCCAGCGGAGTAGTTTCAAATACGCAAGTGTACCTTTTGTTCCATTCACCAGGGGTGAACCCCAGGTCAGAATTGTTCAGGGTTGCATCATTTGTCCAGCGGCGAGGTTGGATGTTTGTTCGACGGCGAGGTTGAACGTTTGGATTTGACGGCGAGGTCAGATCATCATTTTGTCCAGTGGCGAGGTTGGATGTTTGTTCGACGGCGAGGTTGAACGTTTGGATTTGACGGCGAGGTCAGATCATCATTTTGTCCAGCGGCGAGGTTGGATGTTTGTTCGACGGCGAGGTTGAACGTTTGGATTTGGTGGCGAGGTCAGATCATCATTTGGCCAGCGGCGAGGTTGGATGTTTGTTCGACGGCGAGGTTGAACGTTTGGATTCGACGGCGAGGTCAAATTATGTTTGTTTGACGGCAAGGTCAGACTCTTTAAATCCCCAGTAAAGATGATGTTTGTACGACGGCGATGTCGAGTGTCTCTAAGAGGATGTTTGTTTCCGACGGCGATGTCAGATTCAGTTTTCCAGCGGCGATGTTGGGCGTGTCAAGGTGATCCAGTCTTCCGACGGCGATGTTAGGTGACGCAGATCCTTTAGTTCTCCAGCGGCGATGCGGGGTACTTTGTTTAGAGATGTATTTTCTCCAGCGGCGATGCAGGGTATTTTGTTCAGTGTTGTATTCTCTCCAGCGGCGATGCGGGGTATTTTGTTCATTGTTGTATTTCCTCCAGCGGCGATGTTGGATATTTTGGTGATTCAGGTTTAGGTCTCCGGCGGCGATGTTGGGCGCTTGTTTCCCCGAGTTATGGTTGTTCTTGACGGTGATGTCAGATGATTTGGTGTTCCAGCGGCGATGTTGGGCGTTCCTCAGAATCTTGTTTGACGATAATGTCAGGTGGTTTAGTCTTCCAGCGGCGATGTTGGGTGATGTGGTTGTCTGAAGGCAATATCAGAAGAAGTTAACGAGGATGACTGGCGGCGATGTCAGATCAGTATCTCTCCAGCTAGCGGCCGTGCAGCTAGCATTGCAATATTCGAAGATTTGTTCCCCGCAGAGTGCCGTGTGCTCGTGCAGTTGGCAAATTTTCGGGTTTACCGGTATTCAATCGTCTCGCACCTTGATTGGTTGAGAGCCGTTCGCTTCTCACCCAGTCAGGTTCAAGCCGTTTGAATAGGGGCAGCTGTTGCACCCCAAAATTTGACCAACAATTATTTATCCATCTAGTGTTTGAAAATGGATACCTTCATCAGAAAGTTCAAGAGATCCTCAGAGGAAGTGGATTGAAACCAGGGTTATGTGCTTCATAGCTTGAGAGTTGTGGGTACCCCTCAGATGATTCTGAGACTTTGAGAATGAACTTGATGTTTTGATAAAGCCTATGAGATGTCTTGATAGCCATCATGAAGCCCAGAGAGGTCATTATGCAAGAATTCTGAAGATTCAATCATGAATGGTAGAATTAGGGTTTTGACTGGGTCAACCCTAGATTAACTGAAGATTTGGAGAAGGTTGAGACCTAATCCAAGGGCCATGAGATCATGGAATGATGCATAGAGATGTTATAAAGATGATTCCTAGACCAACTCATCATGATTGAGGAGTTTGAGAAGTTTCAAGTCAGGGTTTCCAAGGATTGTCAGTGAAAAAACCCTAATTTGATCCCTATCTTCCAGGCAGTTTTAGCTCTAGATGTGATTGATATCTCATCTTCCCCACAACATTAATGTTGTAGAGCTTGTTCTTAGCTTTAATTTGAGTGGTGGAAGTCCTTGATAGGAGTTACAGAGCTCAAGTTATGGTTTTGACAAATTACAGGTCAGCTGAGGTGTGTGAATCTGGGTCCTTGAAAGTCACCCAACTTGCAGACAACTTTTGCCCTAGTAGGATGATTCCTATGATCTCTTGGTCAACATGAATGTTGAAGGGCATCTTCTTAGCTTTAATTTGAGTGGTAGAAGTCCTTGATAGGATTTATGGAACTCAACTTATGGTTTGAACAAGACAAGGGTATTTTGGTCATTTGTCAGTTATAGGTCATTTTAGCCAATGCCTAAAACTCCTATTTCCAAGCCTCAAATGGAAAAACTCAAAACATGAAAGTTGTTCAAAATGTGATTTTAAGTCTAGAAAGAAGGTCACAAATTGTTGGAAAAGCTCATAGCATGAAGTTACATGATTGGTCAAAAATGAACTAAAAATGGCATATAAGTTTGAAAAGTTGAATTTGAAAATTGGTTTGGAGGATCTAGGAATCCAAAATAGGTCATCCAATATATCATTTTGATTGGAAACATTATTTTGAGAACTTTGGTTCAAATAGATTTTTCATTTGAGGTCTAAAAAAGGGACTTTCTTTGTAAACCTATTACTTGCATTATAAGGCAATGTTGAAAAACCTTACACAAGCCAAATGTAAGGGCTGATTTCCTTCATACACACTTAATATCTCATGTAAAGACATATTCAAGGGATTTTGGCAAGGTATGAAAGAAGATATCATGATATTTCAAGTTCTCATGTGGTGATATTTTCAATACTTTCTAGAAAGATCTAGATGATTCTAGCCTCCTCCACCACTTGTTATTTAAAGAGGGCCATGAAGAGAGTTCAAAGGTTGGTGAAAGTTGAAGAATTGAGGAGAGAAGAAGGAGATTCGAGCTAGGGTTTCAAGGTGTACCATAACTGCATTTCAAGAGAAAAGTCACTACTACAAGCTCTCATCTTCAAGGATTTTGCATACAGAAAGTAAAGCACCATTGGAAGATCACTGTGGAGAAGTTACAAGGCTTGAATCGTGCCATAGCATCACCTCCTTCTCATTCTTGACAGGTTCTTTTCCTTCTCCTTTTCACCTTAATTATGCGTAGATATACCATGATTTAGGCATAGAATGGATAGGCTAAGTTAGATGATGAGATCTTGAGACTTTGAGCATGATTCATGGAGGTTGAAGTTTTGGCATGAAACTTTGGAGATCAAGAACACGCACCCTAGGCCACTATATTCTTAGGTTTTTAGCTCAGCATGATCCCCTTGGCATGAGGTATAATCCTGATTAATATGAGATCATTTCATAACCATGCAAACCAGAGCATAAGAATGGAGGACAAGACTTGCAGCCTTCGTATCTTCTTCTTGAGGGAGAATTAGAAGATTCTAGCACCGTGGTTGTGTAGAAGGAGAGGAGTAGATGAATTTTGATGTTTGGATCGTGAGGAATGATTGAGAGTTGAGGGAGATACGTGGAGTAGAAGTTGCTTGCATGAGAGCTGGTTCTGAAACCCTAGTTTGGTTCGTTGGAGAAGACGTAATCACCATCGTCCATCTCCTTTGAATATTTGACTAATTCATCTCAACCAACGGCTCAGATTCATTCAGATTTGGAGGGAGATTCAAACGGCCAAAACGCCGCGTTTCAGTTAGTGAAGGACGTTGGGCCTCGTCCAGCTTTCCTATTCGCACCCCACCCAATTTCTGGCCCATTGAAATGAACTGGCGCGTATTACTGTTTCCACCCCCCCCCCCCCTTTTGTATTGTTTTATCTTATTTTAGATTCTTTTAATATTTTTGCAATCTTAAAAAATTCATAAAAATTAATAAATGGCTCTTTTTTGTTCATTCTTTTTTCTATGTTGAGATAATTTTGTCTAGAAAAATATAAAAATAAAAACGAAATTTTATTTTTTAATGTAGAATTTATGGTGGTATTTTCTTTTAAATAGGACAATTATTCTCTTTTGGTTGATACCTTATTTTGCAAGAATTGTTTTAGGACCTTCCCTTAGGATTTTTAAGCCATTCTTTTTGGCATAATTAGATATTGAACCCTAGTTTCATGTAGGATTTATCCCTTGATTTTAGAAGTTAAATTTGATGTAGTTTGATTGTTAGAAATTTAGGTGCTCTAATTAGGGTTTTAAGTTGTATAGGTAGCCTTGAACAAATTTGTTTTGGGGTTTATAGGCCAAATTAGTGTATGGGGAATATATGGGTTAAGGGTAAGTATGTATAGAATCCCCTGGAATTTTACTAGAATATTGTATGGTGTTTTAGTATTTTTCATTGATTTTTGAATGTATGGATAGTATGTGTGTTGCTTAAAGGCATAAGTTGTATTGTTGTGTTTTCTTTCCTTCTCTTTTGAGTGTGTGAGCTTTGAAGATTGAGTTGAAGACCTTGTGGATCATCATGGAAGCTTTGAAGACCTTGCAGAGGAGTTTAGCATAGCTTTTGTTGTTTTGTTTATAGGTTGATAGGTGCATAGGCAGAGCCCTAGATAGAATACTTTGTTCAATAAACAAGGAGTGTCTTGTTCACCTCCTTTCTTCTCTATGACACAGAGTCCCTTAAGGGTATTCACCTCTCTCCTTTGGAGGGATTAGTGACCTTGCCCTATAAGGTAGAACTTTGAGAGAGCCTTTCCTTTGATGTTAAGTTCTCAATGGCATCCTTTGGAAGTCAGTGAGTACTGTAACATCCCCACCTCATCTTGTTAACTGAATCTTGTTTGCTGGAGCATTGGAGTCATTGAAGATAGAAGCTAAGGCCTTGAAGAGGATGATTCCTTGGAGATTATTGAAGTCTGAAGACTCTGTGAAGATCAAGTTGATGCCTGAAGATCCCTGAAGATAGTGAAGCCTGAAGGTGGAGCTGATCAAAGGAGCTGAACCTCAAGGGAGAAGATGAGTTGATACTCATGTTGTAGGGTTGATACCTGGAAAGCAAGTGATCTCTGAAGTCTGAAGACTGGGTTGCTGCTGGAGGAGCTGAGGCTTTCTTCTATTTTCTTTGATGTATTGTGTGTTTTGTCTGATTTGTCTGTTGCATTAGACTAAGCCCATTTAGAATAAGTTCAGTCTAAGAGCATGAGTGCATCTGATTGTATTGTTATTGCTTGGCTTTGCTTGCGGGTATTCGGTAGAGCCCAGCTCCCTTGCCCATGTGTTTATTTTGCTTGATAGCATGATTTCATTTTCTGTCTGTATGATTACAGTTTACTGTTTTGCTTGATAGCATGTTGTTTATTTCAGTATGGTTACTGTTATTTCATGACTGGCTTGAGGTCGAGACGAGCTTGTGGAGGCTGAAGCCCCACACACATTTCCTCCCTCACTTGCATTGCATGCATTTTACTGGTAAAGCTGATGCTTTTGTCTGTTTTGGTGTATCATTGACATGATCCCTTAGGACTCTCATTTCCTCTGATGAGGGTTTGATGATAGACTTTTAGGTTGAAACCTATGCATGACAACATCTAGGAGTTCCCTGTTCAAACCTCAACCATAGGATGAACCCATGGCATGACAACAGTAGGACTTGATAGTCTCCCTCCTAGTTGGGCTTGTTCTCTTCTCATCTCGAAACAGTTTAAGATACAGTAATCATGAATGATTTCTTTCGTACGTTACGAGCCTTAAGCTATCTGAGAAAGGGTTGTGGGAGAGTTTCTTTTCCACAGTCTGGATGTTTAGTATGGTACCCTTTGGGTGACATGCGACGCATTCACTCTCAGGTCATAGTCTCTAGTGCGGTTGAAATCGCAAACACAATAAAAAAACACTTCTTTTAGGAGATAACCCATAGTTTCCCGAACTACGTTTGCTCTGATCTTTCATACCAGATGAAAGTACGTAGGCATAGGATGAGACATCCTAGCGAGCAACCTTCCCCACCTTTCCCCGTAGTTAGGCGAACTACGTTGACTCTGATTTCTCGTTCCAGACGGGAATACGTAGGCATAAAGCGCGACGCTTTGCCGAGTCATTTTTCTTTTCTTTTTCAGCCAGCCTTGATAGGTAGATAGATTATAACTAACCCGTCCAAGTAAACAAACAAGCGAGGATCCCGTCGAGTACGACGGACGTGAGGGGTGCTAATACCTTCCCCTTGCGTAACCGACTCCCGAACCCAGACAATGGTTGCGATGACCTTGTCTTACCCTTATTCGTCAGGTTTTTCCGATCGTTTCCTTTCCCGCTCTGAGGGATAAATAACGAAAGGTGGCGACTCTTTTGTCATGCCGGCACCTTATTTTCGCGCAAGCGACAAACGCGTCCTCTTGATATACAACAGAGGGGATTTAGGTTGAATTCACTCAGATTTAATCAGGCAGTGAGATCAGGATTATGAGGAGAATAAGCACATGAACAAGAACTTAAGTACCTTTGAATGTCATTCGTGAGTATTTATAATTTATAATTAGGAAATGGATTTAAATATTTGTGGATTTTTATTCACAAATGTTTATAATTTATAACTAAGAAATAAATATAAATAAATTTAGATTTGTATATTCATAAGTATTTAAGAAGTAAATGAGTATTTTTGAATTTTATTTCATAAAGTACTTAATTTACAAAGGAAGTGAATCAAATAATTTTTGAATTCTAATTCATGAATCATCGTTGTGTTTACAAGAGAATCACATTTACAAACGAGTATCTATGCTAAAAGAATCCTAAGTCCTAAAAGCCTCTAATGGTTTCTTCATGATTTTCCGCCTTGAGTTCTTCATACAGCTCTTGATCACCTGGAAAAAAATAGAAAACAAAGCAGAGCAGAAAAAAGTGTTAGAGGTTGTTTGACACTCTCAGAACATCGTCATCATCGAGTGCCGGGAGGGCACGACCGAAGCCGCGTCCTACTCCCGTCACCAATCCGCGCCATCGGCGTCAGATCAGGTAGCTAATGTTCTTATTTACGGGACAGCCGAGAAAGATGAAGAGTAAAAGAAATAGGATTGAACTGATTTGCCAAAAGGATTCATGCGACTTTGGATTTAAAACTAAAACACCGTTCCATCAAGTAAATATGGTAAATTCCAACTGATACAAAGCTGAACAACAAGGCCAATACGAGTTCAGACCTAGATGCCAATAGGTCTGAACCGTCTTTCGATTTTTTCCGATACCTGAAACATAAGGGTCAAACAACATCAGCAGCAGAATTCAAGACTAAAACAGTTCAACTACACAAAGCTTGAACAGACAAATCAGTCCATAAACATCAAAACAGTCCAGTTTCATAAAAAGGGAAAAGCCAAAGCCAAGTCGAATGAATTTGAAGAAGAACCAAGTCAAACAAATCTGTCACCCGAAGTTCAGCAACAATGTCAGGGTGTATCAGTAGGGGTGTATCAGTAGGAACAAATTCAATCCATGGAGCAGTTTCAACTCCATAAGAAAAGAGCTAAAGTTCAAGTCACAAAAGCCACGACTCAATCAATCAAAAAACAACAACCAGAAAGAATCAGCAAAGGAAAATATGCATCAGCTCAAAAGAGAAGGATGTTTCACCAACATAAGGCATACCGTATCAGAAAACGAATCAGAGCCAATACTAATGTCTGAAACAACAGCAACAAGGCAGTAAATCAAAAGAATAAGTTCAGTTCAAGACAAGCTCAGCGCAAGAACAATCAAACAAAGAATCCCAAATTTGGTCAGTTGAAACTCGCCTCAAATAAGATCCCCACGGGTCAAGGTCTAAAAACAGCAATCAAATAACATCAGAAAGGTTGTCTCAAAACCAAACAAAACATAAATGAACCCTCAATTACATTTTGCAAATGAGTTCGTAAGGTCATACCAGAAGAAAACAGGGTGAATGCAGGTCATACCAGTCGCAACAACATCCAACCAAATTTGAGGTTCACATGAAAAATCGAACATGGCAACGCATAAGGGCTCAGTTCACACATCATAGCCCTAAACTCACAGTGAAATCAGTTGAGACAAAGCAAGCTATAACAGTTCACCAGAAAGACCAGAGAAATTCGAGGTATCAGAAAAATAGGCATCGATTAAAGCTACCAGAAACCCACATCAGTTCAGATCACAATGAAACCGAGTTAACCAAAGTAAGCCAAATATCCAATCGAGAAAACAGATATCCAGTTGGGGCCTAAAAGGTAAAAAAAAATCAAATCAAACCGAATCAGTGAACTACCACAAAATCAAATCAAGTTTGGAAGAGGAAAGAAATAATATCAAAGAAAATTGAAAACCACAACCAAATCCAATCAAATCCGAAAAGGGGATGATTTTTTCAATCAGAAATCAATATCAGTGGAAAGAAACGTAAATCCAAAGCCCATTCTAAAATCAAAAAGAAGTATATAAAGGAACAATACCACATTTTGAAAACCCTAGACGGAGAACACAAAAAGCGGCGAAGAGGGACAAATCGCGAAACCCTAAACGAACAACCATCGACGACCGTGAATCTGAACGAAGAAAAGCTTCGAGCAAAAACCGCCTTCGTCTTTCGAAGGGAAATCAAACCCCAAGGCTCAGACTAGCATCATCGCCATCTTCGCAATGTTTATCAATGATCACCATCAAAAATCCGTCTCAAAAACGTAAGCATCGCATGCATAATATTTCGAATTTGATGTTTTGATGTTTGTTTCAGGAGCTTCAACATAGAATGGGGACAACGAAGACGAAGAGTGAAAAATAATGGAAACAAAACGGAGATGAAGAGAATAGAACGGCGCTGCACAAATGAGTTAGGGTTTTGAACCCTAACCACCTATTGTTTCTCTCGTTCGATGTGTGCGGGTTGGACCGGGTTGATCACCGGCCCAACTCTGTTTTACAAACTCTTATCTTTGTTGGTTTTATTTGCTTAGTACAAATATTAAAATGAAAAAAAATTAATTAATAACTAAAACTCAATTAATATTAATTATAAATTTGTTAATAACACTTAACTTTTTCTTTTTTGATATTTATTAATCTAGTTTTTAGGACTTTTTTCAAATAATATAATTTGTTAGTAATTAAAACCCTACCTTTTATTTTGTAAATAAAAATTTATTTTATATTAAATTTTTTTTCATAATAGACAAAATATTACAGAAAATGAAAAATTAGCTTGTTGAATTAAAAACTCTTTCTAAATAATTAGGTTAAAAACAATGTTGAAAATCAGACTTAGAGCTATTTATTGATATCTAAAAATCTTTTTTAAAAAAAATTGGAAGCTCTTCACACGTCACCAAATGAAAACCAAAATATTTCATAATTTCACGCTTCTGTTTCGTAACTCTATCTATTAACGTTGTTTGTTCATTGTGCAGCTTTGTTACGTTGCCCCTTTATTTTTGCGTATTTTTAAGTTAAATTGTCTCACATCTGTAACTGTTTCTCGATTGTAACCTCGCGAACCTAGTAAATCGCGTTTTAAATTCTGCCTTTGAATTTCTGCTTGTATGGTTTTAATTTCTGTCATTAATTCTCTGCTTGTATGATTTTAAATTTCTGCATCAACATTCTGTCACATTACACACGTCCGAAGGTTAGGTCTAACCGTTTAGCCACCTCGCCAATAGTCCTCAAACCTCAAAAATTCAAAACGGCAAATTACAAACCCTAAATTTTCACAAATGCCTCGCCGAAGGCGCATTTACAATTTTACCCCTAGTTTTAGGTCAAAGAGCCGCCGCGCTCATTTTAGGGTTTCGCGCCGTGGAATCCCTAACTTAACCCTAATTTCAACATAACAATTCAACGTAGATATTTGGAGTTTCGACGCTCTGCGTAAGCGTGTCCTTAAGATACGTTTATTCCCCTTGAGACCTCGACCACAGTCGAGAAGTCTCTAACCTCCCTTGTGAAGGGAACTACAGTTACTCTGATTCCACTCCCGTAAGGATATGTAGGCACAAGATGCGACGTCTTGCCGAGTAAACTTAAATATAACACCCTAGGTCTTTTAACCCCTAATTCATTGTACATACCCTTAAAGCAATTAATGAAATAAATAGAAAGATAAATAAAAGGTTCCCGTAGAGTACTATGGAAGTTTAGGGTGCTAATACCTTCCCTAATCTTAACCAACCCCCGAATCCTAGAATCTCCCCGCGTTGTGTTTACGACGCAAAATTAGGTTTTCCCTTTTTGACCTTTTCCTTCGGATAAATCAAAAAGCGGTTGTGAACTGAATTGCGATTCAAATTAATTAATATTTGATATCCTATTTCCACCGCAACAATAATAATTAAAATAATAATAATAATTACATTAATAATAATAATACCATTAATTATCATATTACCACCAATAGTATTTATATTTTATTAATATCAAATTCCATACTTATTAAACAATCCCCATAACTTAAGGATACCCACCACGCACTCGGACACCCCCCCCCCCACACACACACACACAAGGACACACCAAACAAAATAACACCAAAAAGACTAAATAATTAAAAACAGGTGTTACAACTCTCCCCCACTTTAATTATTTTCGTCCTCGAAAATTACCTGATGGAAACAATTCCAGATACGCTTCCCGCATCCTGCTTTCCAACTCCCAGGTCACACTGCCTCTTGCAACACCTCTCCAAGCTACTTTCACCAAGGATATCTCCTTCCCTCGGAGTTGTTTCGTTTGACAATCTTCGATCCTCAACGGCATCGACTCAACAGTAAGATTCTCCCGGACTTAAACTTCATCTCTCTAAATCACATGAGATAGATCCGAGACATACTTTCGAAGTTGCGACACATGGAACACATCATGCAAATTCGAAAGCTCAGGCGGTAACGCCACTCTATAAACTACAACACCAACTCTCTGCAAAATCTGATACGGTCCAATAAACTTAGGATCCAGCTTCTTGGACTTCAACGCACGACCCACACCAGTCATTGGGTTAACCCTTAGGATTACGTGATAACCTTCACAGAATTCCAGTTCTTTTCTACGGTTATCATGATAACTTTTCTGCCTACTCTAAGACGCTTTCATTTTCTCACGAATCATCTGAATTGTCTCAGTAGTTGTCACACCCTCATTTTCACCTTTAGCCTTTATACCCCACATTCGTCATATCATACTTTGTTCTATTCCATATCGAACGTGCGGGTTCACAAGGTACGATTAGGTCGGTTTGTTATTTTCCATTTCAAATGGGATAACTTGGCTATCTTGGGCTACATGGAAGAAAAGGTTCATCATTTAAGGTTTGATCTAAATTGGAGAATTTACTCATCTAGATTTCTTCAAGGAGAAGTTACTTGAAAAATACTAGGATATTCAAGATTAATTCCTAATGGACATGAAATGCAAGGCATAATTCAAGATTGCTTCTCCCAATTTTGTTTCAAATTCTTGATCGAGTGAAGTTCAAATTTGCAAAGCATAAGTCAATATTACAAGTTCATAAGACTTCATCCATTTCAAGTCTAATGGTGCAAGAGAATCCATCATTCAAAGTTCAAGATTCATGAATAGGGACAAGAATGTTACTAAGGGAAATTTTTATGACATTACAATAATGTCATTGGTTACAAGATTTCCAACTCTAGGTAATGTGTAGAAATTAGCCTATTTCTAACCTTCATTCAAGTCTCTAATCAAATCCATGATATGGTACTCTTCATGCCACACCAAGTTTTCATGTGCTACATTATGCTCACAAACATCCAAAGAAAGATACTTAAGAGTTAAGACAACATTGGTATGTTTCAAGACCAATACCATGCATGTTCAACCATGATGCAATATTGAATATCATGCAAAACAACCCCATGCAAGAAGTGACAATATGTGCCATGTTACAAAATCATTTCTATGTCACAAGACCAAGGGAATAACATGCAATGATACCTCCACATGCCAAAAACCAGAATTTGAAAATGCTGTCAAAAAGTAGTGGTATGGATTACATAAAAATGTCCAAGTATAACCCACCAACCAATGGATACAAGGATGGATAGAAAGGTAGAGTGTTGCAGAGAAAAAATGCAGCAAAGGCATACTAGAAATGGAAGGAAAGTGGGGCTGCACCAAGAAAGTGGTAATAGACATTGCCAAGAATGGAAACTTTGAGATGGGGGCATGTGCAAAAGCTGTTTTTTGGTACAGCAGAAAATGCAGCAAGAAAGGTGGAAAGAGCTGTCAACAAAAGGAGGATTCACATCACAATACATTAGAGATTCATTCATTATCAAACACACACATTGTTCATTCACAACACATTGAGATAGAAAGATTGAGAGAAAAGAGCAAGAGCTAAAAAACAGAAAAATAGAGAGCAAGAGAAGTCTTAAGAAATAGAAAAAGAGAGTGACATATAGAAACATAAGAGCATTCTTGAAGAGCTTAACCTTCACAACATAGAAGGAGGAGTGAAGCACACTCAATGAGGACTTACAAGAAGAAGAGAAAACTCTTGGGTATTGTCGCTACTGCGAAAATCGGCACCGGCAATACAGAAGAGTCGCCACCGTGCGTTATTTATCCCAAAGGAGGGAAAGGAAACGCTCAGAGTAAACCTCACGCAAAGACGGGAAAGGTATGGTCATCGTAACCAAAACCTGGATTCGGGAGTCGGTTACGCAAGGGGAAGGTATTAGCAGCCCTCACGTCCATCGTACTCGATGGGATCCATGCTTGTTTTCTTGTACGGATTGCATTTCTATCTACTCTAGAGGTTAAGGGTTAAAAAGAGAGAAAAAGGGTGACTCGGCAAAGTATCACACTTTATGCCTACGTATTCTCGTCTGGAACGAGAAATCAGAGTCAACGTAGTTCGCCTAACTACGGGTAAAAGATGGAGGAAGGTTGCTCGCTAGGATATCGCATCCTATGCCTACGTACTTTCACACAGCATGAAAGATCAGAGCAAACGTAGTTCGGGCTACGTATGACACAAGTCTGTCTTGATTGTTTTTATCCTTCTGAAAAGGTTTTCTCCATGATTATGGGTCCAAGCGGACAAAATGACATTTTTGATTTGTTTACAGTCTTTTACGGAAGAACTGTCTTTTATTGTGTTTGAAACTTTATCGTGTTTTTCTGTTGTTTTGAGGTAAGAAGAGAAACAACAACTCTAAAACCTGTGGTTGAAAAGGGGATCAAAACTATCCTAATGTTATCATGCATGGATTTACACCTAAAGTCTGTCATGTTTCTCTCTTGCGCAGAGAGAAACAGAGGTCCTATGGGATAAACGGAAATAGAAACAATATATACAGCAAAACAGTAAACATGAATGAATGCAACAGACAAGCTAGGCAAGGGAGACTCGCTCTACCTCGAACCTTGAAAACAACAGGCAAAAGTGAAACAGAATTCACTTTATACCTAACAGGGTAATTGTCAAACAATACAGTCAAGAAACTCAAACAATACATCAACAGCTCTAAACAGCAAATGCTGACAGGAACAGCAAAAAGCACCAACACCTTCAAGCAAGGCCTTCATCAATCTTCAAGCTTCAAACAAGCATCCAGCAAAACTCCAAGCTACAGCAAGCAAAAACTCTAAACAGTTGACAGCATCAAACGGCTAAACACCAGTAAATCCTACTTCAAACAGTTGCACAGCTCTGACAGCACAAACTCCTTCTTCAAGGCAAAGAAATCTATCTTTAATCTCCCATGGCTTTTCTTCAAGTCAAGCTCTCCTAGAGGATAAACAGTTAACAAGATGATTTAGGATGTTAAACAGTCCGCTGACCACCAAAGGTGGCATACAGACTGTTAACAAAATACAGACTGTTTCTCTCAAAAGTTCTATCTCCTAGATACTGTCACTAAGCCTTCCAAAGGAAGGAGGTGAGTATCAAAGAGAGACTTTGAATCATTGAGAATAATGGAGGCACAGGAAACCATCCATGTTTATGAATCAAATTTCTATGCTAAGCTCTACCTAGCTCCTATATCCTATGATCTTCAATCAGTCTTCAAGCAAGCCTAGCTTCATCAACTTTGAACTTGATCTTCAATTCTTTGTCCTCGTTATGCTCCATCAACAAGGTCTTCAAAGCAAACCCACACCCCAAGCAAACCCAACAAGCCCACACAATCAAACAGAAAACCCCAAAAGGGCACACCAAACAACATGCAATTATCAAATATACTAAAAATATTAAAATGGTGGTAAAAATTCTAGTATTATTTCTAAAGGGAATTCTACATCTACCCTACATACCCCATATACCCCAAGCTTCTAATTCATCTAAAAAACCCAAAATAAAATGTTCAAATGCACCTAGGTTGTGTATAAACCCTAATTCAACTAGACTAGTAGCATCTAATCAAACCACCTAAAAATTAATCCTAAAAAATCATGGTATAAAAACCATGGGCACCTAATATGTGTATCTAATTGTCCTAAAAAGATTGGCCTAAAAATATTAAGGGAACTATCTAAAATAAAATCTACAAAATTATGTACAAACTATATTCAATAAAAGAACACTAAATGAGAAAATATACTAAAAATATCAAAAAGAAATAAAATGGCAATTTTATTATTTAATATTTTTCTTCACAAAAAATGGAAATGGGAGAAAAAACAACCACTTAAGAATCATTCATTTTCAATTTTATATGAATTTCCTAAGTATTAAAGAAAATGAAGGAAATAAAAAGGAAATAAGAAGCATAGGGTGCAGTTAGTAAACAATCTAGTGGAAAATTCGCTTGGGCCTGGGAAGGGAGGTGTAAGTATCAAAGCGCGTAGGCCCATGAGTCATCAGAAATTAAGTGAAAAATCCAAAAGAAAAAGAAAAGAGATGCGGTGCAAATAGCAGGCGAGTCTAGTTCAAATTTGGTGGGCTTGACTACTGGGGTGTGGGTATCCATTATCACTAAGCCCAATTAAACATAAAACAAAAAAACAAAAAAAATGGCAATGAAAATAACCAAACTTGCGGTGCAGGAAGCAATCAAAACAGGTATAGAATTGGATGGGCCACGAGATGGGGTGTAAATAAGAACCATCAACTTAAGCCCAACGTTTCCATTAAGTGAAACGTTGCGTTTAAACCCTCAGCCAATCTTTCATAAACTGAAACTCAATCTGGACCACACGATGAGAAAGTCAGTCAACACTTCTAACACGATCCAAAGGCTACCACTCTTTCTTCTTCATTTGAAATAATTTTGGAGCCAAACTCCATTGATGAATAAGCAAGAATACTCCATCTGCAGCCCCTCGTAAATCCCCCATATTGAACCAAAATCAAAAAAATAAAACTCTAACATGCTCAGAATTCTTCCCTGGTTTCAACTATGTCATCATCATCAATTTATATCACCTCTAACAGCAAACACGATCATTACTTCAGAAATGTCATCAACAACAATTCTCACCAAACTCCAAATCAAGAGGTCTAGGATCATCACCACATAACACTGAGTAAAACTAACCTATTGACTAAGCCTAAACACCATGAATCAGCAAGATATAAGTCTCACAAGAAATCTGGTCACCTAAAGAAATGTCTTCAAATCTTGCAAATTGTTACCAGAAACGATCCTAGCCATGTCTACAATGCACCTATGCCTCTAAAACCAATTGATCCTACTTAATTTAGGCTGCAAGATGAGGTTTACATACCTGAGAAAATGAGTGAAACAGGTGATGAAATCCTTCAATTCAGGGCTTGCAATGCTCCAGGATCACTCAATATGTTGTTATCTTGCTTCTGTTTGCAATGATTCTCCCTCAAAGTACCTGAATCACTAAAACAGAAAACCACTTGCAATTGAAAATGTGAGAATTCAAGAACACGATTTGTGCAACAATTCTCTCAGATCTTAATTGAAACACTCTCCATGATGATTATAGAATTGAATTGCATCAAGAAATTGAAAGAATGATGAAGGATTATGTGAATCCGAGTGTGAATTGCAAAGAGGAAGTGTGAAATTCAATCTCAGAATTTGGCACCAAATGAACTTCAACCCTGGCTTAGATCATCTCTAATGGTTATATAGAGGAGGTAGGAAGTGTCTAGAAGCTACTGGAAGGATCCAAGGAGAACTTGATAATCTCATGCTATGAGAAATTGAAAATGGTGAGTTGAAAAACCAGTTGGTGAATGCCTTGTTACAGATCCAATATGAGGCTTGAATTTCTCTCCAAATGAGAATTAAAGTGTGCTTGAATGCTGACTTGCCTTGTAATCCAACCCTAGCTTGATTTGGCAAGTGTAACTTCAAATGCAAGCAAGCTTATGACAGCTCCAAGATTCTGACCTCAAATGCAAATTGTGACAATGCCATTGATCTTAGAATGTGTTTTCTACTCAAAACAATGTATAATTTTGCTCCATTTGGCCTTGTAATGAGAAATCCCCAAAAATGGTAACTTTCACGTATTAAATCATGCCTTTTTTAGGTCAATTTTGCAAACATGAGCTCCAAGCACTTCCAAGTTGCCATGACCACTTTTCTAGACTCAAAAAATCATTTTGAGCAAGTTTGATGTTGGTAAATTTTCCATTTGAAGCTTGCAAATATGAGTTTTAGGCATGTGCTAAGAATGACCTGTAATTCCACTTTCCTAAAATACCCCTGGCTTGCACAAGCTATAACATGAGCTTCACAAATCAGAATGAGGCATACCATGCCTTTTTGGAAAGGGGAGATCATGAGGAACAACTCTTATGTTTGCCAAAAATCCATTTGAAACTTCCTTGAGGGGCAAAAGTTGCTTGGAAGACAGACAACTTTCACAGACAAATTTCAGTTTCCTCAGATGACCTGTGACTTGCAAGAACCATAACTTGAGTTCTATAAATCTCCTTGATGACTTCCACCACTCAGATTAAAGGTCTTGAGATGCTCTACAAGTTTCATGTTGGCCAAGAGTTCATTTGAGACTTGTATTTTGAATTATCTTGCTTGGAAGTTTGACCTAAATCAGGGGATTTTACCCTAGGAACCCTAATTTAGAAACTTCTCTTCTTCTTGATTTCTTTTGATTTCTCCTTGGCACAACACCACATCTATATCCACACATCAATTTATGAATCCCACACTCTTCAAATAGGCCTTGATGCCCTTTAATCAAGCATTTGTCCTAGGGTTGACTTAGGGTTGACCCAGATGAAACCCTAGTTGACTGCCTTCAACTGTAGCTCTTGTAATCACACCAATGACTTGCTTCATCTTCAAAATGACCCTCTAGGTCTTCCATGATGTCTATACACATTCCATGCCCTTAGTTCATAGCTCACAACTTCTCTGATGATCTTCAAACAACCTCTAGATAGGAGAGAACCCATTGATTGATCTGCTAACTCCTCAAGGCTCAAATTCTTTCCTGATGACCTGGATAGTCTCAGGCTTGAATAAAAACCCCTTGGATATGCTTCTTGAGATAAGAATGGCACTTGATCCCTTGTTGGATGGCTTGCCCATGCTATGTTATGCAAATGAATGAACTATGTACATGATCTATTATGCAAATGATAAAGCTATGGAAACACAAGTCAGGTGAAATAAGTTGGTCAAATTTTAGGGTGCAACAGCTGCCCCTATTCAAGCGGCTTGGACCCGACTGGGTGAAACGCCCAGAGCCTTCAGACAATCGAGGTACGAGACGGTTGAATACCAATAAACCCGGAAATTTGCCAACTGCAAAAATAAATCGTGAAATAAACTGCACCACCACTTGGGGAATACTATCTACAAATCTGACTTCAACACTATCTTGTCAACCTTGGAACAAACTTATTGACTTCACTGGGGAGAATTACTTTAGTCGAATATAAGAATGCAATTCTGCCTTGTCATGGGACACATATTATATTTCTTACGGGGAAATCAGCCGCCTATCTTTCATGGAAAAACGCCTTAGTCTGGTACCGCCTCGTCCGCCTATCCAATACGGGAATACATTTCTGTCTAAATCTTCGTCTGTCTTTCCGATACGGAAGTACACATCTGTCTAACTCACAGGAATACATATCTGTCTATCATTACAGGAAAGCTTCGTCCGCCTATCATTACGGGAATACACATCTGTCTAAATCACAGGAAAACTTCATCCGCCTATCATTACGGGAATACACATCTGTCTAAATCACAGGAAAACTTCATCCGCCTATCATTACGGGAACACACATCTATCTAATCACAGGAAAAATTCATCCGCCTATCATTACGGGAATACACATCTGTCTAATCACAGGAAAATTTCATCCGCCTATCATTACGGGAATGCACATCTGTCTAATCACAGGAAAATTTCATCCGCCTATCATTACGGGAACACACATCTGTCTAATCACAGGAAAACTTCATCCGCCTATCATTACGGGAATGCACATCTGTCTAATCACAGGAAAATTTCATCCGCCTATCATTATGGGAATCATTTCTTCTGCCCATTACGCAGGAAAATCTTCTTTGCCTATTCTTTGCAGTAACTAACTCCACTAGGGATATGCCGAAAATAACTGTCAAACACTCGTCTCGATAACAAGTGGCTACTTCTGAACTTTGATTTTATTAAACCTGAAGTGCTGCCGCAACAACAATTTTGAAGAACACATTCCCCTGGCCGGATGCAATAACGCTTCAATTAGCAGCTCTGTGGGGAAAAATAAAAGAACTGAATCACATCATCACACGTCTCCTGGCGAGACCTTGATTGTCTGTTAATATCTGAACTTTAGAACTTCATACTCCTATTGAGAAAGCACACCTGAAAGCAAAAGGTTAACCAACCTGATCTATGTTTCAAAATGCGTATGTTTGATAATGATACAATGTCCCATACGGCATGGAAATGCTGCGTTTGTTTGAAAATGCGATGCCCCAGACGGCATGGAAATGCTATGCATTTTTGGGTAGATGCAACTATGATGCTATATGCAAATGCAGGTGCCAACTGCTAGGAAAAGCTCTGATAAGCTTGCTTCAACCACTGCTGTTGGAGGTAAATACCCTGTTGGGGAATGAACGGGGATCAATAAACGCCTGGCCATACACCCAACTCTGCTGGGAGAGCCTTAATCTTCGATTTCCACTGGGAGGAAAGGATAACACCCGCTGAGGAAAGAATGATCCACTGGGGAAGTAGCGACTATCTTGGGGAAAATAAACTGACTGCGCTGGGGAGAATAAATGACCATACGGGGAAGGGAATCTCTGTTGGGGAGAATAAACTGTCTGGATACAATTTATCAACTTAAACTCATCGACTCTGTGGAGGACGAAAGACCCCGCTGGGGAAATTAAACCATCTGGCTATAGTTTACCAATTCGTGACCATCCATAGTAGGATTCCTTCTGAACCAAATCTGACTTGGTTAATCACCGTGGGAATCCTCTCGCCGGGGAATTACGCACGCGCATACTCTCTGGGGAGTACGCGTTCTGCCGGGAATATTAATCTACTGGGGATATCCTCTGGGGGACACACTGCGACTAGTTGGGGATTAGTGTCAGCCATAATCAAGCGCCTCAGGCTGGGCCACACTAATTTTCCTTTATCTGCTTCCAACGGGCAAGGACCCTGCAAAACAACACAAACGAGACAAAACAAGTCTATACAGCCAAATCTACTCAGGTTAGTGTTCGTGACATTTCAGTCAATTCAAAGTTTTAGCAATTATTGGCAAGGGCCAAGCAAAGTTATGCATATGCTAGTTTTATCGAAAAACAATCGGCGTCTTTTCACATACAAAACAGTAAAGAACAAGTATCAAATACTGAATAACATGTTTTATTGATTGGGCCTCTGAATAGGCGAGTTTTGTACACTGGATGCAACTCCTGAAAAGAGGAAGTTACGCACAAACAAATATACAAGTATGCACAGAAAGCAAAAATACTAACACAAATTTGTACACATGTCAGCAACGTGGTGCAGACAAACATCATGAGCTGATCCTCCTATGACTCGCCCGACTCTGGCGCTTTCCCGGTATTCGACTTTCCGAAGAGATTGTATCTGATAAATGAACCCCCAAGGTATTCTCCAAACCACCAAGCAATGTCGTATCAAATTCGGACCGCAGTCATTTGCTTTTAAAATCCCTAACTTTTGCGTGAATCGCCCTTTGCGGGTTTTCAATTCACCGGGATACCCTTTTTTGCCGAAGCCGCCCAGTGTAGGTTTTCGACTTCGCGGGTGTACATCTTTTCAATTTTATCCCTAACTTTTGCCCGAACTTTTTTTTTCTGTTTTTGGTTCGCCAGGATGCCCCATTTTTGTCTGGACTCTCCTTTTTTGTCCAGCGGGTCAATTTTAAGCAAAGTATTTTTTAACTGCGTCCGAATTCACAGGTGACGTGAAATCTTCTCCGTCCATGGTGGAAAACAACAATGCTCCTCCTGAGAAGACTTTTCTGACAACGTACGGCCCTTCATAGTTTGGCGTCCATTTGCCCCTGTGATCTGTTTGTGGCGGGAGAACCCTTTTCAGCACAAGGTCGCCCGTCTGAAAGCTTCGGGGACATATCTTCTTATCGTACGCTTTCTTCATTCGGATCTGATACAACCGACCGTACGCTAGAGAAGCTAACCTCTTCTCATCCATTAAGCTCAACTGATTCAACCGGTTCTTCACCCATTCTGCCTCGTCAAGTTGGACATCTCGTAACACCCTCAGGGAAGGAATCTCGACTTCCAATGGTAACACTGCTTCCATTCCGTATACCAGCGAGAACGGAGTTGCCCCGGTTGATGTGCATACCGTCGTACGATAACCGTGCAAAGCGAAAGGTAGCATCTCGTGCTAGTCCTTATATGTCACAACCATTTTCTGAACGATCTTCCTTATATTCTTGTTGGCCGCTTCGACAGCGCCATTCATCTTGGGTCGGTAAGGGGAAGAGTTGTGATGCTCAATCTTGAAATTTTGGCACAGCTCTTTCATCATCTTGTTGTTTAAATTCGAACCGTTGTCGATAATAATCCGCTCGGGGATTCCGTATCTGCAGATTATATCTCGTTTGATAAACCGGGCTACCACTTGTTTGGTCACATTAGTGTATGAGGCTGCTTCCACCCATTTGGTGAAGTAATCAATCGCTACCAAAATGAATCGGTGTCCGTTCGATGCCTTTGGCTCGATCTTTCCAATCATGTCAATTCCCCACATCGAGAATGGCCACGGTGATGACATCACATTCAGAGGATTCAGAGGTACATGGATCTTATCCGCATAAATCTGGCATTTATGACACCTCTTTGCAAACTTGAAACAATCAGTTTCCATAGTTAGCCAATAATAACCTGCCCGCAGCAGTTTCCTTGCCATAGCATGCCCACCAACATGTGTACCAAATGTACCTTCATGTATTTCCTCCATGAGCAACCTCGCCTCTTTCTCGTCTACACAGCGTAGCAACACCAAATCATGGTTTCTTTTGTATAGAACACCGTCCGGATTCAAATAGAAATTACCAGCCAATCTCTTGAGAGTCTTCTGATCTCGACTGGATGCCCCAGCCGGGTACTCCTTATTCTTCAGGAAATTTTGGATATCAAAATACCAGGGTTTATCATCAGATGCTTCATCAATAGCAAATATGAAGGCAGGCCTGTCATGCCGAGATATAACAATTCTGGGAGCCTCGTTCCAGAAGTTAACTTTGTACATGGAGGACAAAGTCGCAAGCGCGTCAGCCATTTGATTTTCTGCTCTCGGTACGTGATGCAATTCAACCTTGTCAAAGAAGGGAAACAACCTCCTCGCATAATTCATGTATGGTATCAAATGAGGCTGGCGTGTCTCCCATTCTCCTTTTATCTGATTCACCACCAGAGCTGAGTCTCCGTATACATCCAGATTCTTGATTCACAAATCAATGGCCTCCTCGAGCCCCATGATACAAGCTTCATATTCTGCTTCATTATTGGTAACCGGAAAAGTCAATCGAGCAGTAAATGGGATGTGCGACCCCTGTGGAGTAGTGATGATTGCCCCAATTCCGCTACCATAGGAATTCACAGCTCCGTCGAATATTAACTGCCATTTGGAACCTAACTCTGGTCCTTCGTCCGGCAACGGTTCTTCACAATCCTTCATTTTCAGGTACATGATATCCTCGTCAGGATAATCAAACCTCATCGATTGGTAGTCCTCAATAGGTTGCTCAGCAAGATACTCTGATAAGACACTCCCTTTTATAGCCTTCTGAGAAACATATTGGATGTCATATTCGGTCAAAACCATCTGCCAACGGGCAATTCTCCCGGATAATGCCTGTTTTTCAAATACGTATTTGATAGGATCCATCTTCGAGATGAGCATGGTTGTATGATTTAGCATGTACTGTCTTAAACGTTTGGCGGCCCAGGCTAGCGCACAACACGTTTTCTCTAGCATTGAGTATCTCGACTCACAATCAGTAAACTTCTTACTCAGATAGTATATTGCATGCTCTTTTCGCCCTGTCTCGTCGTGTTGACCGAGAACACAACCCATACTTCCCTCAAGAACCGTCAAATACATGATCAAGGGTCTGCCTGCCACTGGAGGTATCAAAATGGGAGGCTCCTGCAAGTACTGTTTTATTTTGTCGAACGCCTTTTGACAATTTTCATTCCAAGTCACAGCCTGGTCCTTTTTCAACAGCTTGAATAATGGCTCGCAAGTAGCTGTTAGATGAGATATGAACCTAGCAATGTAGTTCAACCTCCCTAAAAAGCCTTGTACTTCTTTTTCTGTTTTAGGCGTCGGCATTTCCTGTATTGCTTTTATCTTTGCAGGATCAACCTCTATTCCTTTTTCGCTTACAATAAACCCCAACAGTTTACCCGATCTCACCCCGAAGGTGCATTTGTTAGGGTTCAGTCTCAACCTGAACTTCCTAAGCCTCTTGAATAGTTTCAGCAGATTCACCAAATGTTCTTCCTCCGTCTGGGATTTGGCAATCATATCGTCAACACATACTTCAATCTCTTTGTGCATCATGTCATGAAAGAGAGTAGTCATTGCACGTTGATATGTTGCCCCAGCATTCTTCAATCCGAAGGGCATCACTTTGTAACAAAATGTTCCCCAAGGTGTTATGAAGGTAGTCTTCTCCATGTCTTCTGGTGCCATTTTAATCTGATTGTAGCCTGAGAAGCCATCCATGAAGGAGAATACGGAGAACTGAGCAGTGTTATCGACCAGTACATCGATGTGAGGAAGTGGAAAGTCGTCTTTCGGGCTCACTTTGTTCAAGTCACGATAATCTACGCACATTCTTACTTTACCGTCTTTCTTAGGCACTGGCACAATATTAGCGACCCACGAGGGTTATTTTGTAACAGCTAGGAACCCGACATCCCACTGTTTCTGAACTTCCTCTTTGATTTTCACTACCATGTCAGGTCTAGTTCTTCGGAGTTTCTGCTTAACTGGTGGGCATTCCTCCTTCAAAGGCAAACGGTGCACAACCATGTTTGTATCCAATCCGAGCATGTCTTTGTATGACCAAGCGAACACATCACTGTACTCTTTGAGCATTTCAATCAACTCTCGCTTGACATCGCTCTGCAGCGCGGCCCCTATACGGATATTCCTTTCAACCCCTTCCGACCCCAAATTAATGATCTCGATTTCTTCCTCGTGAGGCAGAATGATTCTTTCTTCCTGTTTTAACAGCCAGGTCAATTCTTCTGGAACATCGCCATCTTCGACAATCTCTTCCTCAGCCTGAAATACCGGGTGCTCGAAGTCGAAGTCAGTCATAGGCGGTTCATAGATGTCATCTGAAAATGTAATCCTGCAAAAGAAATGGTTAAATGTTTCAAAACATATATAAAGCGAAATAGCCACGCTGCCATTTTATTGTTAAAACCAAAAACAGGAAAAACAGGGATCACAATATTTGTACATGAAAAAACGTCTTTTATTTAATGATTTTAAACATCGTAATGTACATAACCAAACGGTCCTAAGCAAAACCATGATGCCCCAAGTAGGACACCGGATTATTCAACAATTAAGAAAACAAATCATTACTGTTTATTTGTCACAGGAACAACTTCCTGAATAGACCAATTGCATAGTCCTTGTCCTGGCACGCTTGGCTGAATCCAGGCGTCCATATCACAGTCGCTGTCTCCTTCTTCGGAATCTGAAACAGCATTGATGCTTTCGTAGCATACCCCACTGGACGTGATTGTCACTGGCCCTCTGAACCTGGGTGCTCTGGGAGTAAGCATTGACGACGAAGGGCGATATCCAAGTCCGAACTTGTCCGTCTTCACAGGAATATCTGGTACCTGACTGTCGCTACTGCGAAAATCGGCGCCGGCATGACAGAAGAGTCGCCACCGTGCGTTATTTATCCCAAAGGAGGGAAAGGAAACGCTCGAAGTAAACCTTGCAAAAAATGGGAAAGGTATGGTCATCGCAACCAAAACCTGGGTTCGGGAGTCGGTTACGCAAGGGGAAGGTATTAGCACCCCTCACGTCCGTCGTACTCGACGGGATCCACGCTTGGTGTTTATAAGGAAAAGGGTGTGTCTATCTATCTACGCTAATGGTCAGTCTGAAAAGAAAAGAAAAGGACAGGACTCGACAGAACATACGCTGTTCTGGGCCTACGTACTCCCTCGTGCAATGGGAAAGTCAGAGTCAACGTAGTTCGACTACCTACGTCTAGACGGGGGGAAGGTTGCTCGCCAGGACATCGCGTCCTGTGCCTACGTACTTCCACACGGCATGGAAGATCAGAGCAAACATAGTTCGACTACGCACGACACAAGCTGTTCAAGTGTTTTTTATGGGAAAGTGCACCTTAACCAAGGGTTTTCACAGTCCAGGAGGACAAAATGTTTTGATGTTTGTTCAAATCTTTTGACGGAAGAAATGAATTCACTTTTGTTTTGTCCTTTATTAAGTGTTTTTTTGTTGTTTTGAGAAAGGAAAGAGACACCCTAAAACTATGGTTGAAAAGGGGAACCTACCTAATGTTATCATGCCTGGTTAACCAACCTAATGTCTATCATAACTCCTCCACGGCAGAAAAGTTAGAGCTCCTAAGGGATCGTGGCAACAGCACTAAACAGCAAACAAGAATCACTGCAAAGTAAAGAAATACTGGAAACATGCATGAATGCAACAACCAAACAAGCAAGGCACAAAGGCCACACACCACAGAGGCAAGGGAGCTCAGCTCTACCAAATACCAGCAAGCAAAGCCACTCAATAACAATCAAGCAGAAGGAGGACCACCTCAACTTCTCATGCACGCAAATCCTATTTTTAAGATGCACCTATCTCAGAAATATCTAGATGAACCCCTAAGTCTAATGCAGCACAGCACCACACAAGTCAAACAACACAAAGAGAAGGCTAACCAGCCTGGCAAACTCCTATCCAAAAGCATGAAACTACCCTGAGCAAAACCCTAAACAACCCTAAAACAAACCCCTGAACAAAGCCCCTAATCAACCCCTGAGCAAAAACCTAAAGCAAAACCCTAATCAAAAGAAATTAATCCCAGTCTTCAAGCTTCAAGACAAGCTTACCAAAGAAAGGGAGCTAAGTAGGCAGACTCACAGTGCCTTCCTCAGGAAAGTACTAGGAGGCTCCTACTTAGGAATCATATCCCATGTGGCTCAACAACTGTGAACGGTTTACATTCCTCCTCAGGAGAAACTAAGCTCACATGAAGGCTCCAACATCATTGGATACTTGAGAAATCCTACGTGAACTAAGGGAACTAAGTGAACAGACCCATAGTGCCTTCCTCAGGAAAGTACTAGGGGGCTTCCACTTAGGAATCATATCCCATGTGGCTCAACAACTGTGAACGGTTTACATTCCTCCTCAGGAGAAACTAAACTCACATGAAGGCTCCAACATCATTGGATACTTGAGAAATCCTACATGAACTAAGGGAACTAAGTGAACAGACCCATAGTGCCTTCCTCAGGAAAGTACTAGGGGGCTTCCACTTAGGAATCATATCCCATGTGGCTCAACAACTGTGAACGGTTTACATTCCTCCTCAGGAGAAACTAAACTCACATGAAGGCTCCAACATCATTGGATACTTGAGAAAGAGATGAGAAGAAAGAATGAAAGACATCCATAGTGCCTTCCTCAGGAAAGTACCATGAATTTCCCTCAGACTTCAGGGTCTCAAACCTCACAGAAAGAGAGCAAGCTCCTAGACTAGGACCTCAATCCACGCATCCTTGCAAGCTCCACCAAGTTTTAATCCAGCCTCCATCTTCAAGAAGAAACCACAGGCCCTCAAACCAAAAGAAACTACCTCTAAAGTTCAACCACAGTTGAACTTCAAAGTCAGAAGCCCTCAAGACTTCTCCTATTCTCAGGCTCAAACAAAAATAGCAAAACAATTTCTAAAAATCCACCAAAAATATAGGGGGAACCTACATGCCTCTATGATCGCAAGATCAAATCTCAAAGCCTAAGTCAACTTCTAAGGCTACTAAACAATCCCTAACATTGAATGGTCAAGGGTCAACCAGCAAGTTATGAGGTCTCTACTCTCTAATCCTAAAACAATATCAATCAATTTTTAAAAAATCTATGAAAAATCTATGGGGAGCATGCATTAGTCTAGCACAACATACTAAAAAACTAAAGCAAAATTCATTACCAAATGAGAGAACTAAAATCAACAAGGCAGACACATCACAAACCAATTATTCAATACCAATTAAAATACAAAAATGCAAATAAAAATGAAAATGCATGATCAATTCAATATTTTTGCACCATAAAATCCTAAATTGAATTATGAATCTACAGAAAAAAGAAGGGAATTAATTGGATACTCCTACTATTTTTTATGCATTATTTTCTAACATGGACAAAATGAAGAAAATTAAAAAAGAAAACAGAACCAGGGGGGCGAATAGCAAGACGCCTCAGTTGTTTTTTCACATTGGGCTAAACATGGGGGTTGCGTACAGCAACTGGGACCTAAGCCCAAACCAACTTCAGCATTCTCACAAACAGGGGGGGCAACGAGTAATGAGGGGGTGTAATAACAATCTCATATTGGGCCTAGCCCGATCCAAACCCTAATCCAAACAAACGACCAACAAAACCACATCCTCACCCCAAAAATCGGTCTACTGTTCATTACCCTCAAACCCTAGCGCCGTTCATGCTTCTCTCTGAACTCCCCTCACGAACCTCTCTCCAACACTTTCTGAAACCCTCGAACCCTAATCAACGATTCACGAATTCAAACAACAACCTCCCTCTAATCCTTAAACTGTTCAGCTCAAACTAACCTAGATCATCCCCATCAATTAAAACTAAACTTCAAATCTCAAAACGAGAAACCCTAAATCACTGAATGAACAACAATGGAGGCGTAACGAAAAGGAACAAAACCTGGAGTGAAGCAACGGATACAACGAGGCTTCTGGAGAACACTTCTCGAAGATCTACTATGAACGAGCTGCAGTGGGCTTGGAGATTAAAGAATCTGTGACAATGGCGTTCTTGGCGAAGAAGTTCTGGAGACGTTCTCGAAGACGAAGCTGATGATGAAGCTTCTTGAAGCCTTCAACGGAAATCTGGAAGAACGATCAAGATGAAGATCGGGTGGTGTTTCTTGGAAACAAATCGAAGGAGATCTCTGAAGAACACGCGATGAAATTCTTGGATCTGCGCTCCTAGTAATCCTGATGATGAAGATGGACGAAGCCTCGAAGAACCTTTAGTAATTTCTGGAAAAAAGCAACGAGAAAGATCTTGTTCTTGGTTTTTCTGGAGAATATGCATGAAGGTACGGTGAAGGATCTGGGCGGGATGATGAAGATCTATGAGGAGCCAGATGAAGGTTTAGAAGGATCTTGATGAATCTGGGGAACTGGACAAGCGTGATGAATTTTCCGGCGAGACAATGCATTTTCCGGCAAATAGTAGATGAAGGTGGACGGAGAAGATTGGATGAATTTCTGGAGAAAACGGAGGATTTGCAGTTTCCGGCGTCTGGCGGTGGTCCGGTGACGGTTAGGGCTGCCGGCGGTGGGAGGTTAGGGCGTTTGCATGCCCGGCGGTAGGGGGTCCCGGCGAGAAGGAGGTGAAGACAAGTGGCAGAGAGATAGAGTGCATGAAGGCCATGTGGTGTTGTGTGGCAGAGTGTGGGTGATAGTGGAGTTATGAGGTGGCGTCCCCATGATGATACGCGTGGCGTGCTTTAAATAGATGACACATGGCAAATTCGTGGACCTTGCTGAAGTGGGCCTTGACTGAATAATATGGACAAAAAGCCCAATGACTGATACCAAAAATGCTGATTAAAATGGACTTTAATGAAATGAAATTGATTAAGAGGAAAAAACGGAAATGATTAAGACTAAACGCAAATCACTTAACCTAATCAACTAACATCTAATTAACTAATTAATACTCAATTAACTAATCTGAAAATTCAATTAACTCTAATTAAAGTCTAACTAAATGATTAAAATCTAATTAAACCTAAAAGGAAGAATTAACTATTAAATCTATACTAATCACTAGACTAATGACAATAGAAAAAAAAACTCTAATAATTCTCTAACAATTCCACTAATCTCTAAACCACTAAAAAATAAAACTCTAATAACTTCTATTTAAAAGTTTACTAAGTTTCTATTAAATCTCTAATAAAATCTCTATTACTTATTTAAAAGAAAATCCTTTATTCTATTAAAACTATAAAAAAAAACTATTAAATCCTATAATATCTATTAACTATTATTCTACTAATCTATTAAAATTCTATTTAAAACTAATAAAAGAAAAGTCTATTATATTCTATAAAATTCTAAAAATGATTTAAAACTATTAAAAATATATAAAAAACTATTTAAATTCTGAAAAATCTATAAAACCTATTAAAAATATAAAAAAATCTATTTAAATTCTAAAAAACCTATGAAGCCTATTTAAAATCCCCAAAAAGCTATTAAATTCTAAAAAATGCAAACAGAGGCAAATAACCAACATAAAAGAGAGCGCGAGACCAGATCGAAGCAAACAGTAAACCCCGGGCATCAGAATATCCCAAAAACCACCATGTAAGCTGAAAACACCGAGGAGCGCACAATTTCCCGAAAATAAAACCCCGATTATCTAGACTGGATCTGAAATATCCGGTAGATGAAAACCAAGCAGTAACCCTGACATCCTCTGTCTGTGCACAAGTGTCATGCATCTGAATACGAATTTAAACCACGAACCAGATAGGAGAACCGGTTGGTCAAATTTTAGGGTGCAACAGCTGCCCCTATTCAAACGGCTTGGACCCGACTGGATGAAGAGCGAACGGCCTGCAGATAATCGAGGTACGAGACGGTTGAATACCGATAAACCCTGAAATTTGCCAACCGCAAAAATAAATTACGCACACCACTACTTGGGGAGAATTAAACAGGGAACTGATTTCCGTTGCTACAGCGACAACTGAACACCTATCCATCAACCTGTTTACGAAATCATCTTATATTGTCCATAGACCATCCCATTCCGAAGAAGTGATCATACCCTGACCAGTGAGAAATTGTTGATCTCTCTTATCAACCTTTCGCATCCGAAGAAACGAGCAAACGCTTAACCAAGCGAGACAATGCTGATTTCACTTATCAACCCTTCGTTCGTACCTGAACGAGCATCCACTAAACAGCGAGAAAATGTTGATTTCACTTACCAACCTTCCGTTCGTACCTGAACGAGCATCCACTAAACAGCGAGAAAATGTTGATTTCACTTACCAACCTTCCGTTCGTACCTGAACGAGCATCCACTAATCAGCGAGAAAATGTTGATTTCACTTACCAACCTTCCGTTTGTACCTGAACGAGCATCCACTAAACAGCGAGAAAATTTTGATTTCACTTACCAACCTTCCGTTCGTACCTGAACGAGCATCCACTAATCAGCGAGAAAATGTTGATTTCACTTACCAACCTTCCGTTCGTACCTGAACGAGCATCCTGCGGGGACACGAGAAACTTAACCAAGCAACTCTGAAAGGACAATTCTGACGACAACCGTCAAACACCTATTCTGGCGATAGGTATCCTGAAAACACTCCGCTGGGGAAATTGAGAACTTAACCAAGCCACTCGACGAGAATAACTTTGTCGAAAATACGAAGAACTTAACCAAGCAACTCGTTGAAGTAACACCCTGCTGGGGAATATAACTCTGCTGGGGAAACTACGGATAACCACCCAAAAATCTGCTTTACCATCTTCTAATGCTGACACCACAGCGTCCTGAGAAGGACTCAACTGGAGGGAAAAAAGGGTGCTTGACCAAGCAAACTCTGCTAGGGGAATATGACATGACGAACACGATCGCTGCGTGCCTGGCCCCCCATCTAATCCCTATAACAAGATGAACACGAGCACTGCGTGCCTTGCTCAACCACCCTCTTGACAGGAGGAACACGATCACTGCGTACTTGGCGTTGCAAACAAAACCATATATGAGACGAATACGATCACTGCGTATCTCTTCCGCAAAAACCCCCATAACATAACGATGACCACGATCACTGCGTGCCTTGTGCCACAACCCTCTTGACAGGAGGGAACACGATCACTGCGCGTCTTGTGTCGCAAACCAAACATATGCATATTTCTGTGAACCACGATCTCACTTATCGACAGAGAAAATACACCTGAAGCTGAACGGGTAATCAATCTTGCTTACGTTTCCAAATGCACATGTTTGATAATGCCGTAATGCTTCCATACTGCATGGAAATGCTACGTGTTCGTGTAAAATGCAAGTGCTTATGATGCATGCTTATGCAGAGGATTACTTTAGCAAAATAAATGCTGAAGACAAATTGGATCCGCCGGGGATAACCGGAATACTACCGAAACACTTCCAACCAATATAAATGCTGGAAAGATGAACTAACTCCTTTGGGGATGACCATCCTGCTGAGAAAGTAGCTCACAAACTCATAACTTCAAACTTTGCTGACGATGATCGTCCTGACGATGAAGGATCAACCTGTTGGGGGAAGAGAAAAGCAATCCTGGAAACTGCTTTCAAAAGGTATCAACACTCTGATTACGCCCTGTGGGGATAATTCATCCTACTATCACTGAGCTGGGGGTTGACCGGTGTGCTATGATTCACACTACACAAGAAACTCTTTGGGGAAGTTAATCATATCCGTCTCGACCCTTGCTGGGGAGGACCCTGCTCTGCTTGATAAGCCAATCCTGAACTATTGAAGATACATTGATCTTTTCCTTTGACGCAATCTCCACCCTCCCGGGGAGACAACACACAATTTTGCCTGGGGCGACTTCACTGAGGAAAGACACAACATTCATCCTCTGGAGAGGGTACCAGCCTGCCATGGACTCTGGCGGGGAACTTTGCGAGCTTTTGAATACCTGCAAAAGTCAACAAGCAAACACAAGACAATCTATGCAAAAATAAACATCTTGGTAATCACCCATGACAACCATTCAGGTAATTTCCGGTTTTAACAATCATCGGCCGAGGCCCGCCTGTTTACACGCATGTAAGTTTATCAAAAACATCGGCGTTTTTTACAAACAAAACTGTAAAAATTAAAACCAAAGTCACACACTACACTGAATAACACACTTTATTGATAACGGCCTGAGAATAGGCAAGATTTGTACATCAGATGCAACTCCTGAAAAGAGATAGTCACGCATAAACAAAATGCAGAAATGTACAAAGAAACAGAATAAAATTTGTACACATGTCGGCAACGTGTTACAGACGAACACCATGAACCGATCCTCCTATGACTCGCCGGACTCTGACGCTTTCCTGATCTCTGTCTTCGGAAGAGATTGCTTTGGATAGTCGACCCCCGGATGCTCCCAAACCACTAAACAATCAAACTTGGACCACAGTCATTTGCTTCTTAAATCCCTAACTTTTGCGTGAATCGCCCTTTGCGGGTTTTCAATTCACCGGGATACCCCTTTTTGCCGAAGCCGCCCAGTGTAGGTTTTCAACTTCGCGGGTGTACATTTTTTCCATTTTATCCCTAACTTTTGCCCGAACCTTTTTATTCTGTTTTTTGGTTCAGGATGCCCCATTTTTGCCTGGACTCTCTTTTTACTGTCCAGCGGGTTAATTTTTAAGCAAAGTATTTTTTAACTGCGT
This sequence comes from Lathyrus sativus, assembly GCA_963859935.3. Lineage (NCBI taxonomy): Eukaryota > Viridiplantae > Streptophyta > Magnoliopsida > Fabales > Fabaceae > Lathyrus > Lathyrus sativus. The sequence goes on from OZ012737.1 coordinate 441,827,366, forward strand.
CCGAGTTCACAGGGGACGAAAAGTCTTCACCATCCACGGTGGATAACAATAAGGCTCCTCCAGAGAAGACCTTTCTCACGACGTATGGACCTTCATAATTGGGAGTCCATTTGCCCCTATGATCCGATTGCGGTGGGAGAATCTTCTTGAGCACAAGATCACCCGTTTGAAAGCTTCAAGGTTGAATCTTCTGATCAAACGCTTTCTTCATCCGGCTCTGATACAGCCTACCATGTGCAATTGATGCCAGTCTCTTCTCGTCTATCAAGCTCAGCTGGTTCAATCTACTTCTCACCCATTCTGCCTCATCAAGCTGAACATCAAGCAGAACCCTCAAAGATGGTATCTCAACCTCCAATGGCAGGACTGCCTCCATGCCATACACCAATGAGAACGGAGTTGCCCTGGTTGATGTACGCACCGTCGTGCGATAACCGTGCAAAGCAAACGGCAACATCTCATGCCAATCCTTATACATTACCACCATCTTCTGAACAATCTTCTTTATGTTCTTGTTGGCCGCTTCAACAGCGCCATTCATCTTGGGTCTGTACGGAGATGAATTATGATGCTCGATCTTAAACTCCCGACAAAGATCCCTCATCATCTTATTGTTCAGATTCGAACCATTATCAGTAATGATCCGTTCAGGAATACCGTATCTGCAAATTATATCCCTCTTGATAAATCTGGCCACCACCTGCTTCGTCACATTGGCGTAAGATGCTGCTTCTACCCACTTGGTAAAATAATCAATCGCGACCAGGATGAAGCGATGCCCATTAGAAGCAGTAGGCTCAATCTTGCCAATCATATCAATTCCCCACATGGAGAAAGGCCACGGAGAAGCCATAACATTCAGTGGACTGGGTGGCACATGGATCTTATCAGCATAGATCTGGCACTTGTGACACCGCTTGGCGAACTTGAAACAGTCCATTTCCATCGTTAACCAATAATACCCCGCCCGCAACAACTTTCGGGTCATAGCATGCCCACCAGCATGTGTACCAAAAGTTCCTTCATGGACCTCTTCCATGAGTAAATTGGCTTCCTTCTCGTCTACACACCGGAGGAGTACCAAATCGTGGTTCCTTCTATACAGAACGCCGTCGGGATTCAGATAGAAGTTGCCTGCTAATCTCCTCAGAGTCTTCTGATCACGACTGGATGCCCCAGCCGGATATTCCTTGTTCTTCAGGAAATTCTGTATGTCGAAATACCATGGTTTACCGTCAGATGCTTCATCAATTGCGAACACAAAGGCCGGCCTATCAAGGCGAGATATGACAATCCTGGGAGCCTCGTTCCAGTAGTTGACCTTATACATCGAGGATAATGTTGCAAGGGCGTCTGCCATTTGATTCTCCGCCCGGGGTACATGATGAAACTCTACTTTATCAAAGAAAGGTAGCAACCTTCTCGCATAATTCATGTACGGTACCAGATTAGGTTGGCGTGTCTCCCACTCTCCCTTAATCTGATTCACAACCAATGCTGAATCCCCATATACGTCCAGATTCTTGATCCTCAGATCGATAGCCTCCTCCAACCCCATAATGCAAGCTTCGTACTCGGCTTCGTTATTCGTCACTGGAAAAGTCAATCTAGTCGTAAACGGGATATGCGACCCGTGGGGAGTTGTAATGATTGCCCCAATCCCGCTACCGTACGAATTGACAACCCCATCAAAAATCAATTGCCACTGGGAACTCCGCTCAGGACCTTCACCCGGCAACGGCTCATCACAATCTTTAGCTTTCAAGTACATTATGTCCTCATCAGGAAACTCAAACTTCATAGGCTGATAATCCTCAATCGGCTGTTCGGCAAGATATTCAGACAGAACACTTCCCTTAATGGCCTTCTGGGAAACATACTGGATATCGTATTCTGTCAATACCATCTGCCATCTAGCAATCCTTCCAGAGAGCGCTTGCTTTTCAAACACATATTTGATCGGATCCATCTTTGATATCAGCATGGTTGTATGGTTCCGCATATACTGTCTTAGACGTTTGGCAGCCCACACCAATGCACAACACGTCTTTTCGAGCATAGAGTATCGAGATTCACAATCCGTGAACTTTTTACTCAAGTAGTAAATTGCATGCTCTTTCCGTCTTGTCTCGTCATGTTGACCGAGAACACAACCCATACTGTTCTCAAGAACCGCCAGATACATAATCAGTGGTCGTCCTTCTACTGGGGGTATCAACACCGGAGGTTCCTGCAAGTATTCTTTTATCTTTTCAAATGCCCTTTGGCAATTGTCGTTCCAGACCACCGCTTGATCTTTCTTTAACAGTTTGAATAATGGTTCACACGTGGTCGTTAGATGAGAGATGAACTTAGCAATGTAGTTCAATCTCCCTAAGAATCCACGGACTTCTTTTTTCTGTTCTCGGTGCTGGCATCTCTTGTATTGCTTTTATTTTTGCAGGATCGACCTCGATTCCTTTCTTGCTCACAATGAACCCCAGTAGCTTCCCGGACCTCACTCCGAAGGTACACTTGTTAGGATTCAGCCTCAGCCTGAACTTCCTCAGCCTCTTGAACAACTTCAGCAGATTAACCAGATGTTCTTCCTCCGTTTGAGACTTGGCAATCATGTCATCGACATACACCTCAATCTCTTTGTGCATCATGTCGTGAAAAAGCGTTGTCATAGCCTGCTGGTACGTTGCCCCAACATTTTTCAAACCAAAGGGCATCACCTTATAACAGAAGGTCCCCCACGGGGTGATAAAGGTCGTTTTTTCCATATCCTCCGGAGCCATTTTGATCTGGTTGTACCCCGAAAATCCGTCCATGAAAGAGAATACCGAAAACTGAGTCGTATTGTCAACTAACACGTCAATATGCGGCAGCGGGAAATCATCTTTCGGGCTCGCTTTGTTTAGATCCCTATAATCAACACACATTCGAACCTTGCCATCTTTCTTTGGCACAGGCACGATATTAGCGACCCAAGTGGGATAAGTGGTGACAGCCAGGAATCCAGCATCCCATTGCTTCTGCACTTCTTCCTTTATCTTTACAGCCATGTCAGGACGAGTCCTTCTGAGTTTCTGCTTCACGGGTGGGCAATCTTCCCTCAATGGCAGACGATGAACAACCATATCAGTATCCAAACCTGGCATGTCCTCGTAGGACCAAGCAAATATATCACTGTATTCGCGCAGCATCTCAATAAGCTCTTGCTTGATGTCAACCTGTAACGCGGCCCCTATACGGATATTCCTGATGCATTCTTCAGACCCTAAATTGACAATATCAATCTCTTCCTGGTGAGGCAGAATGACTCTCTCCTCTTGCTTCAACAACCGACTCAGCTCTTCTGGTAAGTTACTATCCTCAACAATCTCCTCCTCAGCTTGGAAGATCGGATGCTCGAAGTCTAAACGAGTCATAGGAAGTCTTTGGTCGATGTCATCTGAAAGTTCATGAATCCTGCGAGGGAAACGGTTAAGTGCTTCAAAATGATATACAAGCAAAATGCATAACCACGCTGCCATTTTATTGCAAAATAAAAAACAGAAAGAAAAGGATCGCAACATTTGAATGTAAAAAACGTCGTCATTTATTGATCATGCAAACATACAGGTAAACAGTTAGGCCCTAAGACGAGATCAACGATGCCCCGGGCAAGGCATGTGATCATACAATGATTGAAAAAAACAACGCATTACTGTTTGGTGACTTGGATGACGTCCTGGATGGACCAGTTGCATAGGCTTTGCCCCGGCGTGCTGGGTCGAATCCATGCGTCCATGTCGCAGTCGCTATCCACTTCCTCCGTATCAGACACGGCATTAATCCTTTCGAAGCTAACCCCTCCGGGCGTGAACACCACGGGTCCCTCGTACTTAGGCGCACTCCGTGAGGGAGATGGGCGGTACCCCAAGCCATACCTATCTTGCTTCACTGGGATGTCCAGAACCTGCCCCCACTTCTGAGTCCCTCCTGCTTGTACCAACGCCTTGGCTTCTTTATATAAGGAGACGACCACCTCTTGCCCTTCACTCTTTACCGGAGCTTCTTCTTTAACCTTCACCCCTTCGAACGCCTGACACAGTGTTTCATGAATCTCTCCATCTACCTCCACGTATTTGAAGGAAGACAAATGGCTGACTAGGATATCCTCTTCGCCACACACCGTCACAATACTCCCCTCAACCATATACTTCAGCTTCTGATGGAGCGTAGAAGTTACTGCCCCAGCGGCATGAATCCAAGGTCTCCCGATCAAACAGCTATATGCAAGCTGGATGTCCATGATGTAAAACACTGTATCAAACACCTCCGGACCTACCTGGATGGGTAACGTTACTGACCCGAATACCGACCTCCTTGTTCCGTCAAAGGCCCTCACCACCGAATCACTAGGTGTGCACAACAACCCACGGGTGTCCAATTTCAACAGGGCTTTCTTTGGTAACACATTCAACGAGGACCCCGTGTCTACCAGCACATGGGATAAAATCGTGCTCCGGCATTCGATAGAGATGTGCAAGGCATTATTGTGATCACGCCCTCTAGGCGTTAGGTCAAAATCCGTGAATCCCAAACCATGCCCAGCGTTAACATGTGCCATAACTCCCTCCAGCTGATTAACTGAAATCTCTTGCGGCACGAAGGATGTCTCAAGTACCTTCAACAAGGCATTTCTATGCGCCTCAGAACACAACAACAGCGATAACATGGAGATCTTTGACGGGGTTTGCTACAGGTGATCTATGATCTTGTAGTCACTTTTGCGAATCAATCTCATGAATTCTTCCACATCTTTGGTTATCGGTTCCTTCTCCTTACTCCCCGAAGATTCCCCCTCAATAACTTTGTTCTTACCCCTGGCGAGCCTCTCTGCCTCGACCTCAGGTGAAGTGAAAATTCTCCCGCTCCGGGTTATACCACCCGCTCCCACTATGTTGTCTACGGATCCTGCTGGCGGATCATTCAAGTCAATCTTTTCCCCATTACAATACACCTCAGCACCATAGCACCACGGGACTGCCTTTGTGCTCTCATAAGGGACTGGTTTAGCCTTGGTAATAGTAATGGTCGGCCTTTTCGATGATGCCGAAATCGTCACTGATTTGAACGGAATGGTGATCGTAGCAATCTCCCTGCGCTCTTTTTCAGATTATGTCTCAACAGACTTCTCTCGCCCCACAGACCTGTCAAACTGCAGGATTCCTTCATCAATCAAACCTTGAACTCCCCTTTTCAACTCCTCACAGCCCCCAGGTTGAACCTAACAGTCAGCACACTCTTCACTGCAACCGGGATAGACACCTCCTTTCAATAAACGCTGCTTTACGTAACTCAAAGGGGTCTTCAGCTTGCTCACTTCCGAAATCAAGTCCAACTCATCATCTATCAGGATTGCATTGGCCCTAGCCCCACCATGCTTGGGCATTGGCTGCTGCGTGATATTAGGACCGTCCTTCCCGAAGTTAATAGTCGTACTATTAAGCAAATCCTGTACTTTATGCTTGAAAGCTAGGCAATTTTCAATATTGTGCCCTGGTGCACCCGAGTGGAAGTCACAATGCTCATTAACATCATATCCAACTGGTGGATGGCCAGTTGGTGGTGCTAAGGTCCTCTTCTCGACTAGCTGCAATTTCAACAAAGTTTGAAAGAGTTCTGCATATGATACCGGCGGTACCTTGAATACCCTCCTCGGTCGCGGGTTCTGAAATCTGCGCTGATTATTATTTGGCTGCTGCTGAGCCTGCTGCTGAGGTTGTTGTCTCTGCTGCTGAGAAGGCCCTGGAATGGTTACGCTTGCAACCTGCGATTGCTGATGCCAGTTCTGACCTCTATTTCTCCGTCGAACATTGTATACCGCGTTGGTATCACCCTGCCTTTTACCACCAAACGTCTTCTTATTACCTCCTGCGGAACCGGACTTACCCGCTTGAATTTTACCAATCTTCACTCCGTTTTCAATGCGCTCCCCCATCAAGATCAACTCAGAGAAGGTACTCATCGAAAAATTGAGCAACCGGTCATAGTACATTCCAGAAAAAGTTCCTATGAACATATCCATCATTTCGCGCTCCACCATCGGAGGGTGTACCCTAGCAGCCAGATCTCGCCATCTCTGGGCGTATTCCTTAAAGCTCTCGCTAGACTTTTGAGACATGCTCTGCAGCTGGACTCGGTTGGGGGCGAGATCACTATTATATTGATAATGTCGGACAAAAGCCTCTGCCAGCTCTTTCCAACTCCTGATCTGAGTAGGCTCCAAGCTCATGTACCACTCCAGCGATGGCCCTGACAGGCTATCTTGGAAGAAGTGCATTAGCATCTTTTCATCCTCAGAATACGCGGACATACGCCTGTAAAACGCGCGCACGTGCACCCTAGGGCATGTATCCCCTTTGTACTTATCAAATGACGACGCTTTGAATTTCAGCGGGACCCTCAACCCTGGGACCAGCCCCATATTTGACATATCCAGCCCAAGAGCATTCTGGCTGGCTAATCCGTTCACTTTCTCTTCTAGCAATCTCATCCGATGGTTGTCATCCCTAGCTCTTTCATAACCCTCATTCTGACCAGAGAACACATCCTCCTGACGATCCTCCCAGCGAGGTACTGCATCGTATCCAACGTAATCTGCATCACGGCCCGGACCCGTTTGGAAGTACCTGGGGTCGTACCTCAGATTGCCCATCTCTTGAGCGTTGTACGCACCGGTTCCATATCCAAGATTACCATAACCATAGTCACCAAACCCAGCCTTGGTGCCAGCAATGTTGCCATACCCCATGTTCACACCATTGAAGCCCTGGTTACCATTATTTCCATTCATTCCGGCGTTCTCAGCGCCCCCATTGAAACCCTGGTTGACATTACCCACAAATACCCCAGCAGTATCTGCATTGGCATTCATATTACCGGCGTTCCCACCTCCACCTACAGGACCAGTTTCTCCAGCATTCAAACCGGTTACGGGAATAGCATCAGCACTTTGACGATTCTCAATTCGGGGAGAAGCAGCAATATTTTCACCATGCGGTGTCCCGTTGTTTTCAGCCCGTGCGACTAACGGTTGAACCAGAGTCTGCAGCTGCTCTTGTCCTTTGGCGATAGTCTCCATGGTTTGCATGAGCATGGCCATCCTGTCACGCATTTCTTGCATTTCACTCTGCACGTTGTCCATGATCTTCTTGTGATTAGTTCTGGTAGAGTAACGGTGGACCCGCTTTTCTGCAATCCTGAAAATACCTGGATATGGATGAAGAATGATAAGGAACATGGATCACAAACCTGTAATGCAATGTGATTTATGCAAACAACAATGCAAAAATGCTAACGTGCATGTGTGCGTTGGGGATATTTCCCCTCCAATTCCAGTGTCAAGGTAGCAAGACAAAAGAAACCATAAAGACAATATTTAGAAAAACCCTCATATATTGGAAAAACAGTCTCGTCAAGGCGTTACACAACTATGCTCCATACAACTGCTATGATAAAGGAGGATCCCAACCAACATGCCTGGTGGTGATCTCAACACGTAGAATACAAGAAAGAAATCAAGTGCGGGTACGGTCGCAGAAATCCTCAACCAGCTTCTTCGTCTCTGGGTGATCCGGTCGATAAATCAAGCCTTCTATCAACTGATCCCTTTTCCTGACCGTTCCTTGGATATCTCTAACAAAATCCTCCCAAGCCTTATCCTGGGCACCATCCTCAGGTTTGGGCCTCTTGGTGTCTGCTCTGCGCTGACAATCTTCCAGATTCTTCATGGCATCAATCAGTTTGTGTTCGGCCTCGTATCGATGGCATGCTTCTTCTTCAAGCTCTTCAGTCTTCACTTTAACCTGTTCTCCCAACTGAGCAACCTGTATCTTTAGCTCTTCTTCCCGTTCTTTGCGTTTGGCCATAGTGAGGTCCCAATGCTCTCTGAACTTAGCTAACTTCGTGTAGGCCCTTTCCAGCTCTTGTTTCTTAGTAGCCAATACACTGCTAACTGATTCTACATCTAACTCCAGACGCTTCTTGGTTTCAGTCAACTCCAATAAAGTAGTCTTCATATGTTTCAAAGTTTCGGCCTGTTGCTTGGAAAAATATCCTGTTTCAATCTTTTCATGACGAAGCTGGGCGTTCTCTTTCTCTAAAGCTTCTTTAACCTTTGTTAACTCTTCTTTCTCCGCCATCAGCTGCTTGTATACCTGCATGTCTATAGTGGTGGGCTCCTCCACCGGAGAAGGATACAATGGCTGAACTGCAGGATAAGGCATAAGGAATTTCGTAGCTCGTTCACGAATCCATTCCACATACGGACTAAGAACTCGGGTACCCCCTTTGCTACATGAAGGCTTCCCTCTCTTATGCAGGTTCTTCCATGCTTTCTCAAGCTTGATCAACATCTCTTCCTCTATTGCCCCAGTGAGATATAGAGATTCCTGTATCTCCTCGAGCTTCGGCGCTTCCTGAGGTGCATACCCAAACTGCCTGATTAATAAGGAATGGTTATAATTGACACACCCTCTCCTTCCTATCAAAGGAACATTAGGGAATCCTTCACATCTGTATATGACCTCAACTCCTAACACCTCCTCATTAACCCACGCCACATTCTCAGAAGTCAACCCCATCAAGCGCTCAGGCCATCCTAAAGAATCAATAGAAGTGACGAAAGGCCCTGACTTCGGCATATGACTAGTAAACCACCTACACAGTAGAGGTACACAGCAAGAGACATTCCTTCCTCGCCGCTTTTCATTTTGGTAGTGAGTGGAATGGTGGATATCTCCCAGCAAGGTAGGAACTGGGTTCTTTGTAGCCAGAATATAGAAAGCATCTGCATCAACAAAATCAGGAAGGTTTGGGAACAATACAATGCCATAAACACACACAGCAAGAATGGCGTCAAAAACAACCCAGCCACCCTTCTTGGCATACTCCCGAGCCTTATCCACCAAAACAACCAACGGAAATCCCCACGCATCTCCTTTTCTGATCATCTTCCCTGTCAACTCAAACTCTCCTAAGTACAGAATAGCAGAAAGCTTAGCCAGATCAGGCTAAGCGTCCGTGTGATAGAAAGGCATCTGCTCGCGGATCGGTATATCCAAAAGTGTAGAATACTCCTCCAGGGTAGGAGCCAAGACAAAATCAGGAAATACGAAACACCTGAGCTCAGCATCATAAAACTGCAACAGGGTGTAAATGTCGCTGATCTCATAAGCCGAGGGCTGATAAACATAAGTCAGGATCCTCCCATATGTCTTCCTGAAATCTCCCATCACCTTCTTCCTAGCAATAGTAATTAACTCAGACAACAGACTGATATCTGGAGACGGGAATCTGTAGGGTAACACTCTCTTCATGGCTTCCATGTCTTGCTAGGAAACAACCACCGGAACTAGGAGGGAAAATATGTACCTGCAATACACACACGTTAGTTGGATGCAAATGGTAATGCACTAATGCAATATGATAAATGATGCAATCAGTGAACACAGGGGCCATGTTGTAGCCTGAGGAGGAACATCTCTGTGATGTCAAGAGCAGAAAACCACCACAGTCACCAGAACTTCATGACACTAACTATCATCTGACACTCAAAATACCAATCCCCTGGTAAGAAATCCATCTGAACCTCTGTATCTGACGAGAAAACCATCTGATAATAGTATCAACCTCAAACAAGAAACCCATTTGATCCAAACAACACACCTGTTAACGAGCCAAGAAAACTATTTGATAAATACTGAATCATGGTTTCTGAAGGCCAGTTTTCCTGCAATAACCCAATCCCCCTCACAGGTATGAACCTAATCCACGGACAAAGGTACGGCATCCTATGCGGTCATCAGCGTCACAGACTTTCATGAGTGACGATACGATTCCCAGAAGGAGTGGCATCATCGAGTCGTGAAGAGGCCTCACTTAGCTGACTTCCAAATGATCGGTCCCCAGAGTCGACAATCCTCACGTCTGGACTCCCCTCAGATCCTCAGGACCGGAAAGGAGCACCTCGGAGAGAACCTCGTCTGAGCGCAGATTTCGTAGGGAACGGTGCCTGCTCAGCAGACAGGTTCGTCTACTACTCTCCGCAACTATGTCTAGGTGCATACTCAAGCCCAGGTCCGGCTTCTCCCTCATAGTAACCTCCCTTTCCCACAGCAATAATCATAATAATATAGTGCTGAAAGTAAATGCGGAAAGGTAAAGGTGCGGGAAAGTAAAGTGCGGAAAGATAAAACACATATGCACAACACCCAACAGATAAACACCCAAGCACTAGGATTGACTCGCGTAGGGGATGGGAAACGGTCCCAGCATAAGGGATGGGAAAAGTCCCTAGATGCTACCCTTCCCCAGCAGAGTCGCCAGTTGTCGCTACTGCGAAAATCGGCGCCGGCATGACAGAAGAGTTGTCACCGTGCGTTATTTATCCCAAAGGAGGGAAAGGAAACGCTCGAAGTAAACCTCGCAAAAAATGGGAAAGGTATGGTCATCACAACCAAAACCTGGGTTCGGGAGTCGGTTACGCAAGGGGAAGGTATTAGCACCCCTCACGTCCGTCGTACTCGACGGGATCCACGCTTGGTGTTTATAAGGAAAAGGGTGTGTCTATCTATCTACGCTAATGGTCAGTCTGAAAAGAAAAGAAAAGGACAGGACTCGACAGAACATACGTTGTTCTGGGCCTACGTACTCCCTCGTGCAATGGGAAAGTCAGAGTCAACGTAGTTCGACTACCTACGTCTAGACGGGGGGAAGGTTGCTCGCCAGGACATCGCGTCCTGTGCCTACGTACTTCCACATGGCATGGAAGATCTGAGCAAACGTAGTTCGACTACGCACGACACAAGCTGTTCAAGTGTTTTTTATGGGAAAGTGCACCTTAACCAAGAGTTTTCACAGTCCAGGAGGACAAAATGTTTTGATGTTTGTTCAAATCTTTTGACGGAAGAAATGAATTCACTTTTGTTTTGTCCTTTATTAAGTGTTTTTCTGTTGTTTTGAGAAAGGAAAGAGACACCCTAAAACTATGGTTGAAAAGGGGAACCTACCTAATGTTATCATGCCTGGTTAACCAACCTAATGTCTATCATAACTCCTCCACGGCGGAAAAGTTAGAGCTCCCAAGGGATCGTGGCAACAGCACTAAACAGCAAACAGGAATCACTGCAAAGTAAAGAAATACTGGAAACATGCATGAATGCAACAACCAAACAAGCAAGGCACAAAGGCCACACACCACAGAGGCAAGGGAGCTCAGCTCTACCAAATACCAGCAAGCAAAGCCACTCAATAACAATCAAGCAGAAGGAGGACCACCTCAACTTCTCATGCACGCAAATCCTATTTCTAAGATGCACCTATCTCAGAAATATCTAGATGAACCCCTAAGTCTAATGCAGCACAGCACCACACAAGTCAAACAACACAAAGAGAAGGCTAACCAGCCTGGCAAACTCCTATCCAAAAGCATGAAACTACCCTGAGCAAAACCCTAAACAACCCTAAAACAAACCCCTGAATAAAGCCCCTAATCAACCCCTGAGCAAAAACCTAAAGCAAAACCCTAATCAAAAGAAATCAATCCCAGTCTTCAAGCTTCAAGACAAGCTTACCAAAGAAAGGGAGCTAAGTAGGCAGACTCACAGTGCCTTCCTCAGGAAAGTACTAGGAGGCTCCTACTTAGGAATCATATCCCATGTGGCTCAACAACTGTGAACGGTTTACATTCCTCCTCAGGAGAAACTAAACTCACATGAAGGCTCCAACATCATTGGATACTTGAGAAATCCTACGTGAACTAAGGGAACTAAGTGAACAGACCCATAGTGCCTTCCTCAGGAAAGTACTAGGGGGCTTCCACTTAGGAATCATATCCCATGTGGCTCAACAACTGTGAACGGTTTACATTCCTCCTCAGGAGAAACTAAACTCACATGAAGGCTCCAACATCATTGGATACTTGAGAAATCCTACATGAACTAAGGGAACTAAGTGAACAGACCCATAGTGCCTTCCTCAGGAAAGTACTAGGGGGCTTCCACTTAGGAATCATATCCCATGTGGCTCAACAACTGTGAACGGTTTACATTCCTCCTCAGGAGAAACTAAACTCACATGAAGGCTCCAACATCATTGGATACTTGAGAAAGAGATGAGAAGAAAGAATGAAAGACATCCATAGTGCCTTCCTCAGGAAAGTACCATGAATTTCCCTCAGACTTCAGGGTCTCAAACCTCACAGAAAGAGAGCAAGCTCCTAGACTAGGACCTCAATCCATGCATCCTTGCAAGCTCCACCAAGTTTTCATCCAGCCTCCATCTTCAAGAAGAAACCACAGGCCCTCAAACCAAAAGAAACTACCTCTAAAGTTCAACCACAGTTGAACTTCAAAGTCAGAAGCCCTCAAGACTTCTCCTATTCTCAGGCTCAAACAAAAATAGCAAAACAACTTCTAAAAATCCACCAAAAATCTAGGGGGAACCTACATGCCTCTATGATCCCAAGATCAAATCTCAAAGCCTAAGTCAACTTTTAAGGCTACTAAACAATCCCTAACATTGAATGGTCAAGGGTCAACCAGCAAGTTATGAGGTCTCTACTCTCTAATCCTAAAACAATATCCATCAATTTCTAAAAAATCTATGAAAAATCTATGGGGAGCATGCATTAGTCTAGCACAACATACTAAAAAACTAAAGCAAAATTCATTACCAAATGAGAGAACTAAAATCAACAAGGCAGACACATCACAAACCAATTATTCAATACCAATTAAAATACAAAAATGCAAATAAAAATGAAAATGCATGATCAATTCAATATTTTTGCACCATAAAATCCTAAATTGAATTATGAATCTACAGAAAAAAGAAGGGAATTAATTGGATACTCCTACTATTTTTTATGCATTATTTTCTAACATGGACAAAATGAAGAAAATTAAAAAAGAAAACAGAACCAGGGGGGCGAATAGCAAGACACCTCAGTTGTTTTTTCACATTGGGCTAAACATGGGGGGTGCGTACAGCAACTGGGACCTAAGCCCAAACCAACTTCAGCATTCTCACAAACAGGGGGGGCAACGAGTAATGAGGGGGTGTAATAACAATCTCATATTGGGCCCAGCCCGATCCAAACCCTAATCCAAACAAACGACCAACAAAACCACATCCTCACCCCAAAAATCGGTCTACTGTTCATTACCCTCAAACCCTAGCACCGTTCATGCTTCTCTCTGAACTCCCCTCACGAACCTCTCTCCAACACTTTCTGAAACCCTCGAACCCTAATCAACCATTCACGAATTCAAACAACAACCTCCCTCTAATCCTTAAACTGTTCAGCTCAAACTAACCTAGATCATCCCCATCAATTAAAACTAAACTTCAAATCTCAAAACGAGAAACCCTAAATCACTGAATGAACAACAATGGAGGCGTAACGAAAAGGAACAAAACCTGGAGTGAAGCAACGGATACAACGAGGCTTCTGAAGAACACTTCTCGAAGATCTACTATGAACGAGCTGCAGTGGGCTTGGAGATTAAAGAATCTGTGACAATGGCGTTCTTGGCGAAGAAGTTCTGGAGACGTTCTCGAAGACGAAGCTGATGATGAAGCTTCTTGAAGCCTTCAACGGAGATCTGGAAGAACGATCAAGATGAAGATCGGGTGGTGTTTCTTGGAAACAAATCGAAGGAGATCTCTGAAGAACACGCGATGAAATTCTTGGATCTGCGCTCCTGGTAATCCTGATGATGAAGATGGACGAAGCCTCGAAGAACCTTTAGTAATTTCTGGAAAAAAGCAACGAGAAAGATCTTGTTCTTGGTTTTTCTGGAGAATATGCATGAAGGTACGGTGAAGGATCTGGGCGGGATGATGAAGATCTATGAGGAGCCAGATGAAGGTTTAGAAGGATCTTGATGAATCTGGGGAACTGGATAAGCGTGATGAATTTTCCGGCGAGACAATGCAGTTTCCGGCGAATAGTAGATGAAGGTGGACGGAGAAGATTGGAGGAGATCGGATGAATTTCTGGAGAAAACGGAGGATTTGCAGTTTCCGGCGTCTGGCGGTGGTCCGGTGACGGTTAGGGCTGCCGGCGGTGGGAGGTTAGGGCGTTTGCATGCCCGGCGGTAGGGGGTCCCGGCGAGAAGGAGGTGAAGACAAGTGGCAGAGAGATAGAGTGCATGAAGGCCACGTGGTGTTGTGTGGCAGAGTGTGGGTGATAGTGGAGTTATGAGGTGGCGTCCCCATGATGATACGTGTGGCGTGCTTTAAATAGATGACACATGGCAAATTCGTGGACCTTGCTGAAGTGGGCCTTGACTGAATAATATGGACAAAAAGCCCAATGACTGATACCAAAAATGCTGATTAAAATGGACTTTAATGAAATGAAAGTGATTAAGAGGAAAAAACGGAAATGATTAAGACTAAACGCAAATCACTTAACCTAATCAACTAACATCTAATTAACAAATTAATACTCAATTAACTAATCTGAAAATTCAATTAACTCTAATTAAAGTCTAACTAAATGATTAAAATCTAATTAAACCTAAAAGGAAGAATTAACTATTAAATCTATACTAATCACTCGACTAATGACAATAGAAAAAAAAAACTCTAATAATTCTCTAACAATTCCACTAATCTCTAAACTACTAAAAAATAAAACTCTAATAACTTATATTTAAAAGTTTACTAAATTTTTATTAAATCTCTAATAAAATCTCTATTACTTATTTAAAAGAAAATCCTTTATTCTATTAAAACTATAAAAAAAAAACTATTAAATCCTATAATATCTATTAACTATTATTCTACTAATCTATTAAAATTCTATTTAAAACTAATAAAAGAAAAATCTATTATATTCTATAAAATTCTAAAAATGATTTAAAACTATTAAAAATATATAAAAAACTATTTAAATTCTGAAAAATCTATAAAACCTATTAAAAATATAAAAAAAATCTATTTAAATTCTAAAAAACCTATGAAGCCTATTTAAAATCCCCAAAAAGCTATTAAATCCTAAAAAATGCAAACAGAGGCAAATAACCAACATAAAAGAGAGCGCGAGACCAGATCGAAGCAAACAGTAAACCCCGGGCATCAGAATATCCCAAAAACCACCATGTAAGCTGAAAACACCGAGGAGCGCATAATTTCCCGAAAATAAAACCCTGATTATCTAGATTGGATCTGAAATATCCGGTAGATGAAAACCAAGCTGTAACCTTGACATCCTCTGTCTGTGCACAAGTGTCATGCATCTGAATACGAATTTAAACCACGAACCAGATAGGAGAACCGGTTGGTCAAATTTTAGGGTGCAACACTGACCCCAACCTTTGGTTTCTCCTGCTTGTACCAAAGCCTGCACTTCTTTGTACGACGATACTGCTACGCATGGCGCTTTGCTGGGCACCGGAGCTTTAATGCTCACACCCTCAAATGCTTGACAAGGGGTTTCATGAATTTCGCTGTCGACTTCTACGTATTTGAATGAAGCCAGATGGCTAACCAATATATCCTCTTCCCCACAGACGGTGACGACGCTGTGCCCCACCATGTACTTCAACTTTTGGTGCAAGGTAGACGTGACTGCCCCTGCAACATGGATCCAGGGACGCCCTAGAAGACAGCTGTAAGCTGGATGAATATCCATTATGTAGAACTCCGTTTCAAAGATCTCAGGCCCCACTTGCAACGGCAATACTAGAGATCCAAAGACAGACCTTCGCGTACCATCGAATGCCCTGACCACCAAGTCACTAGGCGTGCAGATTATGCCCCTGACATCCAGTTTCATCATCACTTTCTTTGGAAGTACGTTCAGAGAAGACCCAGTATCCACCTGCACGTGGGACATGACCGTGCCCCTGCACTCCACCGATATATGCAACGCTATGTTGTGCTCTCTCCCCCTCGGGGTCAAATCAAAGTCAGTAAAACCCAAGCTATAGCCTGCGTTCACGTGTGCCAGTACCCCTTCCACCTGATTTACAGACACGTCCTGAGGTACGAATGAAGTATCCAAAATCTTCAACAGTGCATTCCGATGAGCTTCGGGACATAATAACAACGATAATATGGATATCTTCGATGGCGTTTGCTGAAGGTGCTCAACAATTTTATAGTCACTTTTGCGAATAAGGCGCATAAATTCTTCTGCATCCTTCAGTGACGTTTCTTTCTCGTTCCTCTGTACAGGCATACCCTCGTTCACTTTTTCTTTCCCCTTCGCCAATCGTTGAGCTTCTACCTCTGGCGATACAAAGATCCTTCCACTTCTGGTTATTCCACTAGTTCCAACAACGTTGTCTACAACCCCAGCTGGTTGCTTATTGAGCTCTATCTTCTCGCCATCGCAATAGGCTTCCAATCCGTAGGTCCAGGGCACGGATTTGGTATTTTCATAAGGGATTGGCCCTGCTTTTGTGATAGTAATGGTCGGCCGCCTGGCTGGCGCTGTTATAGTGATCGTCTTTCTTGGAGCAGTCACCATTGCCACATCATTAAGCTCATCCACTAAAACCTCTACAGGTTCCTCCACTGTAGTTCGGTCAAACTGTAATACACCCTCATTAATCATGGCATGTATGCCTTTTTTCAATTCCTCACAACCCCTAGCTTGGGTCCAACAATCCAGACAATACTCATCACAGCCTGGGTAAACACCCCCTTTCAGTAGTCTACTCTTGATTTCACTCAGCGGTGTCTGCAGCTCGTCAACGTCCATTACTAGATTCAACCCCTCTTCTGTCAAGATAGCATTTTCCCCATGCTTGGGCATAGGCAACTGTACTATATTCGAAGTCGCCTATCCGAAGTTGATTAACTTACTGTCCAACAAATCTTGTACTACATGTTTGAAAGCGTGACAGTTCTCTATGTCGTGGCCAGAAGCCCGGGAGTGGAACTCGCAGTGTTTATTCGCGTCGAAGCCAAACGGAGGAGTACCTGTCACTGGCGCCAGAGTCCTCTTTTCCACCAAGTCCAATCCCAGCAATGTTTGGAGTAACTCCGCATATGTAGTCGGAGGCTTATCGAAAACTCTCTTCGGCCTCGCGTTAGAAAATCTTCTTTGTCCCTGATTTGGACCTGGCTGTTGTTGTTGTTGCTGCTGTGGTGGTACCTGCTGTAGTGGTATCGGTTGTTGACGAAATGGAATCGTGACGCTTGCCACCTGTTGCGGATGATTGTACTGATTTCGTCCTCTACCCCGGCCTCGGCCCCCGAATACTGCACTTGTGTCACCCTGACGGCGACCACCATAAGCTTTTCTGTTACTTCCAGTTGAAGTAGATTCCTCAGCTTGGAATCTCCCTGTTTTAATATTACTTTCAATCTTTTCTCCCATCAAGATTAGATCCGAGAAGCTGCCTAAGGAAGCATGAAACAGTTTATCATAAAACATACCGGTGAATGTTCCTATGAACATATCATTCATCTCCTTCTCAACCAGAGGAGGATGAACTCGTGCATCCATATCGCGCCATCTCTGCGCGTATTCTTTAAAGCTCTCGTCCTTCTTTTGGGCTAATCCTTGTAACTGGACCCGGTTTGGTGCCAAGTCACTGTTGTATTTATAGTGTGCCACAAACGCCTCGGCCAGTTGCTTCCAAGTCTTAATCTGTGTAGGCTCCAACCCCATATACCACTCAAGGGAAGGACCAGACAAGCTGTCCTAAAAGAAATGCATCAGCATTCTTTCATCATCCGAATAGGCCGACATCCTTCTATAGTATGATCGCACATGTACCTTGGGACAGGTATCTCCCTTATACTTGTCAAAGATGGGAGCCTTAAATTTCAACGGTACCCTCAAGCCAGGCACCAGTCCCATTGTGGTCATATCCAACCCAGAAGCGCTTTGATTCACAACACCTTTCATTTGCTCCTTGAGCATCTTGATTCGCTAAGTGTTGTCTACAGGCCCTTCAAAGCCTCGTCTAGAGAAAGCATCGTCCTGATGGTCTTTGTTCCAGTTAACATTTTCATTGCCATACCCATCATACCCCACATTACGGCCGAACCCAGTCTGATTCATCATTGGTCCTCGAACTTTGTTTCCGCATCCCTGATTGATACAACCGACCCATACCCAGTGTTAACAAATCCAGCACCGTTACCATTATTACCCGGTCCGCCAAAACCCTGATTAGTTATACCAGCACCATCATATCCGAAGCCAAATTTGTCATCCTGACCAACGTAGTCAAATCCTTGGTCCCCATTGTTGCACCCTAAAATTTGCTCAACCTACTTCACTTGGTTTATGTTTCAATTGCATTGTCATTTGCATAAAAAAGTCATGTACATAGTCTAATCATTTGCATAGCATAGCATGGGCAAGCCATCCAACCAGGGACTAAATGCAATTCTTATTTCTATGAGCATATCAAGAGGTTCTTATTCAAATTCAAGCACATCCAAGTCATCAGAAAGAAATTGAAATCTGAGAAGTTAGTGGACCAAGCAGTAGATCTATCTCCTATCTTGAGGGTATTTGAAGATCATCAAAGAAGTTGTGAGTCATGAATTGAGGCCATGGAGGGTATATAGACATCATGGAAGACCTAGAGGGTCATTTTGAAAGTGAGGCAAGTCATTGATGTGATTACAAGAGCTGCAATGGAAGACAGTCAACTAGGGTTTCATCTGGGTCAACCTTGGGTCAATCCTAGGTCAAATGCTTGATTGAAAGGCATCAAGGCCTGTTTGAAAGATGTGGGATGCCTCATTTGACATGTAGATATGGATGTGGTGTTGTGCCAAGGAGAAAACAAAGGGAATCAAGAAGAAGAGAAGTTTCTGAGTTAGGGTTTCTGTGTAAAATCCCCTGATTTAAGGCAAACTTCCAAGCAAGATAATTCGAAATGAAAGTCTCAAATGGATCCTTGGCCAACATAAAACTTGTAGAGCATCCGAAGACCTTTAATTTGAGTGGTGGAAGACATCAAGGAGATTTATAGAACTCAAGTTATGGTCCTTGCAAGTTACAGGTCGTTAGAGGCATCTGAAATTTGTCTGTGAAAATTACTAAACTTCCAAGCAACCTTTACCCCTCAAGGAGCTTTCAAATGGATCTCTGGCCAAAATGAGAGTTGTTCCTCATGATCTTAGCTTTCTAGAAAGGTATGATATGCCTTCATCTGATTTGTGGAACTCTACTTATGACTTTGGCAAGCAAAGGGCATTTTGGTCATTTGGCAGTTATAGGTCATTTCAAGCATATGGCCATATCTCCTACTTCCAAGCTTCAAATGGAAAAACCATCAGCATTAAAGTTTCTTAGAATGATGTTTTAAGGCTAGTAAGGTGGTCATGAGATGTTGGAAAGGCTCATAAAAAAAAGTGATAAAAATAGCCTAAAAATGGGACATAAGTTAATTCAAGTGAAATGAAAAATCCTAAAATCCAAGTTCCAAATCCAAACCATGGCATATGATAGGTCATTTTGACTCCCAAGGGCATTTTAAGAACATTGGTTCAGCCACAATTTTGATTTGAGGCTTAAATCTTGGGGTTGCTTTGTAAAAGTCTTACTTGCATAATGGCATACCAAACCAAAACAAAGAAAAGCTTCATAAACAAGGTGTTTAAGCTTTGTATCTTGTCCAAAATACCACTTAAGGAGAAAATCAAGTGAATTACTCAAGTTGTAAGGATTTTGTCATGATATCTCATGTGGTGGGAAGTGAAATGCAAAATATCTTCATGAAAGTTCAAGTTGCTACTAGATTGATCTAGATGATTCTAGACCCTTCCAAATTAGTCTATATATTGATTTCACTCTCCATTGGTGAAAGGTTGGTGATTGTTGATGTTAATGGTGGTAGAGAAAAGAGTTTGAACCAAAAATTCTCCATTTGCAAATTGAATTGAAACTTCATTTTTCTCTTCATTACCCTTCCATTTTCTTCCACAAATCATCTCCACAAACCTCCATGAACATGTTCATGCAAGAGTGAGCCCCCATTGTTGAAGAATTAGAGATTTCCAAGTGAAGTTGCAAGAGAGCAAAAGGGATTGGATCTGAAGATATAAGCCATCTCCATCAAATCTTGTGCAAGAAGAAGATTGTTCATCACCTAGAGACCATTCTTGAAGATCCACAAGGTCTGGTTCGAAGCTTTTCAACATCTACCATTGCAAGGTTCAAGGTATGCAAAATCTTCTCCACACTCTGTTTTAGGCATGGCTAGGATTAGTTCTTGTTGTGAAACTATTAGAGACCATTAGGGGATTCATTTGGATGAGTTTTAGACCAATTAGTGAGGTTTCATTAATGGAGGTTGATTCTTGATGGAGGTAGAACGCATGATTTAATGAATGATAATGCA
Organism: Lathyrus sativus; assembly: GCA_963859935.3. Classification (NCBI taxonomy): domain Eukaryota; kingdom Viridiplantae; phylum Streptophyta; class Magnoliopsida; order Fabales; family Fabaceae; genus Lathyrus; species Lathyrus sativus. Next base: position 441,847,720 of record OZ012737.1, read on the forward strand.
TGAGAATTGGTTGGTTGTGATCAGCATAGCATGAGGATTAATTATATACAAAGATTGTTGAGTTTTATGATGGTCGAAAATTGAAGAAAGTTTGGATCCATGGAGTTGTGTGGTTCGGTTTGCATGATGTAGTTAGTTTCAACGAAATCCAAAGGCATGGTTGGATTCTACATAAAATTCTAGTCAAGTTTGGTTCTTGGATTGTGTCATTTGATGGAGAAATGAGAGAGAACAAGTGGTGTAAAGTTTCATGCATGGAGTTTGTTTTTTTCATGGATTCTAAAACCCTAGATGGACCAAGGTTGAAGACATAATCTAGACCATTGATTGTATGTGGACTTGTTGACTTGAAAGACCATCCTGCGGCCGAGATTTTATTAAACTTCAAAAATTCATAACAAATTGAAAAATGCATATTTTTTAATGAGACTTTTTTTTCCCATTTTCCATTTTCTGTCTAGAAAAATATAAAAACATAAAATAGCCATTTTATTTCAGTTTTATATTTTTTTGTGCATTTTTACTTTTAATTGCTTTTTTAATTCTTTTAGTTAGTATGCTAATTTGTAGAATTTAATTAGGATAGTTCCCTTAGGATCTTGAGTTCAATTTTTTTAGGATAATTAGATGAATGGTTTAGGGTCCCCCTGAATTAATGTCATAATTTTGTGATAATTTTTAGGGTAGTTTTAATTAGGTAGTTCTAGGTAGTATAGAATTTGATTAAAACTTTAGTATAGGTCAATAACAATTTTAGATTTAGGTTTTTTAGGGCAATTTAGTCTATGGGGAATATATGGGACTTAAGGGTAGTTATGTAGGGTCCCCTAGCATTTATATTAGGAATTAATAGAATAATATACTTTTTTTGGTTGATGTTTGAATTGATTGATTGTGTGGTGTGCCCTTTCTGGGATTATTGTTTGACTGTGTGGGGGTATTGGGCCTGCTTGGGGTTTGGGTTTGCGCTGAAGACTTTGCTGATGAAGCCCATTGAAGACTAAAAGAATGAAGATCAATTTCCAGAGTTGATGAGGAGTATATCTTGCGGGCAGCTGTTGAAGGTTATAGGGTCTAGGAGCTAGGTAGAGCTCTAGAATAGCAACTTGATTCACAAACATGGAAGGTCTTGTTTGCCTCCATTCTTTCTCTATGATTCAAAGTCTCTTTTAAATACCCACCTACTTCCTTTGGAAGGATTAGTGAATGTATTTAAAAGATAGAACTTTTGAGAGAAAATTGTCTATATCATGTTAACAGCCAGTAGGACACCCTTGGTAGGCAACTGACTGTTTAACATCCATTTCATCTTGTTGACTGATACTCATCTTGGAGAGTGAGACTTGAAGAAAAGCCATTGGAAGATTGAAGATAGATACCTTGCTTGAAGACATATGTTGATGAAGATTGCTGTTTGTTGTTTATTTTGCTGTTTATATATTTTTGCTGATGTATTGTTTGAATTTCTCTGACTGTATTGCTTGCTAATTGACCTGTTAGGTTGAAAGCGAATGTTGTTCGCTTTTGCCTGTTGTTTTCTAGGTTCGAGGTTGAGTGGGACTCCCTTGCCTCGCTTGTATTGTTGCATCCATGCATCTTTTACTACTTTATTGTATATATGCTATTGTTTCTGTTTCCGTTTATCCCTTAGGATCTCTGTTTCTCTCTCCGCAAGAGAGGAACATGATAGACATTAGGTCTTAACCCATGCATGATAACATTAGGTTAGTTTAATTCCCTTTTAAACCATAGGTTAGAGTTATGTCTCTTCTTTCTCAAAACAAACAGAAAAACACAATAAAGATTTCAAATCCAATAAAAGACACTTCTTCCGTAAAAGAATGTGAACTCATCAAAACGTCATTTTTGTCTGCTTGGACCGGTAAGCAGAAAAAACCCTTTTTTAGAAGGAGATAAAAACAACCAAGACAGACTTGTGTCGTACGTGGCCCGAACTATGTTTGCTCTAATCTTTCATGCTGTATGAAAGTACGTAGGCATAGGATGTGATATCCTAGCGAGCAACCTTCCCCTCCTTTCCCGTAGGTAGGCGAACTACGTTGACTCTGATTTCTCGTCCCAGACGGGAATACGTAGGCATAAAGTGCGATACTTTGCCGAGTCATTTTATTTTCTTTTAACCCAGACCTGTAGAGTAGATAGAATAACAATCCATACTAGAAAACAAGCGTGGATCCCGTCGAGTACGATGGACGTGAGGGGTGCTAATACCTTCCCCTTGCGTAACCGACTCCCGAATCCAGGATTTGGTTGCGATGACCATTCCTTTCCCGTCTTTGCGGTAGGTTTACTTCGAGCGTTTCCTTTCCCTCTGTTGGGATAAATAACGCACGGTGGAGACTCTTCTGTTCAGCCGGCGTCGATTTTCGCAGTAGCGACAGCTGGCGACTCTGCTGGGGAGAGTCCAACGGTTCCCTAAGCGAGTCAATCCTAACGCTTGTTTTCCCGTCGAGGAATTTGTATGGATTTACGTTATGTCATTTACTTTCAGCATTATATTATTGTTATTATTGCTGTATTGGGGTTGTGACGGGTGTTCTATGATTGAGAGATAAGTCGGACCTGGGCTTGAGTGCATTTAGAATTAGAGTGGAAAGTAGTGGGCGCGTGCCGGCTTTGCTTGCATTAGTGTCCCGCAAAATTCACACTCGGACGAGGTTCTTCTGGTTGACTTCTTTTTCTACCCTTTGGGTCGAAGGGGTTGTTGGTTAGTTAAATTGTCGACTCTGGGAACCGATCATTTGGAAGTTGGCTAAGTGAGGCCTCTTCAGGATTTGATGATGCCACTCCTTCTAGGAATCGTATCATCAACCCTGAAAGTCTGTGACGCCGACGACCGCATAGGATGCCATACCATTTTCAGTTACTAGGACACCTACCTGTGAGAGGGTTGGGTATGCAGGTAACTAGACCTCCAGATACCGGTTTGTTTCTTGATTGAGATCCAGTGATATTTTGAAGACAGCATTTTGAGGTCTATTGGAGACCAGGTTCGAGTACCGTTTTGATTTGCTGACACCAGGTTCGAGCAGTGTTATGGGTCTGACTAAGACCAGTATGGTGGATTCTTCTCAGCCAGGGGCACTTGGTCCCTTGTGTGTGCATTTTGCATTTTGCATGACTGTTTGCATTTGCATTTCATTTTGCATATTCATCCTCATCCGGAACAGGGAGCTTACCTGTTTTTGTCCGCTTCATCAGTTGATTCCCCTACATTCGCATTGGACTTGAGTTAGTATTGGGATAGATCATGGCTTCAGGAGAGCAGAACTTGGTTGTTACTCGGGCGGAGTTTGAACTGTTGAAGCACCAGTTGAGTCAGTTCATGGAAGCCATAGCAGCTATAAATGGAGGAGGAAACAATGGTCAAAGAGCTCAGATGAGCAATGTTGCCCAGCCAGCGCAAACCCATGTCAGTGGTCCATATTCTTTCAATGACGCCGAGTATCACAATTTCACTTTCTCTACGCCAGATTCTCCAAGGATTTTGCCACCTCCGAGAGTTGTTCCGCAGGTTGATATTCAGAACCCATTGACTGTTGAGGAGTATATGAGAAGACTTCAGACGTTGGAAGATCAGATTGCTGCCCTGGTGAATAAGAATACTATTGATCTGAATGCTGCAAGCATGTGTTTGGTGCCAGGTCTTGTATTGCCTCCAAAGTTCAAAGCGCCCAATTTCGAGAAATACAAAGGGGATAGTTGTCCGAATCTACATTTGGTTATGTTCTGCCGGAGAATGACTTTGTTCGTGCATAACAACAAGCTGATGATTCACTGCTTTCAAGATAGTCTGACTGGGGCATCTCTGAGTTGGTATATGCAGTTAGAGAGTGATCAGATACGATCATGGGCGGATTTAGCCGATGCTTTCCTGAAGCAGTATGACTACAATCTTGATGAGGCTCCTAGTCGCATGCAGTTGCAAGAATTGTCTCAAAGGAACGATGAACCTTTCAGGAAGTATGTTCAGAGATGGAGAGAATTTGCTGCCAGAGTGAAGCCGCCGCTCCTAGACCGAGAGTTAATGAGCATGTTTGTACACTCCCTGGAGAGCTCGTACCTCGAAAGAATGCTTGGAGTTACGTCAAACAGTCAGGCTAGTGAAGCTGAATCTCTTTATGACTATCAGAATGAAGAAGGAGCTGTGATCAATGCAATCATGTCAGATGTTGGATATCCTCGAGATGGAGTGGTGAAATCTGTTGGATCAGTATCTCCTGTAGCTTGTTACGCTGGACAGACCACTGTGCCTGGGGCACCCTATCAGGAACGTTATGTCGCTCCTCATGCTAATCAGCGAACTCATGGTCGAGGTTATCAGAATCAGCGTCAGAATCAGAATCGACCTCGCAACAATTTGGAACGAAGGAAAGCTCCTTCTCACCCAGTGCCTATGCCGTATAGCCAGCTGCTACCATCTTTGATTTAGAGTTCTTTGGTGGAACCTAAAGCTCTTAAGCCCGTGCCAGAGCCTTACCCTCCAGGGTACAATCCCCATGCTCAGTGTGGTTACCATGGTGGATCTCCGGGGCATTCAACCAAAGATTGCAAAGTTTTTCAGGCGAAAGTGCATCAGTTGATCGACAAAGGGTGCATTTCCTTTCCTGAAGGAGTTTTGTTTGTTCATACCAACCTCTCAGCTGTCTAAGCTCGTAGATTCAGAGGGTCCTCCAGACAGGCAGGCACCCTCAGCATTGGCAGTCCTCGGACTTTTTATCATTTGCATTTGTAGTTTCTTTTCTGTTAATTACTACTTGCTGTTAAACATTGTATGTTTCGAATGGTAATGTTAATAAAGTGACTATGCATTTTTCTGAATTAATCATGTCGTTGTCACTCATTTACTGCATTGCACTGACACTTGCATTTTATTTACTCCACTTTATCACTGTGATTAGCAAAGATTGGAGGGAGGATGACGAAACTGAATACTCATAACCGATGATCGTATGCTTTCAGATAAAACCTTGCCGATGACGTACAAGGCATTGTTTCAAATCCCCTAAACACTGGAGATATAAGGAGTTAGTCCCTTGTTAACCATTTCGAGCCAGGAAGTAGAAGTTTTTTCCGACTTTTTAACCCTCACATCTTAACCCGGGGCAGGGTAGTTGTCAGTTAGCTTGACCGAGTGTTCAAGTCTTACAGAGGAGTGTTGTCTTTCGAGGACCAATCAGTTTATACCTCTCAAGAGGCCGTACATTGCCAACCACAATGGTTAAACCTCACCAACCAGGAGTGAGACAGTTGCAATCCTTTCGGAGCAATCAAGACAATCAGTGTCACACGACTTTGTTCCAAGAAAAAAAAAAAGAAAAAGAGAGCCCGCTAAGTAAAAAGAAAAAGAAAAAGCTGGAAAGCTAATACTTAGGCAAAAAAAAATTAGGGCATCCTGCTGGACTGCAAAAGAAAAAATCGAAAAGAACTCAAAAGGAGTCAGTCCAGGCAAAAGTTAGGGAATCAAAAGAGCGAAAAAAGGGATATAAAAAGAAAAATCCCCGAACAAGGACAAAGTCGTGTAGATACAGAAAATGAAAAGGAGTAACTGTTACTCCGAAAACCTTGTGAGTTTTCCTTAACGATGGTTCTCACCATTCAACATACCTCTCGAAGAGGCGAGCGCTCGAGCCAGGTTAACTGAACTTTAGGATCGGAGATCATCACGTAGAATGGGTGGGTACAAAACATAATTTGAGCCAAATATCCTTTGTTTCACGAACTGTGAACCCAACCACGATACAACCCTTAAAAGACCTAATTGAGGCAGGGTTTATTCTGAAAGCGCATTATGATAAGGTTGAGTAACCTGACTCCTTCATGATTTGCTAATCATATCCTTGTTGTATTTTTTTTCACTGATCAAATCAGCATTGCGTTTGAACTATTGGTTCATTCGTCACTCACAATCATGACATGTAAATGAGTGACAGCACAACTTTTTTTCAAAATCTGCATGAACACTGCATTAAAATTACCATTCGGGATTAAACAATTTTACTTGTAGGTCAGTAGTTGACATAAAGGAAATTCCACCAGGGAATAATCAAGCGGGACTGAATAATTCGGCAGTCTGGATCAGAATGGTGTATGTTGTGGAACCCTGTGAATCAGGGGCATCGAATTCCAGTGAGTTCGGAATCAATTAGTCTGAGGAAAAGTCCCGAAGCATCGGTTGATTATGGGGAAGCTTACTTGAGAAGCAGTTGATCAGAAGCGAATCTTCTCGAGAGCCAATCAGGGGCAGTTATCCAGAATGCTATGTTTGATCAGGGCAGGTTAAGTCGCTCAACGCTCGTTCAGGGGCAAGTCACGATGTGGATAGTTGTTGAGTTAAGGGAAACACCGGGGTAAGCCACCACAAGGTCGTATTGTAGCAAGGTGCTTTCGGTTCAGAGTGAGTTTTTCCGAGAACCAGATTGAGGCAAAGTCATTACAGACAGGGGCATGCCATCCCAAGAGTGCAGGGATTATTCTTTATTCGAGAGGCGTTCGATTTGAAGTATTTCGCAGAAGTTCAGAATGCTGGGGCAGTTCATATTAAACCGCCAGGGTACAGATTTTCAGACTATCCCACAGAGGTTCCTGCAGGCCGGGGCATAACAGAGACGAAAGAACTATTCTTCTACAACAGCGTTACTCAAAGCTACTTGAGCCGATTCAGCCAATATTCAAGTTTGAGACGAATGGCGGGAAATCGTGACCCTTCTACTAGAAGCCGTGAATTTATACTGGATATTGTCCAACATCAGGCGTGTATGACCCACCACGGATGTACAGAAGTCCTGCCTACTTGGCACGTGCGTTTATCCCCAGTAAAGTCGTACATTCGAGAATCAGTTCATCTGGGGAAATTAGGTCGAGATTTAGCAAATCTCTCGCGGCTATGGGCGCTGCTCCACGAATCAGGTGATCAAGGGCAAAAGATTATCGCGAGACCGGGGCAGGTCACCCTAGAAGCACGAAAGTTATGTTGTTGAAACACCTCTTCGAGGTTCGGGATGTAGAGGCAGTTCATGTCTGGCCGTCAGGATACAAAGACTGTAGGGTCCATTTCAAAATTGTTGCAGATTCAGGGGCAAGCTATTTCAAGATAGAGTCCTGACTAGGATTTCCTTTCGAGAAGAAGTATTCAAGAATCCAGACTGGGGCATGTTAGTATCCCCGAAGCGGAGTTCCGAGAAAGCGGACGATCAAAAGACTGCAGTACTGACCAGAGGCTCGTAACGGAAAGACTTGATCCCCACGCAGGTCGCGCTTCTGAGATAACAATGTTCCTTACTGAAGAAGGATCAAATTCCCCAGCTAGTCGCAGCATAGCTGGAGGGCATTCTCCAGCAGGGTCGTTTACCCTCAGCAGAATTGATGATTCCAAGATCAAAGGCTGTATTCAGACAGTGTGGTGTCCCCAAAAGGATCCCCCATCCCGAGCGGAGTGGTTTAGCCTCAGAAAATTAATATTTCCAACTTGTGAGTTGTACTCATACAATTTACCCTTCCCATTAGGGTCATTTACTCTCCCCCAGCGGAGTCAGTTGAGTTTCCCCAAGAGAGTCGTTTCGTCCCCAGCGGAGTTCTCTCTTTTCAGCAAGTGTTCTCTTTCCTCCCAGCGGAACTCAAAGATTAAAACTCTCCCCGGCATAGTTGGTGGTGTATCCTGACATTTATTTTGTCGGAATACCGTGTGATACCCGTTCACTCTCCAGCAGAAGTCCAATCATGATTGGCACATTCAGTTACTCTTCAGCGAAGCGGGCTTCGCTCTTCCAGCATTTATTTTGCTGGAATAATTCTGTGGCACCTGGTTATCCCTAGCGGAGTCGGCATTATCTTCAGCATTTATTTTGCTGAAGCGGTTAGAGCTATCCTAGTAGTTCGAGCTTGCATCTGCATCGACATATAGTGTCATACTTGCATCTACCAAATAAAAAACGCGTAGCATTTCCATGTCGAATAGAGCATTACGCCATTGTCAAACATATGCATTCTGAAACATAAGCCAGGTTGGTTAACCGATTGTTTCTAGTGTTGATTCCCTTGCAAGTGGAGGGAGCTCTTGCTCAAATTAATTACCAAACATTCAAGATCTCGGCATGAGACATTCAATGATAATGTCAGTTTTTGCCTTATTCCCCACAGAGTTGCGTGGTTAAGTTTCTCTTACCCCTCCAGCGGAGTATTTCTTCAAGGTTGTTGTGACAACCTCAAAAGATTTCGTGAATCGATTTTTGGAAGTTGCCTGGCAGTGTGGATTCAGAAAATCCCCAGTAGAAGCCTTCTCAGATTTGTTGCCATGTCAGCACTGAAAATTGGAAGACTAGACTCATATTGTGTTACCCATGTGATTGATGGAGCTAGCTGCTGCAAAGATAGGCAGAAAATCGGGGCGGAGATATTTTCCTATATTTGACAGAGTATGTACCCGTAATGGTGACAGAGTTGTTTTCCTGTATTCGACAGAGTATGTACCCGTAATGGTGACGGAGTTGTTTTCCTGTATTCGACAGAGTGTTACCCGTAGCAGAGGCGGAGTTATTTTACTGTATTCGACAGAGTATTTCCCGTAATGGTGACGGAGTTATTTTCCTGTATTTGGCAGAGTGTTTCCCGTAGCAAAGGCGGAGTTATTTTCCTGTGTTTAGACAGATGATGTTCCCGTATGAATAGGCGGATGAAGTTTCCTGTGTTTAGGAAGATGATTTTCCCGTATGGATAGGCGGATGAAGTTTCCTGTGTGTCGCCAGATGATTTTCCCGTATGGATAGGCGGATGAAATTTCCTGTGTGTCGCCAGATGATTTTCCCGTATGGATAGGCGGATGAAATTTCCTGTGTGTCGCCAGATGATGTTCCCGTATGAATAGGCGGATGAGGTTTCCTGTGTTTAGGCAGATGATTTTCCCGTATGGATAGGCGGATGAAATTCCCTGTGTTTAGGCAGATGATTTTCCCGTATGGATAGGCGGATGAAGTTTCCTGTGTTTAGGCAGATGATTTTCCCGTATGGACAGGCGGATGAAGTTTCCTGTGTGTAGACAGATGATGTTCCCGTATGAATAGGCGGATGAAGTTTCCTGTGTTTAGGCAGATGATGTTCCCATATGAATAGGCGGATGAAGTTTCCTGTGTTTAGGCAGATGATGTTCCCGTATGAATAGGCGGATGAAGTTTCCTGTGTTTAGGCAGATGATTTTCCTGTATAGATAGGCGGATGAAATTTCCTGTGTTTAGGCAGATGATTTTCCCGTATGGATAGGCGGATGAAATTTCCTGTGTGTCGCCAGATGATTTTCCCGTATGAATAGGCGGATGAAGTTTCCTGTGTTTAGACAGATGATGTTCCCATATGAATAGGCGGATGAAGTTTCCTGTGTTTAGGCAGATGATTTTCCCGTATGGATAGGCGGATGAAATTTCCTGTGTTTAGGCAGATGATTTTCCCGTATGGATAGGTGGATGAAATTTCCTGTGTGTCGCCAGATGATTTTCCCGTATGAATAGGCGGATGAAGTTTCCTGTGTTTAGACAGATGATGTTCCCGTATGAATAGGCGGATGAAGTTTCCTGTGTTTAGGCAGATGATTTTCCCGTATGGATAGGCGGATGAAATTTCCTGTGTTTAGGCAGATGATTTTCCCGTATGGATAGGCGGATGAAATTTCCTGTGTGTCGCCAGATGATTTTCCCGTATGAATAGGCGGATGAAGTTTCCTGTGTTTAGGCAGATGATTTTCCCGTATGGATAGGCGGATGGAGTTTCCTGTGTTTAGACAGATGATGTTCCCGTATGGATAGGCGGATGAAGTTTCCTGTGTTTAGGCAGATGATTTTCCCGTATGGATAGGCGGATGAAGTTTCCTGTGGTTAGGCAGATGATTTTCCCGTATGGATAGGCGGATGAAGTTTCCTGTGTTTTGGCAGATGATTTTCCCGTATGAATAGGCGGATGAAGTTTCCTGTGTTTAGGCAGATGATTTTCCCGTATGGATAGGCGGATGAAGTTTCCTGTGTTTAGGCAGATGATTTTCCCGTATGGATAGGCGGATGGAGTTTCCTGTGTTTAGACAGATGGTTTGCCCGTATGGATAGACGGATGGAGTTTATCATAAAACATACCGGTGAACGTTCCTATGAACATATCATTCATCTCCTTCTCAACCAGAGGAGGATGAACTCGTGCATCCATATCGCGCCATCTCTGCGCGTATTCTTTGAAGCTCTCGTCCTTCTTTTGGGCTAATCCTTGTAACTGGACCCGGTTTGGTGCCAAGTCACTGTTGTATTTATAGTGTGCCACAAACGCCTTGGCCAGTTGCTTCCAAGTCTTAATCTGTGTAGGCTCCAACCCCATATACCACTCAAGGGAAGGACCAGACAAGTTGTCCTGAAAGAAATGCATCAGCATTCTTTCATCATCCGAATAGGCCGACATCCTTCTATAGTATGATCGCACATGTACCTTGGGACAGGTATCTCCCTTATACTTGTCAAAGATGGGAGCCTTAAATTTCAACGGTACCCTCAAGCCAGGCACCAGTCCCATTGTGGTCATATCCACCCAGAAGCGCTTTGATTCACAACACCTTTCATTTGCTCCTCGAGCATCTTGATTCGCTAAGTGTTGTCTACAGGCCCTTCAAAGCCTCGTCTAGAGAAAGCATCGTCCTGCTGGTCTTCGTTCCAGTTAACATTTTCATTGCCATACCCATCATACCCCACATTACGGTCGAACCCAGTCTGATTCATCATTGGTCCTCGAACTCTGTTTCCGCATCCCTGATTGATACAACCGGCCCATACCCAGTGTTAACAAATCCAGCACCGTTACCATTATTACCCGGTCCGCCAAAACCCTGATTAGCTATACCAGCACCATCATATCCGAAGCCAAATTTGTCATCCTGACCAACGTAGTCAAATCCTTGGTCCCCATTGTTGCACCCTAAAATTTGCTCAACCTACTCCACTTGGTTTATGTTTCAATTGCATTGTCATTTGCATAAAAAAGTCATGTACATAGTCTAATCATTTGCATAGCATAGCATGGGCAAGCCATCCAACCAGGGACTAAATGCAATTCTTATTTCTATGAGCATATCAAGAGGTTCTTATTCAAATTCAAGCACATCCAAGTCATCAGAAAGAAATTGAAATCTGAGAAGTTAGTGGACCAAGCAGTGGATCTATCTCCTATCTTGAGGGTATTTGAAGATCATCAAAGAAGTTGTGAGTCATGAATTGAGGCCATGGAGGGTATATAGACATCATGGAAGACCTAGAGGGTCATTTTGAAAGTGAGGCAAGTCATTGATGTGATTACAAGAGCTGCAGTGGAAGACAGTCAACTAGGGTTTCATCTGGGTCAACCCTGGGTCAATCCTAGGTCAAATGCTTGATTGAAAGGCATCAAGGCCTGTTTGAAATATGTGGGATGCCTCATTTGATATGTAGATATGGATGTGGTGTTGTTCCAAGGAGAAAACAAAGGGAATCAAGAAGAAGAGAAGTTTCAGATTTAGGGTTTCTGTGTAAAATCCCCTAATTTAGGGCAAACTTCCAAGCAAGATAATTCAAAATGCAAGTCTCAAATGTATCCTTGGCCAACATAAAACTTGTATAGGATCCCAAGACCTTTAATGTGAGTGGTGGAAGACATCAAGGAGATTTATAGAACTCAAGTTATGGTCCTTGCAAGTTACAGGTCGTCAGAGGCATCTGAAATTTGTCTGTGAAAATTACTAAACTTCCAAGCAACTTTTACACCTCAAGGAGCTTTCAAATGGATCTCTGGCCAACATGAGAGTTGTTCCTCATGATCTTAGATTTCTATAAAGGTATGATATGCCTTCATCTAATTTGTGGAACTCTACTTATGACTTTGGCAAGCAAAGGGCATTTTGGTCATTTGGCAGTTATAGGTCATTTCAAGCATATGGCCATATCTCCTACTTCCAAGCTTCAAATGGAAAAACCTTAAGCATTAAAGTTGCTTAGAATGATGTTTTAAGGCTAGTAGGGTGGTCATGAGATGTTGGAAAGGCTCATAAAAAAAGTGATAAAAATAGCCTAGAAATGGGACATAAGTTAATTCAAGTGAAATGGAAAATCCTAAAATCCAAGTTCCAAATCCAAACCATGGCATATTGTCGCTACTGCGAAAATCGGCGCCGGCTCCCCAGCAGAGTCGCCAGCTGTCGCTACTGCGAAAATCGGCGCCGGCTGAACAGAAGAGTCGCCACCATGCGTTATTTATCCCACGGGAGGGAAAGGAAACGCTCAGAGTAAACCTCGCACAACACGGGAAAGGTATGGTCATCGCAACCAAAACCGGGGTTCGGGAGTCGGTTACGCAAGGGGAAGGTATTAGCACCCCTCACGTCCGTCGTACTCGACGGGATCCACGCTTGTTTTCGGGTATGGATTGTTATTCTATCTAAACTATAGGTCAAGGGTGAAAAAGAAAATAAAATGAAAATAAAAATGACTCGGCAAAGTATCGCACTTTATGCCTACGTATTCTCGTCTGGAACGAGAAATCAGAGTCAACGTAGTTCGCCTACCTACGGGAAAGGAGGGGAAGGTTGCTCGCTAGGATATCGCATCCTATGCCTACGTACTTCCACACTGCATGGAAGATCAGAGCAAACGTAGTTCGGGCCACGTACGACACAAGCTTGTCTTGGTTGATTTTATTCCTTCTGAAAAAGGTTTTTCTGATTAGCAGTCCAAGCGGACAAAAATGACGTTTTGATGAGTTCACATTCTTTTACGAAAGAAGTGTCTTTTATTGTGTTTGAAATCTTTATGTGTTTTTCTATTTGTTTTGAGAAAGAAACAGACAGAACTCTAACCTACGGTTGCGAAGGGAAACAAACTAACCTAATGTTATCATGCATGAGTTAAGACCTAGTGTCTATCATGCTCCTCTCTTGCACAGAGAGAAACAGAGATCCTACGGGATAGGCAGAAACAGAAACAATATCAGATATATACAGTAAAACAGTAAAATGCATGGATGCAACAGTATAAGCGAGGCAAGGGAGTCCCACTCAACCTCGAACCTAGAAAACAATAGGCGAAAGTGAACAGACTTCACTTTCAACCCAACGGGGTAAACAGCAAACAATACAGTCCAGAAAACCAATCAATACATCAGCAAATGAAATACAGCAAAAGAATAAACAGCTTCAGCAGCTCTGAATCAACAACTGGCTTCAAGCAACCTCCAATCAGCTACAGGCTTCAACAAGCATCAATCTCCATCTTCATGACCTTCAGACAAGGGCTTTGATCATCAGTCTTCTCTCTGCAATGGCTTTTCTTCAAGCTCAAACCTCCAGGATGAGGGATTAGTCACAAGAGTGAATTGGGTGTTAAGCAATCAGTTGACTACCAAGGGTGGTGAACAGACTGCTTCTAACACAAGAGACATTTTCTCTCAAGAGTTCTATCTCATAGACACTATCACCAAGCCTTCCAAAGGAAGGGGGTGAGTGTCTTAGAGAGACTCTGAATCACAGAGAAGAATGGATGCAGACAAGGCAATCCATGTTTGAGAAACAAACTTTCTAACCTAGAGCTCTGCCTAGCTCCTAAACCCTAGTTCCTCAGCATCTGCTAGCAAGAATCTTCTCTTCAACTCTGGAAGATGATCTTCAATCTCTGGATCTCCAATGGTCTTCATCTTCTCAAGTCTTCAGCTCTCCTAAGTCCCCAGACAACCCCAATACCCAATCAAACAATCAACAATCCCCAGAGGGCACACCACACCAGACAGCAGATATACAGACAGTAATAATATCAGTAGGGGAATCCTAACTTTTCTCTAAGGGATCTAATAGCTACCCATAGCCCATATAGTCCCATAACTAATCTATTCAAACCCTAAGTCCTAAGGGAGAAAATTGAACTTCCTAAGTTGTTACCTAAAACCCTAGTTTTGATCATGATATTCAAGCATTTATTAATCACCTAAAACTAACTCCTAAAAATGGGAACTAAAATATTTCTACAAGCTTAATATCTCATCTAAACAATATGAAAAGAATGATCAAAAAATATTAAAGCATGTGAGAGAACAAAAATCATAAAAATAATGCATGAAATGGATCTATTTAATATGCTATTTATTTAGAAAATATGTAAAAAAAAATATGAAATAAAACTAAAAATGAAATTTTATTTTTCTATAATATTCTAGACATTTTAATGAAGACATGGTAAAAAGAATGAATTAAAAAGCATTTTTTATGAATTATTTATGAATTTATGAAAATTGATGAAATATTAAAATGAAATTAAGAAAACTAAATGAATGAAATGAATAAGGGGGGGTGCATTCAGTAGGCGCGCTCAGTTCAATTCTGGATGGGCCAGGAAATAGGGGGGTGCGCTTAGCATTCAGGAACTAAGCCCAAAACGAAAATAAGAAAATCCCAGGAAAATGGAAAAAGTGTGTGCTGAATAGCAATGATTCCTAGTTCAAATCCAACGTGGGCCTCAAGGTAGGGTGTGGAAAGCAAGCTGAGTCCAAGGCCCAAACGAAACTTAAATGAAACGGAGCGTTTGCTTCACAAACTCAGTCTCTCTTCCAAATCCAATCGTGGCCATCCGTTCTTGGTTCCAGTCAAAGGTCAAATGTGAATCCAACGATCATGGCATCATCTTCTCCAAATAACTCAGGCCACCTCAAAATTACCAGACGGTGGTTCACGGTGGAAACCACCGTCTTCTCCGGTGAGCCTCCACTTTCAGGTCATCAAACATAACAAAACCCTACATCATCTTGCTCGATTTTTCACGTAGATCATGATTCTAACCTCAGAATTCCTTGAATCTCACTCCAAATCAAAAGACGATGGAATCTTCAGAATGCACCAAGTTCTTGATCAACTCAATTCTTAAAACCAAAGGTATTGATCTAATCTACATGTTTCACGGATCAATTTCCACTATCACACTTGTCCTAAATCATCAAGATCATGACTAACTAACTCTTAACAGAATTCACACTCCATGATCAAACATCAACAATTGCTATCAAACCTATCCAGAAACGTTCCTTGTTCATACTAGATTCTAACCACATGAAGAGTTCTACCTAATTCAGCCTAGAATGGTGTAGAAAATGGAAGTTACATACCTGAAAAAATCTTGCTAACAGAGGTACTGGGAGGCACAAAACAAGCTCCACGATGATTCAAACACCTTCAGTGAAGCTATGAGAAGCTTTTCCACACCTCAATTGTGCTTGATCAAGCCTTGATCTCCAAAACCGAATTCTGTTATGAACCTTGAAAATTCAGTTACCAACTCTCTCCTCAACTCGAATTCTCCAACCTTTTTTATCTGCACTCATTCTAATACTTATATATGACTCAATCATGGGCTTTTGATCCACTTTTAAAGCCCAAACAGCTTGATTCACAAAACTGATTTTCCTCTTAAAATTCCATACTCCTCAGTCGTGTATCCATGTTTCAGTTAGCTTAAACTCATCCCTTTCATTCATATGGCCCTTGGTGAACATGTTGGAACCAATGAATTAGCCTGAATTGGCTTGTGTTGGATTTTGGATGAGTGACTTGTAATTCAAGCAATAGGTTTACAAAGGAACTCCATGATTCTGACCTCAAACAAGAAATGTAATAACGCCAACCTCTCTAAAACATGTTTTCCAATTAAAATGAGTATTTGGATTGTGCAATTTGGACCTATAACTTGAAAATGCCAATTTCCCTACTTTGAACCATTTGAAAAATGTCCTTTTTCAAGCCATTTTTAGCAACTTTGTGATACAAGCCAATCCAAACGCTCATGACCACTTGGTTGCACTCAAAACATCATTTTGAACAAGTTTCATGTTGAACAATTTCCCATTTGAGGCCTCCTTGTATGAGTTTTGGACATAGGTTAAAATGACCTGTAATTCACAAATGCCCAAAATACCCTTTTCTTGCCAAGCCCATAAGTTGAGTTCTCCACATCATATGAAGGCATGCCATACCATTCTAGAAAGCTAAGACAATGAGGAACAATTCTTATGTTGACCAAGAATTCATTTGAAATCTCCTTGAGGGGCAAAACTAGCTTGGAAGTCAAGTCACTTTCACAGACAAAAATTCAGACACCCCAGATGACCTGTAACTTGTAAGGACCATAACTTGAGTTCTATAAATCTCCTTGAGGTCTTCCACCACTCAAATTAAAGGTCTTGAGATCCTCTACAAGTTTCATGTTGGCCAAGAAGCCATTTGAAGCTAGCATTTTGACTTATCTTGCTTGGAAATTTGACCTAAATTAGGGGATTTTACAGAGAAACCCTAATTTAGTAACTCCTCTTCTCCTTGATTTCTCTTGAATTCTCCTTGTCATATCTCCATATCCTTCTTTATATATCAAATAATGATCCCCACATCTCTCCAATAGACTTGAATGCCCTCTTAAGTCAGTCAATTGACCTAGGGTTGACCTAGGGTTGACCCAGATGGAACCCTAGTTGACTGTCTTCAACTATAGCTCTTGTGCTCTCATCAATGACTTGTTTCCTTCTCCAAATGACTTTTTAAGTCTCTCAAAATGTCTAGATGCTCTCCATGTCTTCATTTCATAGCTCATAACCCTCTTGTTGATCCTCAGACACCCTCAGCTAGGAGATGGACTCAAGGCTTGATCTGCTGAACTCTTTGCTTTCAAATTCTTTCCTGATGACTTGAGTAGGATGGAATTAGGATAATAACCTCTTGCTAGGCCTCTAGAGATGAGAATAATGATTGATCCCCTGTTGAATGACTTGCTATGCTTATGCTATGCAGATGGTTGGTCTATGTACATGACTCTATATGCAAATGCTAATGACATTGAAACATAAACCAAGTGAATAAGGTTGGGCAAATTTTAGGGTGCAACAGCTGCCCCTATTCAAGCGACTTGGACCCGATTGGATGAAGAGCCCGGAGCCTTCAGACATTCGCGGTACGAGACGGTTGAATACTAGTGAAACCAGAAATTTGCCAACCGCAGAAATAAACTGCGCTCCTGCTTGAGGAATAACATTCGTCAGCTGAATCTGACTGTTAGAGTAACCCACTGATCTCGCGCGACCGTGCTGGGGGTTGGCTTCATCGTTCTGAAGAGGATTCTGTCATAACAGATTGCTTGCTTGTCCACATTAGGACTCATTTTTTCTGCGTCTGTCCACGTCAGGACTAACCCTTTCATCTTTCCACGTCAGGAAACAATCTTCTTTCCGCGTTAGGAAACTATATCAATCTGTCCACGTAAGGACTCCAATACCACTTGCCATGTCCCCGTCAGGACTCCAGCCTTTCCACGTAAGGAATACAACTATTTCTGAACTTGTCCACGTAAGGACTCAACTTTTCTTGCACCTGTCCACGTTAGGACTAATTTCCTTCTTCTTCCACGTTAGGAATATCTTCTTCGATCTGTCCGCGTCAGGACTAAACTCTTCCACGTCAGGAATAGTCCACTTCTTTCCACGTCAGGAATCAATCTTGATATGTCCACGTAAGGACTCTGATCTTTCCACGTAAGGAATAAACTCGTCTTTCCACGTAAGGAAACCATTTTTCTTCCACATAAGGAATGCTCTTGATATGTCCACGTAAGGACTCTCTTCTTTCCACGTTAGGAATACTGTCATTTCCACGTTAGGAATAAATTCGTCTTTCCACGTAAGGAAACCATCTTTCTTCCACGTAAGGAATGCTCTTGATATGTCCACGTAAGGACTCTCTTCTTTCCACGTTAGGAATACTGTCATTTCCACGTAAGGAATCTACCTCAATATGTCCGCGTAAGGACTCAATCTTTCCACGTAAGGAACAATAATCTCTTTGATCTGCCAGCGTTAGGACACTGATCTCGTCTTGATTTGTCCACGTTAGGACTCAGGCGTCTTCGACTCACCGAGGAAATAAGACTTGTCCACGTAAGGACTCACGCGCCTTCGACCTGCTGGGGAAATATCCGCGTTAGGACTTACACTTTGCCAACAACACGAAGAAGGATAAATTTGTCCACGTCAGGATTCTTGTACCTTGTCATTACAAAGAACTACAAACTTGTCCACGTCAGGACGCACATTTCACCATTACAAATAAAGATATCTGCCGAAAACAAAGTGATCCACGTCAGGATACCAACACGAAGAGTAACCAATCTTTTTGTCAACGTCACGACCTCCCTTTCTCCAAATTTCAAAAGACCGAATCTATCCACGTCAGGATTAACACACCTTACCAATCCGGTAAACAAACCTGTCCACGTTAGGACGCCCACTTCTGAAGAGACCCCGTCATTCTAGGAGTAAATGGTCCACGTCAGGACTTAGTTCTTCAATGATCCTCACCCATAAACTTCTTAGCACTGACGTGACAGCGACTTTGAGGCGGACTCTACTGGGGATGTCTGAAAACCAACTATCGGACACCTGCTTCGAAATTCTGATTCATGCGACTCGTTGATGACAAACGAACTCTGCTTGGGAATAAGGAGATTCTTATCCTGGCCACTCTGGCTGGGGAAAATAACATACATTTGCATAAATGGCTCTGCTGGAGACAAAGAGAGTTTTATCACGATAACTCTGTGGGGAATACCGCCGAAACTGACATTGTCATTGAATATCTCCTGCCGAGATCTTGATTGTTTGGTAATTTATTTGAGCAAGAGCTCTCTCCACCTGAACTACTAGAGTACAGAAACTGCTTCAGCAAAATAAATGCTGGAAGGATAACGTCAACTCGCCGGGGATAGCCTGATTTCAGCAAAATAAATGCTGGTAGGGTGAAGTCGACCCTGCTGGGAAGTTGGGAACTCAAACCACACGTCTTGCTGAAGTAACCCCTTCTGGGGACAATAACTCTGCTGGGGAATAGCAGATGCGCCTGATATGATTGAGCCTCTGCTAGAGAGTGAACTAATATCACCGGTATCTCTGACAAAATAAGTGACAGGAACCACCATCGACTCTGCCTGGGAGAGTCTTAGTCTTCGAGTTCCACTGGAAGGAAAGAACATTTGCTGAAAAGAGAACTCCTCTGGGGATGCGATGATTCTCTCGGGGAAAATTAACTGACTCCACCGGGGGAGAATGCATGACCCTGCGGGGGGAGATGAACCTGTCTGAATACAGCCTTACGATCTCAGAATCACTAAACTCTGCTGAGGACGAGTAACTTCTCTGGAGCACGTCCTTTGGATAAGCTACGGCTAGCTGGGGAATTCTATCCTTCTTCAGGCAAAACATGCATGCCCTGCGTGGGGATCAAGCTTTTCACTATTGCAATCTTTTGATCATCTTCCTCGTACGGTTATAAAACCTGCGACAACACAAACAAGACACGACAAGCCTATGCAATCAAATCAATTCAGGTTAGTGACGTTACACTCAGTTAATTCAAAGCTTTAACAATTGTTGGCAAGGGCCAGTGACGTTATACTCATGCTAGCTTCAATAAACTTAGGCGTTTTATCATGCGCAAAAACAGTAAAGAACAGGCATCAAGTACTGAATAACACATTTTCATTGATTGGGCCCCTGAATGGGCGGAGTTTTTGTACACGGGATGTAACTCCTGAAAAGAGGAAGCTACACAAAGCAAATCCACAAGTATGCAAGTATTCACAAGAAGCGTAAATATTGACAAATTAAATTTTGTACACATGTCGGCAACTGGATGCAGATGAACACCACGAACTGATCCTCCCATGACTCGTCCGACTCTAATGCTTTCCCGGTATCCGTCTTCTGAAGAAGTTGTATCCGATAACTAATTCCTCAAATATATTCTCCCGCATTGATGCTCATTGAATAATCAAATTCGGACCGCAGTCATTTGCTTTTCTCATCCCTAACTTTTGCGTGAACCGCCCTTTACGGGTTTTCAGTTCACCGGGATACCCTTTTTTGCCGAAGCCGCCCAGTGTAGGTTTTCAACTTCGCGGGTGTACATTTTTTCAATTTTATCCCTAACTTTTGCCCGAACCTTTCATTCTGTTTTTGGTTCGCCAGGATGCCCCATTTTTGCCTGGACCCTCTTTTTTCTGTCCAGCGGGTCTATTTTAAGCAAAGTATTTTTTAACTGCGTCCGAATTCACAGGTGATGCAAAGTCTTCCCCGTCCATGGTGGACAACAATAAAGCTCCTCCTGAAAAGACCTTACTGACAACGTATGGCCCTTCGTAGTTGGGGGTCCACTTGCCCCTGTGATCTGCTTGCGGCGGGAGAATCCTTTTCAGCACAAGGTCGCCCGTCTGAAAGCTTCGCGGAAGTATCTTCTTGTCGTACGCTTTCTTCATTCGTCTTTGGTACAAACGACCGTATGCCAGAGAAGCTAGCCTCTTCTCATCCATCAAACTCAGTTGGTTCAATCTGTTCGTTACCCATTCTGCCTCGTCCAGCTGAACGTCTCGCAATACCCTCAGAGAAGGGATCTCAACTTCCAATGGTAATACCGCTTCCATTCCGTATACCAACGAGAACGGAGTTGCCCCGGTTGATGTGCGTACCGTCGTACGATAACCGTGCAAAGCGAAAGGTAGCATTTCATGCCAATCTTTATACGTCACCACCATTTTCTGGACGATCTTCTTGATATTCTTATTGGCCGCTTCGACAGCGCCATTCATCTTGGGTCGGTAAGGGGAGGAGTTGTGATGTTCGATCTTGAAATTCTGACAGAGCTCCTTCATCATTTTGTTGTTCAGATTAGAACCATTATCCGTGATTATCCGCTCGGGAATTCCGTATCGGCAAATGATATCTCTTTTGATGAATCTAGCCACCACTTGCTTCGTTACATTTGCATAAGACGCTGCTTCCACCCATTTGGTGAAATAATCGATTGCTACTAGTATGAACCGATGCCCGTTAGAAGCCGTCGGCTCGATCTTTCCAATCATATCGATTCCCCACATTGAGAATGGCCATGGAGATGACATCACATTTAGAGGACTCGGAGGCACATGTATTTTGTCAGCATATATTTGGCACTTGTGGCACTTTCTTGCAAATCTGAAACAATCAGTTTCCATCGTCAGCCAAAAATAACCTGCCCGCAGCAGTTTTCTCGTCATAACATGCCCGCCAGCATGCGTACCAAAGGCACCTTCGTGAATTTCCTCCATGAGAAGCTTTGCCTCTTTTTCGTCTACACAACGCAACAACACCAAGTCGTGGTTCCTTCTGTATAAGACACCATCCGGGTTCAAATAGAAATTACCCGCTAATCTCCTGAGAGTCTTCTGATCTTGACTGGATGCCCCAGCCGGATACTCTTTATTCTTCAGGAAATTAAGGATATCAAAATACCACGGTTTGCCATCAGACGCTTCATCAATAGCAAATACATAAGCTGGCCTGTCCAACCGAGAGATAGTGATTTGGGGAGCTTCGTTCCAGAAATTGACCTTGTACATGGAAGACAAAGTGGCAAGGGCGTCAGCCATTTGATTTTCTGCCCGCGGCACATGATGCAATTCAACTTTGTCAAAGAAAGGCAACAATCTCCTTGCATAATTCATATAATGTATCAAATTGGGCTGCCGTGTCTCCCATTCCCCTTTGATCTGATTCACCACCAGAGCTGAGTCTCCGTATACGTCTAAATGTTTGATTCGCAAATCAATGGCTTCTTCAAGCCCCATTATACAAGCTTCGTATTCGGCCTCATTGTTGGTAACAGCAAAGGTCAATCGGGCAGTAAACGGGATGTGCGACCCGTGCGGCGTAGTGATAATTGCCCCTATTCCGCTACCGTAAGCATTCACAGCTCCGTCAAATATCATCTGCCATTTGGACCCCGGCTCTGGTCCTTCGTCTGGTAACGGCTCTTCGCAATCCTTCATCTTGAGATACATGATATCCTCGTCAGGAAAGTCAAATCTCATCGATTGATACTCTTCAATAGGCTGTTCCGCCAGATACTCAGACAACACACTCCCTTTTATAGCCTTTTGCGAGACGTATTGAATGTCATACTCAGTCAAGATCATCTGCCACCTGGCAATTCTACCTGACAACGCCTGCTTTTCGAATATATATTTGATCGGATCCATCTTCGAGATGAGCATGGTTGTATGATTCAGCATGTACTGCCTCAAACGCTTGGCGGCCCAGGCTAGCGCGCAACAAGTTTTCTCCAGCATTGAGTATCGAGATTCACAGTCTGTAAATTTCTTACTCAAATAATAGATTGCATGCTCTTTTCTCCCCGTCTCGTCGTGTTGACCGAGAACGCAACCCATGCTTCCCTCAAGAACCGTCAAATACATTATCAAGGGTCTCCCTGCCACTGGGGGTATCAAAATAGGAGGCTCCTGCAGATACTTCTTTATTTTATCGAACGCCTTTTGACAATTATCGTTCCACGTTACAGCTTGATCTTTCTTTAGCAACTTGAATAATGGTTCGCACGTAGCAGTCAGGTGAGATATGAACCGGGCAATGTAGTTCAATCTCCCCAAAAACCCGCGCACCTCTTTCTCTGTTTTAGGCGTCGGCATTTCTTGAATCGCTTTTATTTTAGCAGGATCGACCTCTATTCCTCTTTCGCTTACGATAAACCCCAGCAGTTTACCCGATCTCACCCCGAAGGTGCATTTGTTAGGGTTCAGCCTCAGCCTGAACTTCCTAAGCCTTTTAAACAACTTCAACAGATTCACCAGATGCTCTTCCTCCGTCTGGGATTTGGCAATCATATCGTCAACATAAACTTCAATCTCTTTATGCATCATGTCATGAAAGAGAGTCGTCATCGCACGCTGATATGTTGCCCCAGCATTTTTCAAACCAAAGGGCATCACTTTATAGCAAAATGTTCCCCAAGGCGTTATGAAAGTAGTCTTCTCCATATCCTCTGGCGCCATTTTAATTTGATTATAGCCTGAAAAGCCATCCATGAAGGAGAATACGGAGTATTGAGCAGTATTATCAACTAACACGTCAATATGAGGAAGTGGAAAATCGTCTTTCGGGCTTGCTTTATTCAAATCTCTATAATCCACGCACATCCGAACCTTGCCATCTTTCTTTGGCACTGGTACGATGTTAGCAACCCAAGAAGGATACTTCGTCACAGCCAGGAAACCAGCGTCCCACTGTTTCTGAACCTCCTCTTTGATCTTCATTGCCATATCTGGTCGAGTTCTGCGAAGTTTTTGTTTGACAGGCGGGCAGTCTTCTTTTAGTGGCAGGCGATGCACAACCATATCAGTATCGAGCCCTGGCATATCTTGATACGACCAAGCGAATACATCATTATACTCTCGGAGCATTTCAACCAGTTTTCGCTTGATATCACTCTGCAGTGCGGCTCCGATACGAATGTTCTTCTCAACCCCTTCCGACCCCAAATTGATAATCTCGATAACCTCGTCGTGAGGCAGAATGGCTCTTTCCTCTTGCTTCACCAACCAAGACAGTTCTTCAGGAACGTCGCTATCTTCGACAACCTCTTCTTCGGTCTGGAATACCGGGTGCTCGAAGTCGGGACGAGTCATAGGTGGTTCAAGGATGTCATCTGAAAATGTTATCCTGCAAAAGGAAGGGTTAAGTGCTTCAAAATGCGTATAAAGCGGATAACCACATTGCCATTTTATTGAAAAAACACAAAACAAGAAAAACAAGGATTACAGTATCTACACATGAAAAACGCCATTTATTTAATGATTAACGAAGCAATGTTTATAACAACACAGCCCTAAGCAAATCCTGATGCCCCGGGCAAGACATCAGATTATTCAACAATTAATAAAGCAAAGCATTACTGTTTAAAAGTCACAGGAACAAGCTCCTGAATAGACCAGTTGCACAGTCCTTGTCCTGGCGTGCTTGGCTGAATCCAGGCATCCATATCACAGTCGCTGTCCCCTTCATCGGATTCTGAAGCAGCATTGACAGATTCATGGCATACTCCACTGGCAGAGATGGTGATTGACTTTCTGAAATGAGGGGCCCCCACGGAAGGAGTTGATGACGACGGTCGGTACCCCAGTCCGAACCGGTCCATCTTCACCGGAATGTCCAATACTTTGCCCCAGCCTTTGGCTTCTCCTGCTTTTACTAGCGCTTGAGCCTCTTTATACGAAGAAACAGCTATCTCTGGCACTTTGCTTGGCCCGGGACTCTTGTCCTTTATGCGCAAACCTTCGAATGCTTGGCATGGCGTCTCGTGGATCTCCCCGTCGACTTCCACATATTTAAACGAAGAAAGATGGCTGACCAGGATGTCTTCTTCTCCGCACACGGTGACTACACTGTCTCCGACCATATACTTTAACTTCTGATGCAGGGTAGACGTGACTGCCCCTGCCCCGTGAATCCAAGGTCTTCCCAGCAAGCAGCTGTACGCAGGCTGTATATCCATGATATAAAACTCCGTTGCAAACACTTCCGGCCCCACTTGCAGAGGCAATGTAATTGATCCGAAGACTGTTCTCCGCGTGCCGTCAAACGCTCTGACTACCAAATCACTTGGTGTGCACAAAATTCCTCGAACATCCAGCTTCATCATAGCCTTCTTAGGCAGCACATTCAAAGACGACCCGGTGTCAACCAATACGTGCGACATTGTCGACCCTCTGCACTCAACAGATACATGCAATGCCATATTATGATCCCTTCCTTTCGGAGTCAAGTCGAAATCCGTAAAGCCCAGACTGTGGCCTGCATTTACGTGTGCCAATACTCCTTCTAGCTGGTTCACGGAGACATCCTGTGGTACAAAAGAAGTGTCCAGGACTTTCAGCAAAGCGTTCCTGTGGGCCTCCGAACACAACAACAATGACAGAATAGATATTTTGGACGGTGTTTGCTGCAGATGCTCCACAATTTTATAATCGCTTTTCCGAATTAAGCGCATGAATTCTTCGACATCCTTAGATGCTGCTTCTTTTTCATTTACTTGAACCGGAACATTCTCCACCGCTTTCCCTTTTCCCTTCGCTAGCCTTTCGGCTTCTACTTCAGGAGATATAAAGATCCTGCCGCTTCTCGTCATGCCTCCTGAGCCCACAACATTATCCACAATCTCCGCCGACTGCTTGTTAACATCGATTTTAATCCCGTCACAATACACCTCTAGCCCATATGACCATGGGACCGCTTTCGTGTTCTCATACAGGATTGGCCCGGCTTTAGTTATAGTAATCGGTGGTCGCTGAGTTGGTGCTGAAATGGTGATCGTCTTCCTAGGAATTGTCACTGTGGCAACATCACTCCGATTATCCACTACTGCCCCTGCCGGCTCATCAGTTGCTGTTCTATCAAACTGCAATATACCATCATCAATTAAGGCCTGAATGCCTTTCTTCAGATCCTCACACCCCCCAGACAGGGCCCAACAATCTAAACAGTACTCATTACAACCCGGGTAAACACCTCCTTGCAACAGTCGGCTTTTGATTTCGCTCAGCGGCGTCTTTAAATCCTCAACATTCATAATCAGATTCAGACCTTCCTCAGTCAGCACGGCGTTCGCCCCATGATTAGGCATGGGTTTCTGGACTATATTCGCACCGGTCGTCCCGAAGTTGATAGACTTGTTGTCCAAGAGATCCTGCACAACGTGCTTAAAAGCATGACAACCTTCTATATCATGGCCCGGGGCCCCAGAATGAAACTCGCAGCGCCTATTTGCATCATAGCCGAACGGGGGAGTTCCCGTTATCGGTGCCAAGGTTCTTTTTTCTACCAGATTCAATCCCAACAAGGTCTGCAATAAATCAGCATAGTTAGAGGGAGGTTTCTCAAACACCCTTCTCGGCTTATTACCCTGAAATCTTCTTTGAGCTTGCTGTGCCCCCTGCTGAGGCTGCTGCTGCTGTGGCATTGGTTGCTGCTGAACCGGTTGTTGTTGCTGGATTGGTTGTTGCTGATAAGGAATAGTGACACTCGACACTTGCTGCTGCTGACGATATTGATTTCTTCCCCTGCCTCGGCCTCGGCCTCGGCCTCCAAATACCGCACTAGCTTCGCCCTGACGGCGCCCACCATAAGCTTTCCTATTACTGCCAGATGCAGCTGACTCGTCAACTTGGAACTTTCCTTGCTTAATGTTCCGCTCAATCTTTTCCCCCATCAAGATCAGGTCTGAAAAACTAGCCAAAGACGTATGAAACAGCATATCATGAAACAACCCGGTGAATGTACCAACAAACATATCGTTCATTTCTTTATCTTCCACAGGAGGACGAACCCTGGCAGCCATATCGCGCCACCTTTGCGCGTATTCTTTAAAACTCTCCCCCTTCTTCTGTGAAAGCCCGGCCAACTGGACCCGATTGGGTGCCAGGTCACTGTTATATTTGTAATGGGCTACGAACGCCTCCGCTAATTGCTTCCAAGTCTTGATATCAGTGGGCTCCAACCCCATGTACCACTCTAAGGAAGGACCCGATAGACTATCCTGAAAGAAATGCATGAGCATTCTTTCGTCAGTGGAGTATGCAGACATCTTTCTGTAATAAGCTCGTACATGCACCTTCGGGCATGTATCTCCTTTGTACTTATCGAACGCAGGCGCTTTGAATTTAATGGGCACCCTCAGCCCAGGTACCAAGCCCATTGTTGCCATGTCCAGACCCACAGCACTCTGGTTTAGGACTCCCTTCATTTGCTCTTCCAGCATTCTAATCTTTTGAGAATCATCCATCGGCCCGTCAAAACCCCCTCCAGAGAAGGCGTCTTCCTGTTGATCCTCTTGCCACATACCGTTTCCAGCCCCGTATCCATCATACGCATTATTACGTCCAGCTCTGACCTGATTCATCCCCGGAACTCGACCTCTGTTGCCATACCCTTGAACACCTCCAGCAGGACCACCAGCCATAAAACCAGCACCGTTTCCGTTTCCAAAACCTCCATAGCCCTGATTGACCATACCATAACCATCTTGCCCAAAGCCTTGAGCATTAAAGCCATACTTGCCAGTGTTGTCGAATCCCTGATCGTTGAATCCGAACCCAGTATTGACGAAGCCATTGCCTCCGAGATTATCTCCCACATTGACATCACCCAGCCCAGCGTTATGGACAGCAGTTTCATTTCCACCTCCGACGTTACCATTCACAGCAGCGGTAGCGTTGTTGACGTTAGCAGCAGTCACATTGACGACAGGCGGAGCCACCGGCGTTGGAGTGCCATCTCCATGAGCAGTATCAACCCGGACAGACTGATGATCTTCGTTACCATGACCAGCGTTGCGAGCCAACAACGGCTGGACCATGGCCTGCAAATTCTCTTGCCCTTTTGCTATAGCCTCCATGGTCTGCATGAAGAGGGCGAGCTTCTCGCGTACATCCTGCATCTCGTTCTGAATCTGGTCCATGACTTTCCGACAGTTGGATCGTGTAGAATAGCGGTGCGGATGTTGATCTGGAATCCTGTTAAGTACCTGATACAGAGCAAGAGATAAGACACCATTCATATATTACCTGTTATGCAAGATGAATATGAATGCAATGCAATGTGCCTGTGCATTAGGGAAGTTCATTTCCCCAGTTCTAGTGCGAAGGTGCCGGTGCAGTGACAGTGTTGACAATAGGAATATCGGAGCTGAATCATAGAAAGCCTCATACATATCAGAGAGAATCAATAAGCCCAGGGTACAATATCACTGAGAGTACAAAGATGGCATGACCTCAACCAACAATCCTGGTGATGGTCAGCACTATGCAAATAAAGCATACAAATAATGGAATGATCAGATCCTCCCAAAAGTCTGGTACTCCTCTATCAACTTCTTGGTCTCCGGATGGCTTGGTCGATCAAGCAGCCCCTCAACAAGCTGGTTTCTCTTCTTAAGGACACGGCGTACGTCTTCAGCAGTTTCTTCCCATGTTGCTTCTCCGAAGCAATCTTCTAGCTTTCGCTTCTGAGATACCGCTTCATCTCTGGATTTGATTGCCTTGTTCAGTGCATGCTGGACACTATACCGGTTCATCACTTCCTCCTCACACCTCTTGATGCTAGACTTCAACTTCTCCTCGAGGTCGGAAATTTGCTGCTTCAGCTTATCTTCCCTCTTCTTATTGTTGGTGAGTGTAGCATTCCAAGTCTTATTGCAAGAAGATATCTCTCGGTGTGCTGCGTCGAGCGCCTTCTTTTTGGCTTCCAGCATGTCATGGGAACTTCTGAACTCTTGCCCCAGACGTTCACGCTTCTTCTTTTCCTCGGTCAACTCAGCTCCTAACCTGTTTACCAGCTCAATCTGCTGTTGGAGAGCATATACGGCCTTGTTTTTCTCACTGCGTGCTTGGGCTAACTCTTGCTCTAACCCTTCATTAATCTTCATTAAGGCTTCTTTCTCCTTCACAACCTGTTCATATGCTTCTCTAGAAACAGTAGTCGGCTCTTCTACCGGAATAGGATCAAGAATTGGTGCATCTGGAAACGGCATCTTCAACTGACTAGCCCTCTCTTGAATCCAAGCTCTATAAGGTGCATAGGCCTGACAGTCATTCTTCCCTAATAACGGCTTCCCTTTGCGGTTAATACGCGCCCAAGCATGTCGCAACTTGGCTAATAACTCCCCCTTCACGTCACCGGTGAAGTACAGAGATTCCTGTACTTCTTCCTCTTGAGGTGGATTCTTCAGCGCATATCCGAACTGGCGAATGAATAGAGAAGGGTTGTAATTAATACACCCTTTTCTTCCAATCAATGGCACATTAGGGTAACCAGAACAACTGAAGATGAGCTCCGATCCCAGCAGGTCTCTATCAAACCACTCCATATCTTCCGACGATAACCTCATCAAACGCTCCGGCCAACCAACTGGAACTGTAGTCTCTGCAGCAGATCCTCTCTTAGGAAGGTGACTCTCAAACCACATACTCAACAAGGGCACACACAGATGAACATTCTTCCCTCTTCCCTTCTCATTCTTGTAATGTAGCGAGTGGTAGAGATCTCCGAGTAAGGTAGGTACGGGATTACCAGCGGCGAACAAGTAGAAAGCATCGAAGTCCACAAAATCTGGTATATTGGGGAATAAAACTATGCCATAAATGCACAAGGCCAACACAGCATTGAAAGCAACCCAGCACCCATTCTTAGCATACTCTTGGGCTTTGCCAACTAAGAACTGAAATGAGAAGCCTGGAACTCCACGGGAAACAGTAGTCACAAGTTCAGAAGCATCAATATGCAAGGCTTTTGCCAAATCCTCTGGCTTGGGCTTGACGTCATAATGAATGAACGGAACCTGGTTCTGCACGGGCAGCTCAACATACTCAGCGTACTCCTCCAAGGTTGGTCCCATAATAAAATCGGAGAACGTAAAACACCTCAAAGCAGGGTCGTAGAATTGCATCAAAGCATACAACCCATCTAACTCTACCTCTGTAGGTTTGCACACCAATCTCAATAATCTACCATAACTCATCCGGAAACTCCTACGAACACCCTCATCAGCAAGAGAGATCAACCCCAGTAAAGGAACAATATCAGGCGTAGGCAATTTGTAAGCAACCGTTCTCCGTAGGCTAGTCATGATCAAACCTCAGAAGTCTGGGCACTAGAACTAGGGAAATGCAAATGCACCTGCAGCACAGACACACATTAGTGAAATGCAAATGATAATGGATATGCAAGGATGCAATGCAAGTAACATTCAACAGGGACCAAAGCTGCAACTGCATAGCCTAAACCCAATCAAGAAAGGTCTCAGATAGACCGTCCAGAAGTCATCAAACCCTGGTCTCAGATAGACCTAAAATAAAACTCCAACACTGGTCTCTGACAGACCTCAAACCATAACTCACTGGTCTCTGATAGACCTCAAACCACATCCATAATTGGTCTCTGACAGACCTCGTAGCACATCTCTAAATGGTCTCTGACAGACCTCAGAATAAATCTCCACATGGTCTCTGACAGACCTCAGAATAAATCTCCACATGGTCTCTGACAGACCTCAGAATAAATCTCCACATGGTCTCTGACAGACCTCAGAATAAATCTCCATAAATAACCAAGATCTCTGATCAAGAAATAAACGGTAGTCTGGAGGTCTAGTTACCTGCATAACCCTGAATCCCCTCACAGGTGGATGGCCCTATAACTGGCACAAGGTACGGCATCCTATGCGGTCGTCGGCGTCACAGACTTTCAGGGTTGATGATACGATTCCCAGAAGGAGTGGCATCATCAAATCCTGAAGAGGCCTCACTCAGCCAACTTCCAAATGATCGGTCCCCAGAGTCGACAATCCAACTAACCAGCAACCCACGCCAACCAAAGGAAGGGGCAGGAGGCCAACCAGAGGAACCTCGTCTGAGTGTAGATTTCATGGGACACCAAAGCAAGCAAAGCAAGCGGGCGCCCACTAATTTCTACTCTAATTCTAGGTGCACTCAAGCCCAGGTCCGGCTTATCTCTCAATATCAGAACACCCGTCACACCCCAATACAGCAATAATAATCAATATATAAAGCTGAAAATACAAGGTTAGAAATATACAATAACTCCATACAAAATCCTCGACGGGAAAACAAGCGTTAGGATTGACTCTCTCAAGGGACGTTGGATCCCAAATGCATAAGAACCATCGCAGTCCTTAGCAGCCAGGGGACGTTGGGTCCCCAGCAGAGTCGCCAGCTGTCGCTACTGCGAAAATCGGCGCCGGCTCCCCAGCAGAGTCGCCAGCTGTCGCTACTGCGAAAATCGGCGCCGGCTGAACAGAAGAGTCGCCACCATGCGTTATTTATCCCACGGGAGGGAAAGGAAACGCTCAGAGTAAACCTCGCACAACACGGGAAAGGTATGGTCATCGCAACCAAAACCGGGGTTCGGGAGTCGGTTACGCAAGGGGAAGGTATTAGCACCCCTCACGTCCGTCGTACTCGACGGGATCCACGCTTGTTTTCGGGTATGGATTGTTATTCTATCTAAACTATAGGTCAAGGGTGAAAAAGAAAATAAAATGAAAATAAAAATGACTCGGCAAAGTATCACACTTTATGCCTACGTATTCTCGTCTGGAACGAGAAATCAGAGTCAACGTAGTTCGCCTACCTACGGGAAAGGAGGGGAAGGTTGCTCGCTAGGATATCGCATCCTATGCCTACGTACTTCCACACTGCATGGAAGATCAGAGCAAACGTAGTTCGGGCCACGTACGACACAAGCTTGTCTTGGTTGATTTTATTCCTTCTGAAAAAGGTTTTTCTGATTAGCAGTCCAAGCGGACAAAAATGACGTTTTGATGAGTTCACATTCTTTTACGAAAGAAGTGTCTTTTATTGTGTTTGAAATCTTTATGTGTTTTTCTATTTGTTTTGAGAAAGAAACAGACAGAACTCTAACCTACGGTTGCGAAGGGAAACAAACTAACCTAATGTTATCATGCATGAGTTAAGACCTAGTGTCTATCATGCTCCTCTCTTGCACAGAGAGAAACAGAGATCCTACGGGATAGGCAGAAACAGAAACAATATCAGATATATACAGTAAAACAGTAAAATGCATGGATGCAACAGTACAAGCGAGGCAAGGGAGTCCCACTCAACCTCGAACCTAGAAAACAATAGGCGAAAGTGAACAGACTTCACTTTCAACCCAACGGGGTAAACAGCAAACAATACAGTCCAGAAAACCAATCAATACATCAGCAAATGAAATACAGCAAAAGAATAAACAGCTTCAGCAGCTCTGAATCAACAACTGGCTTCAAGCAACCTCCAATCAGCTACAGGCTTCAACAAGCATCAATCTCCATCTTCATGACCTTCAGACAAGGGCTTTGATCATCAGTCTTCTCTCTGCAATGGCTTTTCTTCAAGCTCAAACCTCCAGGATGAGGGATTAGTCACAAGAGTGAATTGGGTGTTAAGCAATCAGTTGACTACCAAGGGTGGTGAACAGACTGCTTCTAACACAAGAGACATTTTCTCTCAAGAGTTCTATCTCATAGACACTATCACCAAGCCTTCCAAAGGAAGGGGGTGAGTGTCTTAGAGAGACTCTGAATCACAGAGAAGAATGGATGCAGACAAGGCAATCCATGTTTGAGAAACAAACTTTCTAACCTAGAGCTCTGCCTAGCTCCTAAACCCTAGTTCCTCAGCATCTGCTAGCAAGAATCTTCTCTTCAACTCTGGAAGATGATCTTCAATCTCTGGATCTCCAATGGTCTTCATCTTCTCAAGTCTTCAGCTCTCCTAAGTCCCCAGACAACCCCAATACCCAATCAAACAATCAACAATCCCCAGAGGGCACACCACACCAGACAGCAGATATACAGACAGTAATAATATCAGTAGGGGAATCCTAACTTTTCTCTAAGGGATCTAATAGCTACCCATAGCCCATATAGTCCCATAACTAATCTATTCAAACCCTAAGTCCTAAGGGAGAAAATTGAACTTCCTAAGTTGTTACCTAAAACCCTAGTTTTGATCATGATATTCAAGCATTTATTAATCACCTAAAACTAACTCCTAAAAATGGGAACTAAAATATTTCTACAAGCTTAATATCTCATCTAAACAATATGAAAAGAATGATCAAAAAATATTAAAGCATGTGAGAGAACAAAAATCATAAAAATAATGCATGAAATGGATCTATTTAATATGCTATTTATTTAGAAAATATGTAAAAAAAAATATGAAATAAAACTAAAAATGAAATTTTATTTTTCTATAATATTCTAGACATTTTAATGAAGACATGGTAAAAAGAATGAATTAAAAAGCATTTTTTATGAATTATTTATGAATTTATGAAAATTGATGAAATATTAAAATGAAATTAAGAAAACTAAATGAATGAAATGAATAAGGGGGGGTGCATTCAGTAGGCGCGCTCAGTTCAATTCTGGATGGGCCAGGAAATAGGGGGGTGCGCTTAGCATTCAGGAACTAAGCCCAAAACGAAAATAAGAAAATCCCAGGAAAATGGAAAAAGTGTGTGCTGAATAGCAATGATTCCTAGTTCAAATCCAACGTGGGCCTCAAGGTAGGGTGTGGAAAGCAAGCTGAGTCCAAGGCCCAAACGAAACTTAAATGAAACGGAGCGTTTGCTTCACAAACTCAGTCTCTCTTCCAAATCCAATCGTGGCCATCCGTTCTTGGTTCCAGTCAAAGGTCAAATGTGAATCCAACGATCATGGCATCATCTTCTCCAAATAACTCAGGCCACCTCAAAATTACCAGACGGTGGTTCACGGTGGAAACCACCGTCTTCTCCGGTGAGCCTCCACTTTCAGGTCATCAAACATAACAAAACCCTACATCATCTTGCTCGATTTTTCACGTAGATCATGATTCTAACCTCAGAATTCCTTGAATCTCACTCCAAATCAAAAGACGATGGAATCTTCAGAATGCACCAAGTTCTTGATCAACTCAATTCTTAAAACCAAAGGTATTGATCTAATCTACATGTTTCACGGATCAATTTCCACTATCACACTTGTCCTAAATCATCAAGATCATGACTAACTAACTCTTAACAGAATTCACACTCCATGATCAAACATCAACAATTGCTATCAAACCTATCCAGAAACGTTCCTTGTTCATACTAGATTCTAACCACATGAAGAGTTCTACCTAATTCAGCCTAGAATGGTGTAGAAAATGGAAGTTACATACCTGAAAAAATCTTGCTAACAGAGGTACTGGGAGGCACAAAACAAGCTCCACGATGATTCAAACACCTTCAGTGAAGCTATGAGAAGCTTTTCCACACCTCAATTGTGCTTGATCAAGCCTTGATCTCCAAAACCGAATTCTGTTATGAACCTTGAAAATTCAGTTACCAACTCTCTCCTCAACTCGAATTCTCCAACCTTTTTTATCTGCACTCATTCTAATACTTATATATGACTCAATCATGGGCTTTTGATCCACTTTTAAAGCCCAAACAGCTTGATTCACAAAACTGATTTTCCTCTTAAAATTCCATACTCCTCAGTCGTGTATCCATGTTTCAGTTAGCTTAAACTCATCCCTTTCATTCATATGGCCCTTGGTGAACATGTTGGAACCAATGAATTAGCCTGAATTGGCTTGTGTTGGATTTTGGATGAGTGACTTGTAATTCAAGCAATAGGTTTACAAAGGAACTCCATGATTCTGACCTCAAACAAGAAATGTAATAACGCCAACCTCTCTAAAACATGTTTTCCAATTAAAATGAGTATTTGGATTGTGCAATTTGGACCTATAACTTGAAAATGCCAATTTCCCTACTTTGAACCATTTGAAAAATGTCCTTTTTCAAGCCATTTTTAGCAACTTTGTGATACAAGCCAATCCAAACGCTCATGACCACTTGGTTGCACTCAAAACATCATTTTGAACAAGTTTCATGTTGAACAATTTCCCATTTGAGGCCTCCTTGTATGAGTTTTGGACATAGGTTAAAATGACCTGTAATTCACAAATGCCCAAAATACCCTTTTCTTGCCAAGCCCATAAGTTGAGTTCTCCACATCATATGAAGGCATGCCATACCATTCTAGAAAGCTAAGACAATGAGGAACAATTCTTATGTTGACCAAGAATTCATTTGAAATCTCCTTGAGGGGCAAAACTAGCTTGGAAGTCAAGTCACTTTCACAGACAAAAATTCAGACACCCCAGATGACCTGTAACTTGTAAGGACCATAACTTGAGTTCTATAAATCTCCTTGAGGTCTTCCACCACTCAAATTAAAGGTCTTGAGATCCTCTACAAGTTTCATGTTGGCCAAGAAGCCATTTGAAGCTAGCATTTTGACTTATCTTGCTTGGAAATTTGACCTAAATTAGGGGATTTTACAGAGAAACCCTAATTTAGTAACTCCTCTTCTCCTTGATTTCTCTTGAATTCTCCTTGTCATATCTCCATATCCTTCTTTATATATCAAATAATGATCCCCACATCTCTCCAATAGACTTGAATGCCCTCTTAAGTCAGTCAATTGACCTAGGGTTGACCTAGGGTTGACCCAGATGGAACCCTAGTTGACTGTCTTCAACTATAGCTCTTGTGCTCTCATCAATGACTTGTTTCCTTCTCCAAATGACTTTTTAAGTCTCTCAAAATGTCTAGATGCTCTCCATGTCTTCATTTCATAGCTCATAACCCTCTTGTTGATCCTCAGACACCCTCAGCTAGGAGATGGACTCAAGGCTTGATCTGCTGAACTCTTTGCTTTCAAATTCTTTCCTGATGACTTGAGTAGGATGGAATTAGGATAATAACCTCTTGCTAGGCCTCTAGAGATGAGAATAATGATTGATCCCCTGTTGAATGACTTGCTATGCTTATGCTATGCAGATGGTTGGTCTATGTACATGACTCTATATGCAAATGCTAATGACATTGAAACATAAACCAAGTGAATAAGGTTGGGCAAATTTTAGGGTGCAACACATATGATAGGTCATTTTGACTCCCAAGGGCATTTTAAGAACATTGGTTCAGCCACAATTTTGATTTGAGGCTTAAATCTTGGGGTTGCTTTGTAAAAGTCTTACTTGCATAATGGCATACCAAACCAAAACAAAGAAAAGCTTCATAAACAAGGTGTTTAAGCTTTGTATCTTGTCCAAAATACCACTTAAGGAGAAAATCAAGTGAATTACTCAAGTTGTAAGGATTTTGTCATGATATCTCATGTGGTGGGAAGTGAAATGCAAAATATCTTCATGAAAGTTCAAGTTGCTACTAGATTGATCTAGATGATTCTAGACCCTTCCAAATTAGTCTATATATTGATTTCACTCTCCATTGGTGAAAGGTTGGTGATTGTTGATGTTAATGGTGGTAGAGAAAAGAGTTTGAACCAAAAATTCTCCATTTGCAAATTGAATTGAAACTTCATTTTTCTCTTCATTACCCTTCCATTTTCTTCCACAAATCATCTCCACAAACCTCCATGAACATGTTCATGCAAGAGTGAGCCCCCATTGTTGAAGAATTGGAGCTTTCCAAGTGAAGTTGCAAGAGAGCGAAAGGGATTGGATCTGAAGATATAAGCCATCTCCATCAAATCTTGTGCAAGAAGAAGATTGTTCATCACCTAGAGACCATTCTTGAAGATCCACAAGGTCTGATTCGAAGCTTTTCAACATCTACCATTGCAAGGTTCAAGGTATGCAAAATCTTCCCCACACTCTGTTTTAGGCATGGCTAGGATTAGTTCTTGTTGTGAAACTATTAGAGACCATTAGGGGATTCATTTGGATGAGTTTTATACCAATTAGTGAGGTTTCATTAATGGAGGTTGATTCTCGATGGAGGTAGAACGAATGATTTAATGAATGATAATGCATGAGAATTGGTTGGTTGTGATCAGCATAGCATGAGGATTAATTATATACAAAGATTGTTGAGTTTTATGATGGTCGAAAATTGAAGAAAGTTTGGATCCATGGAGTTGTGTGGTTCGGTTTGCATGATGTAGTTAGTTTCAACGAAATCCAAAGGCATGGTTGGATTCTACATAAAATTCTAGTCAAGTTTGGTTCTTGGATTGTGTCATTTGATGGAGAAATGAGAGAGAACAAGTGGTGGAAAGTTTCATGAATGGAGTTTGTTTTTTTCATGGATTCTAAAACCCTAGATGGACCAAGGTTGAAGACATAATCTAGACCATTGATTGTATGTGGACTTGTTGACTTGGAAGACCATCCTGCGGCCGAGATTTTATTAAACTTCAAAAATTCATAACAAATTGAAAAATGCATATTTTTTAATGAGACTTTTTTTCCCATTTTCCATTTTCTGTCTAGAAAAATATAAAAACATAAAATAGCCATTTTATTTCAGTTTTATATTTTTTTGTGCATTTTTACTTTTAATTGCTTTTTTAATTCTTTTAGTTAGTATGCTAATTTGTAGAATTTAATTAGGATAGTTCCCTTAGGATCTTGAGTTCAATTTTTTTAGGATAATTAGATGAATGGTTTAGGGTCCCCCTGAATTAATGTCATAATTTTGTGATAATTTTTAGGGTAGTTTTAATTAGGTAGTTCTAGGTAGTATAGAATTTGATTAAAACTTTAGTATAGGTCAATAACAATTTTAGATTTAGGTTTTTTAGGGAAATTTAGTCTATGGGGAATATATGGGACTTAAGGGTAGTTATGTAGGGTCCCCTAGCATTTATATTAGGAATTAATAGAATAATATACTTTTTTTGGTTGATGTTTGAATTGATTGATTGTGTGGTGTGCCCTTTCTGGGATTATTGTTTGACTGTGTGGGGTATTGGGCCTGCTTGGGGTTTGGGTTTGCGCTGAAGACTTTGCTGATGAAGCCCATTGAAGACTAAAAGAATGAAGATCAATTTCCAGAGTTGATGAGGAGTATATCTTGCGGGCAGTTGTTGAAGGTTATAGGGTCTAGGAGCTAGGTAGAGCTCTAGAATAGCAACTTGATTCACAAACATGGAAGGTCTTGTTTGCCTCCATTATTTCTCTATGATTCAAAGTCTCTTTTAAATACCCACCTCCTTCCAAAGGAAGGATTAGTGAACGTATTTAAAAGATAGAACTTTTGAGAGAAAATTGTCTATATCATGTTAACAGCCAGTAGGCCACCCTTGGTAGGCAACTAACTGTTTAACATCCATTTCATCTTGTTGACTGATACTCATCTTGGAGAGTGAGACTTGAAGAAAAGCCATTGGAAGATTGAAGATAGATACCTTGCTTGAAGACAGATGTTGATGAAGATTGCTGTTTGCTGTTTATTTTGCTGTTTATATATTTTTGCTGATGTATTGTTTGAATTTCTCTGATTGTATTGCTTGCTAATTGACCTGTTAGGTTGAAAGCGAATGTTGTTCGCTTTTGCCTGTTGTTTTCTAGGTTCGAGGTTGAGTGGGACTCCCTTGCCTCGCTTGTATTGTTGCATCCATGCATCTTTTACTGCTTTATTGTATATATGCTATTGTTTCTGTTTCCGTTTATCCCTTAGGATCTCTGTTTCTCTCTGCGCAAGAGAGGAACATGATAGACATTAGGTCTTAACCCATGCATGATAACATTAGGTTAGTTTAATTCCCTTTTAAACCATAGGTTAGAGTTCTGTCTCTTCTTTCTCAAAACAAATAGAAAAACACAATAAAGATTTCAAATCCAATAAAAGACACTTCTTCCGTAAAAGAATGTGAACTCATTAAAACGTCATTTTTGTCCGCTTGGACTGGTAAGCAGAAAAAACCCTTTTTTAGAAGGAGATAAAAACAACCAAGACAGACTTGTGTCGTACGTGGCCCGAACTACGTTTGCTCTGATCTTTCATGTTGTATGAAAGTACGTAGGCATAGGATGCGATATCCTAGCGAGCAACCTTCCCCTCCTTTCCCGTAGGTAGGCGAACTACGTTGACTCTGATTTCTCGTCCCAGACGGGAATACGTAGGCATAAAGTGTGATACTTTGCCGAGTCATTTTATTTTCTTTTAACCCAGACCTGTAGAGTAGATAGAATAACAATCCATACTAGAAAACAAGCGTGGATCCCGTCGAGTACGACGGACGTGAGGGGTGATAATACCTTCCCCTTGCGTAACCGACTCCCGAATCCAGGATTTTGTTGCGATGACCATTCCTTTCCCGTCTTTGCGGTAGGTTTACTTCGAGCGTTTCCTTTCCCTCCGTTGGGATAAATAACGCACGGTGGCGACTCTTCTGTTCAGCCGGCGCCGATTTTCGCAGTAGCGACACCCATATCCAAAACCAGCGTTTCCGAAGCCATTGACATTGTTGTTATTGAAACCGCCCAGATTGGCGTTTCCGAATCTAGCATTAGCGTCTACGAACCCGCCGTTGTTACCATTTCCTGCACCAGTACCATTGTTTATGTTCACAACAGGTATGTTCCCTGCAGGTGCAGCTACAGGCGTGGGTGTTCCCTCGCCTTGAAGGGTTTTAGCCCGTACAGAATTACGGTATCCACTTCCATTCCCAGTGTTCTTTGCTAACAGTGGTTGTACCAGAGTCTGCAGGCTCTCTTGGCCCTTCACAACCGTCTCCATTGTTTGCATAAAAAGCGCCAGCTTTTCACGGATCTCTTGCATCTCAAATTGTACTTGATCCATTACCTTTCTGCAGTTGGTGCGAGTGGAATATCGGTGAGGACGTTGATCTTCAATCCTGAAAAACCTGAAGATGCAAGAGATGAGATACAGTTTCAAAATGTCACCTGGCAAATGCAACTGGTAAATGCAATATGAATGTTTATGCAAAAATGCAGCATGTGTCTATGCATTAGGGAATATTGCCCCCCCCCCCCCCCCCAATTCTAGTGCCAATGCGTTCGGTGCAGTGCAGTGTTGTGACAGTGCGGTGATAAGAAGTTTCATTCATGGAAAACAAATCATACATTGTTGAATATACCTATAAAGGCAAAGTTATACATTGCTAAAGCTCAAATATGATAGAAGGCATGACCTCAGCCAACAAGCCTGGTGATGGTCAGCGCACAATAATACACAAGCAAATCAAGTAGGCCCATAATCCCTGTACTCTTCTAGCAGTCTTTTAGTCTTGGGATGATCTGGCTGAGCAAGCAACCCCTTGATAAGCAAATCTCTCTGCTTGAGAACACGTTGTAAATCGCCAATGGATTCTTCCCATGTACCATCTCCAAAGCACTCATCTAGCTTGCGCTTTTGGGATCTAGCCTCCTTCCTGCGTGTAGCAGCCTGGTTCAATGCCTCCTGAAGGGCATATCTGGCCATAACCTCTTCTTCATGCTTCCTTCTGCTGGCCTTCAGTTGATCTTCGAGGTCAGAGATTTGTTGTTTCAGTTTGCCTTCCCTTTCCTTGTTGTTTGTAAGAGTGGCATTCCACGTCTTGTTGAATGAAGCAATTTCTCGGTAGGCTATATCTAGCGACTTCTTCTTGGCTTCCAACATGTCGTGAGAGCTCTTAAAGTCTTTTCCCAGGCGTTCACGCTTTTGCTTCTCTTCAGTCAGCTTAGCATTCAACATGGTCACCATCTCAGTATGTTGTTGGAGAGAGTATACAGCTTCGTTCTTTTCACTCCGAATCTGAGCCAATTCTTTTTCTAGCTCTTCATTAGCCATCAGCAGGGCTTCCTTTTCTTTTACTACCTGATCATAGACTTCAATAGAAACTGTCGTAGGTTCCTCAACTGGAACAGGCACAGGAAGTGCCACCATCGGATAAGGCATCTGAATCTGCTTAGCTCTTTCCTGTATCCAGGCCCTATATGGAGGATAAGCCTGACAATCGTTCTTTCCCAGCAAGGGTTTCCCTCTTATGAAAATGTGATTCCAAGCATGTTGTAACTTAGCCAATAAATCTCCGCTCAGATCACCTGTGAAGTACAGAGATTCCTGTACCTCTTCCTTTTTCGGCGGACTTTTCAATGCATACCCAAACTGACGGACCAACAGAGATGGATTGTAATTAATGCATCCTTTCCTCCCAATTAAAGGCACATTTGGATATCCTGCACAGCTGGAAATGATCTCAGACCCCAGCAAGTCTCGGTCAAACCACTCAACATCTTCAGAAGAGAGTCTCATCAGGCGCTCCGGCCAGTCAGCTGTACCTGCGCTTTCCACAAAAGGTCCCTTTAGGGGGAGGTGACTCTCAAACCACATGCTTAGAAATGGCACACAAAAGTGAACACTCTTTCCTCTCCTATTTTCATTTTTGTAATGCAACGAATGGTAGAAATCGCCGATCAATGTGGGTACAGGGTTGCCAGCAGCAAACAAATGGAAGGCATCAAAGTCCACAAAATTCGGGAAGTTGGGAAACAGCACTATCCCATAAATGCACAGAGCCAAAACAGCATTAAAGACTATCCAGCATCCACTCTTGGCGTATTCCTGGGCTTTACCAATCAAAAACTGGAGGGAGAAGCCTGAAACCCCGCGCCAAGAAGTCACCAATATCTCAGAAGCGTCCATGTGCAAAGCCTTTGCTAAGTCCTCTAGCTTGGGCTTAGCGTCAAAGTGAATGAAAGGAACCTTATTCTGTACTGGCAGCTCAATAAACTCTGCGTACTCTTCCAAGGTGGGCCCCAAAATAAAATCCTTAAAAGTGAAGCATCTCAATGCAGGGTCATAAAATTGCATCAAAGTATACAGCCCATTCAGCCCCACATCAGTTGGTTTGCAAACCAATCTCAATAGTCTTCTGTAACTCATCCTGAAGCTTCTCCGGACATCCTCATCAGCAAGGGAAATCAAACCAAGCAGGGGAGTAACATCAGGGGTAGGTAACTTGTATGCAACTGTCTTTCTCAAACCAGCCATGATCAATAATCAGAAGTCCGGACACTAGAATCAGGGGATATGCAGAAGTACCTGCAGCACAGACACACGTTAATGCAATGCACATGGTAATGGTTATGCAAACAATGTAATGCAAACAGATGCAACAAAGGACCAAGTGCCCCGGCTGAGAAGCCTAAATCACACAGAGAACAGGCCTCAAACAGACCCTCCAATATTCCTCAAACCATGGTCTTAGACAAACCCCGTAAAGAAACTCCAACCTGGTCTCTGACAGACCCAATAATATAACTCCAACCTGGTCTCTGACAGACCCGGTAACTGTCCATAAAAACATCCACAATCCTGAATCTCAAATCAAAAAATAAGCCGGTAGTCTGAAGGTCGAGTTACCTACATAGCCCCAAACCCTCTCACAGGTAGGTGTCCTACTACTGACAATGGTATGGCATCCTATGCGGTCGTCGGCGTCACAGACTTTCAGGGTTGACGATACGATTCCCAGAAGGAGTGACATCATCAAATCCTGAAGAGGCCTCACTTAGCCAACTTCCAAATGATCGGTTCCCAGAGTCGACAATCCAACTAACCAGCAACCCATGCCACCCAAAGGGTGGGACAAGAGGCCAACCAGAAGAACCTCGTCTGAGTGTGGATTTTACGGGACACTAGGACATGCAAAGCATGTGCGCGCCCGCTACTTTCCACTCTAATTCTAAGTGCACTCAAGCCCAGGTCCGGCTTATCTCTCAATAATAGAACACCCGTCACAACCCCAATACAGCAATAATAACAATAATATAATGCTGAAAGTAAATGACATAAATGTAAATCCATACAAAGCCCACGACAGGAAAACAAGCGCTAGGATTGACTCGCGTAGGGAACCGTTGAAGTCCCCAGCAGAGTCGCCAGCTGTCGCTACTGCAAAAATCGGCGCCGGCAATACAGAAGAGTCGCCACCGTGCGTTATTTATCCTAAAGGAGGGAAAGGAAACGCTCAGAGTAAACCTCACGCAAAGACGGGAAAGGTATGGTCATCGTAACCAAAACCTGGATTCGGGAGTCGGTTACGCAAGGGGAAGGTATTAGCACCCCTCACGTCCATCGTACTCGATGGGATCCACGCTTGTTTTCTTGTACGGATTGCATTTCTATCTACTCTAGAGGTTAAGGGTTAAAAAGAGAGAAAAAGGGTGACTCGGCAAAGTATCACACTTTATGCCTACGTATTCCCATCTGGAACGAGAAATCAGAGTCAACGTAGTTCGCCTAACTACGGGTAAAAGATGGAGGAAGGTTGCTCGCTAGGATATCGCATCCTATGCCTACGTACTTTCACACAGCATGAAAGATCAGAGCAAACGTAGTTCGGGCTACGTATGACACAAGTCTGTCTTGATTGTTTTTATCCTTCTGAAAAGGTTTTCTCCATGATTATGGGTCCAAGCGGACAAAATGACATTTTTGATTTATTTACAGTCTTTTACGGAAGAACTGTCTTTTATTGTGTTTGAAACTTTATCGTGTTTTTCTGTTGTTTTGAGATAAGAAGAGAAACAGCAACTCTAAAACCTGTGGTTGAAAAGGGGATCAAAACTATCCTAATGTTATCATGCATGGATTTACACCTAAAGTCTGTCATGTTTCTCTCTTGCGCAGAGAGAAACAGAGGTCCTAGGGGATAAATGGAAACAGAAACAGTATATATAGCAAAACAGTAAACATGAATGAATGCAACAGACAAGCTAGGCAAGGGAGACTCGCTCTACCTCGAACCTTGAAAACAACAGGCAAAAATGAAACAGAATTCACTTTATACCTAACAGGGTAATTGTCAAACAATACAGTCAAGAAACTCAAACAATACATCAACAGCTCTAAACAGCAAATGCTGACAGGAACATCAAAAAGCACCAACACCTTCAAGCAAGGCCTTCATCAATCTTCAAGCTTCAAACAAGCATCCAGCAAAACTCCAAGCTACAGCAAGCAGAAACTCTAAACAGTTGACAACATCAAACGGCTAAACACCAGTAAATCCTACTTCAAACAGTTGCACAGCTCTGACAGCACAAACTCCTTCTTCAAGGCAAATAACTCTATCTTTAATCTCCCATGGCTTTTCTTCAAGTCAAGCTCTCCTAGAGGATAAACAGTTAACAAGATGATTTAGGATGTTAAACAGTCCGCTGACCACCAAAGGTGGCATACAGACTGTTAACAAAATACAGACTGTTTCTCTCAAAAGTTCTATCTCCTAGATACTGTCACTAAGCCTTCCAAAGGAAGGAGGTGAGTATCAAAGAGAGACTTTGAATCATTGAGAAGAATGGAGGCACAGGAAACCATCCATGTTTATGAATCAAATTTCTATGCTAAGCTTTACCTAGCTCCTATATCCTATGATCTTCAATCAGTCTTCAAGCAAGCCTAGCTTCATCAACTTTGAACTTGATCTTCAATTCTTTGTCCTCGTTATGCTCCATCAACAAGGTCTTCAAAGCAAACCCACACCCCAAGCAAACCCAACAAGCCCACACAATCAAACAGAAAACCCCAAAAGGGCACACCAAACAACATGC
The DNA here is from genome assembly GCA_963859935.3 of Lathyrus sativus. NCBI lineage: Eukaryota > Viridiplantae > Streptophyta > Magnoliopsida > Fabales > Fabaceae > Lathyrus > Lathyrus sativus. Next base: position 441,891,564 of record OZ012737.1, read on the forward strand.
AATTATCAAATATACTAAAAATATTAAAATGGTGGTAAAAATTCTAGTATTATTTCTAAGGGAAATTCTACATCTACCCTACATACCCCATATACCCCAAGCTTCTAATTCATCTAAAAAACCCAAAATAAAATGTTCAAATGCACCTAGGTTGTGTATAAACCCTAATTCAACTAGACTAGTAGCATCTAATCAAACCACCTAAAAATTAATCCTAAAAAATCATGGTATAAAAACCAGGGGCACCTAATATGTGTATCTAATTATCCTATAAAGATTGGCCTAAAAATATTAAGGGAACTATCTAAAATAAAATCTACAAAATTATGTACAAACTATATTCAATAAAAGAACACTAAATGAGAAAATATACTAAAAATATCAAAAAGAAATAAAATGGCAATTTTATTATTTAATATTTTTCTTCACAAAAAATGGAAATGGGAGAAAAAACAACCACTTAAGAATCATTCATTTTCAATTTTATATGAATTTCCTAAGTATTAAAGAAAATAAAGGAAATAAAAAGGAAATAAGAAGCATAGGGTGTAGTTAGTAAACAATCTAGTGGAAAATTCGCTTGGGCCTGGGAAGGGAGGTGTAAGTATCAAAGCGCGTAGGCCCATGAGTCATCAGAAATTAAGTGAAAAATCCAAAAGAAAAAGAAAAGAGATGCGGTGCAAATAGCAGGCGAGTCTAGTTCAAATTTGGTGGGCTTGACTACTGGGGTGTGGGTATCCATTATCACTAAGCCCAATTAAACATAAAACAAAAAAAACAAAAAAAATGGCAATGAAAATAACCAAACTTGCGGTGCAGGAAGCAATCAAAACAGGTATAGAATTGGATGGGCCACGAGATGGGGTGTAAATAAGAACCATCAACTTAAGCCCAACGTTTCCATTAAGTGAAACGTTGCGTTTCAACCCTCAGCCAATCTTTCATAAACTGAAACTCAATCTGGACCACACGATGAGAAAGTCAGTCAACACTTCTAACACGATCCAAAGGCTACCACTCTTTCTTCTTCATTTGAAATAATTTTGGAGCCAAACTCCATTGATGAATAAGCAAGAATACTCCATCTGCAGCCCCTCGTAAATCCCCCATATTGAACCAAAATCAAAAAAATAAAACTCTAACATGCTCAGAATTCTTCCCTGGTTTCAACTATGTCATCATCATCAATTTATATCACCTCTAACAGCAAACACGATCATTACTTCAGAAATGTCATCAATAACAATTCTCACCAAACTCCAAATCAAGAGGTCTAGGATCATCACCACATAACACTGAGTAAAACTAACCTATTGACTAAGCCTAAACACCATGAATCAGCAAGATATAAGTCTCACAAGAAATCTGGTCACCTAAAGAAATGTCTTCAAATCTTGCAAACTGTTACCAGAAACGATCCTAGCCATGTCTACAATGCACCTATGCCTCTAAAACCAATTGATCCTACTTAATTTAGGCTGCAAGATGAGGTTTACATACCTGAGAAAATGAGTGAAACAGGTGATGAAATCCTTCAATTCAGGGCTTGCAATGCTCCAGGATCACTCAATATGTTGTTATCTTGCTTCTGTTTGCAATGATTCTCCCTCAAAGTACCTGAATCACTAAAACAGAAAACCACTTGCAATTGAAAATGTGAGAATTCAAGAACACGATTTGTGCAACAATTCTCTCAGATCTTGATTGAAACACTCTCCATGATGATTATAGAATTGAATTGCATCAAGAAATTGAAAGAATGATGAAGGATTATGTGAATCCGAGTGTGAATTGCAAAGAGGAAGTGTGAAATGCAATCTCAGAATTTGGCACCAAATGAACTTCAACCCTGGCTTAGATCATCTCTAATGGTTATATAGAGGAGGTAGGAAGTGTCTAGAAGCTACTGGAAGGATCCAAGGAGAACTTGATAATCTCATGCTATGAGAAATTGAAAATGGTGAGTTGAAAAACCAGTTGGTGAATGCCTTTTTACATCTCCAATATGAGGCTTTAATTTCTCTCCAAATGAGAATTAAAGTGTGCTTGAATGCTGACTTGCCTTGTAATCCAACCCTAGCTTGATTTGGCAAGTGTAACTTCAAATGCAAGCAAGCTTATGACAACTCCAAGATTCTGACCTCAAATGCAAATTGTGACAATGCCATTGATCTTAGAATGTGTTTTCTACTCAAAATAATGTATAATTTTGCTCCATTTGGCCTTGTAATGAGAAATCCCCAAAAATGGTAACTTTCATGTATTAAATCATGCCTTTTTTAGGTCAATTTTGCAAACATGAGCTCCAAGCACTTCCAAGTTTCCATGACCACTTTTCTAGACTCAAAACATCATTTGGAGCAAGTTTGATGTTGGGAAATTTTCCATTTGAAGCTTGCAAATATGAGTTTTAGGCATGTGCTAAGAATGACCTGTAATTCCACTTTCCCAAAATACCCCTGGCTTGCACAAGCTATAACTTGAGCTTCACAAATCAGAATGAGGCATACCATGCCTTTTTTGGAAAGTGGAGATCATGAGGAAGAACTCTTATGTTTGCCAAAAATCCATTTGAAACTTCCTTGAGGGGCAAAAGTTGCTTGGAAGACAAACAACTTTCACAGACAAATTTCAGTGTCCTCAGATGACCTGTAACTTGCAAGAACCATAACTTGAGTTCTATAAATCTCCTTGATGACTTCCACCACTCAGATTAAAGGTCTTGATATGCTCTACAAGTTTCATGTTGGCCAAGAGTTCATTTGAGACTTGTATTTTGAATTGTCTTGCTTGGAAGTTTGACCTAAATTAGGGGATTTTACCCTAGGAACCCTAATTTAGAAACTTCTCTTCTTCTTGATTTCTTTTGATTTCTCCTTGGCACAACACCACATCTATATCCACACATCAAGTGATGAATCCCACACTCTTCAAATAGGCATTGATGCCCTTTAATCAAGCATTTGTCCTAGGGTTGACCCAGATGAAACCCTAGTTGACTGCCTTCAACTGTAGCTCTTGTAATCACACCAATGACTTGCTTCATCTTCAAAATGACCATCTAGGTCTTCCATGATGTCTATACACATTCCATGCCCTTAGTTCATAGCTCACAACTTCTCTGATGATCTTCAAACAACCTCTAGATAGGAGAGAACCCATTGATTGATCTGCTAACTCCTCAAGGCTCAAATTCTTTCCTGATGACCTGGATAGTCTCAGGCTTGAATAAAAACCCCTTGGATATGCTTCTTGAGATAAGAATGGCACTTGATCCCTTGTTGGATGGCTTGCCCATGCTATGCTATGCAAATGAATGAACTATGTACATGATCTATTATGCAAATGATAAAGCTATGGAAACACAAGTCAGGTGAAATAAGTTGGTCAAATTTTAGGGTGCAACAGGTATCCATTCCTTCAAAACTCTTTCTTTTTAATTTTCGAGCTTTTACATTCATTCCATTTGCTCTTTTATGTGTTGTTGAACTGTTTTATATCATGTAAGATCCCAAAAGGACCAAGAAACCATCCATAAGAAACCATAAAAACAAGACGAAAACGTAGAAAAAATTAGGGTTTTGGACCTGGTAGCACAACACGGGCCGTGTCACACGACACGGCCGGCCGTGTTGCCCTTCTGCATGCGTTTTAACATCACAAAAATCCCAGGTCTCACAACACAGGCCGTGTTGCACGACACGGCCGGCCGTGTTGCAACTCTGTTTGAGTTCTGAACATGTAAAAAACTCTGGACCCATGACACGGGCCGTGTCACACAACACGGCCACCCGTGTTGCTTTGCTGTTTGACTTAAAAAACATTTTTCTCCCAGACCTTGTGACACGGGTCGTGTCACACAACACGGCCACCCGTGTCACACTTCAGTCAAACCCTAAAAACTCTTTATTGCCTGCACCCTGTGACACGGGCCGTGTCACACAACACGACCGCCCGTGTCACACAACACGACAGCCCGTGTCGCACCACTGTTTATTCACATTTTTGTTATTTTACCTCCAAAAAAAATTTTTCTCAAGGAGTTCGCCGTTTTTTTTGCATGTCTCGATTTTTTTTAGCACTTCAACTCCATGTGTTGTATGTTTTTATTATGTGAATGTTGTTGTGGTCCTTGTTGACCTTTGATTCTAAAACCATTTTCAAAAGTAAAACTCTCGATTTTATCGAGCCATTTTCAACCATGTAAGTCGAGTGCCTTGTGCATCACCATCAACCTTGTCCTTATCACGTAAAGTACGTTTTCACAAACAATAAACCTTGATCCAACATCAAGTGATCCTTTTATCGTCAAAAATCTAAAATACAATAAATATGGTTAGGGTTGTACACCATGGGTTTTAATGTGGTGGAGAAGGAATGAGAATGGAGTCCTCCTACACTCGTTCCGAATGTTTTGAATACAAGGCGCTCGACTTGGCTATTCGAAACATTCACCTCTATCCAAAGTCCTTGTGTGTAATCCTAATTAAGAACAATTTCCATCAAAACCTAAAATCAACGCCAACTCATCAAACCTATTTTCGCCTTAGGGCATCAATCAAAAACCCTTTTTCAAGGTATAAAATCAACCAACAAACAACAATTTCATAAGCCTCCGAACTACGGAGCTCTGATTCTTCACTTCTTTTAAGTGATGATATGTAGGCACAAGGGCCACAATCCTTGGCGAGCATTAAAATAAATAAACCAACCCATCTTTTCCTAAAACAAGCAAACTCTTAGATAAACACCCATTCACGCCAAACGACCTAGGAGGTTCCCATCGAGTACGATGGATGCGAGGGGGTGCTAATACCTTCCCCTCGCATAACCGACTCCCGAACCCTAAAGACTTGGTTGCGATGACCACGCTCTTTTCCCAAAGGTTTTATCGCTATTTCCCTTTCCCTCCTTGGGGATAAATAAAATCCGGTGGCGACTCTGTGTCATTTTTCGCGTAGCGACAGTAGTCTGCTGCATAATTTCTGGTCCCAATACCACATTCACACCGGTTTCATACCAACATAAAGGAGTTCTACATCTCCTACCATATAAAGCTTCAAATGGTGTCATTCTGATACTAGAATGGTAACTGTTGTTGTACGTGAACTCTATCAACGGTAAATGAGTATCCCATGCACCACCTTTTTTCCAACACACAAGCTCTCAGTAAATCCTCTAGCGACTGAATAGTCCTCTCTGACTGACCATCAGTCTGTGGATGGTAAGCTGAACTCAACTTCAACTTAGTACCCAGAGCTTCCTGCAAGCTCTTCCAAAATTCTGAAGTAAACCTCGAATCTCTATCCGACACTATACTCGACGGAACACCATGTAGCTTCACAATTACCCGAATGTAAATCTCTTCCAGCTTTACCAACGGGAAACCAATATTAATCGGCACAAAATATGCAGACTTCGTAAGCCGATCCACAATTACCCAAATAGTACCAAATCCTCTCGCCCGTGTTCGGCAAACCTTTAACAAAATCCATAGTTATACAATCCCATTTCCAAACCGGAACTTCCAACGGTTGCATCAATCCAGAAGGTCTCTGATGCTCCACCTTCGACTTCTGACATGTCAAACAGGCATAAAAAAATTGAGCTATGTCTCTTTTCATACCGGACCACCAAAATAACTTTATGAAATCATGGTACATCTTCGTAGTTCTCGGACGGATACTCAGACTACTACGATGTCCTCCACTCAAAATTGACTTCTTCAGTTCGTCATTATCCGGCACACAAATCCTGCCTCTGAATCTCAATACACCTGCACTATCCAACTTAAAATCACTATCGGAGTCACTTCCTACTCCAGGCATCAAATCCACTAACTTTACATCTAACGTTTGGCCTTCCTTAATCATATCCAAGAAATCATTATTCACTTGCAACTTACCCAACATCACACCATCTGCCGTAGTCTCACAAACCATGCTCAAATCTCTGAACTGCTCAATTAGTTCCATTTCTTTCACCATCAAAGCCGACATATGAATTATTTTTCTGCTCAAAGCATCTGCTACTACATTCGCCTTTCCTGGATGATAACTTAAGTTGAAATCATAGTCTTTCAAGAATTCCAACCATCTTCGTTGCCTCATATTTAGCTCTTTCTGATCAAACAAATATTTCATACTTTTATGGTCACTGAACACCTCAAACCTCGAACCATACAAATAGTGCCTCCAGATTTTTAACACAAACACTACCGTAGCCAATTCAAGATCATGAGTAGGATAATTTCTTTCATGTACCCTCAGTTGCCACGAAGCATACGCCTACCTTACTACCCTGCATAAGAACTCCGCCTAATCCCATCTTAGACGCATTATAATACACCACAAAAGTTTCACTCGGAGTCGGCAACACTAACACCGGTGCCGTAGTCAATTTCTTCTTCAGCTCTTCAAAGCTTTCTTCACAAGCCGCATCCCACACGAAAACTTGGTTCTTTCTCGTCAACTGAGTCAATGGCAACGCCAAATTAGAGAATCCTTCTATAAATCTTCGGTAATATCCTGCCAAACCCAAAAAGCTTCTAATTTCCGTCGCCGTCTTTGGCGGTTCCCACTACAACACTGCACTCACTTTCGATGGGTCCACCGATATACCACCACCAAATATTACATGCCCCAAGAAACTCACCGTCTTCAACCAGAACTCACACTTTGACAGTTTAGCAAACAGCTTATCATCTTTCAGCACTGCAAAACAATTCTCAAATGTCCTGCATGTTCTTCATCAGACTTAGAATAAATCAGTATGTCGTCAATAAACAAAACAATGAACTGATCCAAATAAGAATGGAAAATTCGGTTGATATACTCCATAAACACTCCCGGCGCATTAGACACTCCAAAAGGCATCACCGCATATCCGTAATGTCCATATCGAGTTCTAAATGCCATCTTCTGAATATCACCTTCTTTCACTCTGATCTGATGGTAACCCGATCTCAAGTCAATTTTACTGAACACACGAGCTCCTACCAGTTGATCCATCAAATCATCAACCCTTGGGAGAGGATATTTATTCTTAATGGTCACTTTATTCGACTGACAGTAATCAATGCACAGACGCATACTACCATCCTTCTTCTTTACCAACAGTACTGGAGCTCCCCACGGTGACACACTCGGTCTGATAAACTTTCTATCCAACAAGTCTTCAATCTGGGATTTCAACTCAGCCAATTCCACTGCCGACATCCTGTACGGCGCCATAGATATAGGTCTTGTACCAGGAACAAGATCAATACCGAATTCAACTTCTCTCGTCGGAGGTAATTCTGTAATATCATCAGGGAATACTTCCGGAAATTCCTTCACCACTGCTAACTCTTTCACTGACGTCTTGCTATCAACAGACAATGACGCAAATAAAGCAAACATCTTAGCTTCGTCCTCTAACAAGGTCCTCAATTCCTTATTAGACAAGGAATCCGCAATTCTTCCTCTTCTGGAGTAAGGAACAACAACACCTTCCAAAAACAATCGATGTAGACTCGGTTGAACTCCAACTAGTTCATACCCAGAATAACATCTAAACTACCAAGCGGTAGACAAATCAGATCCACTCTAAAGTCTCTACCGAAAATAGTCAGCGAACACTTCAAACACACCAAAGAAGTAGTCATTGAACCAATAGAGGGGGTTTCAATAGTCATTCGTCTCTCAAGAGTAGACGACACCAATCCTAACCTCTTCACACAATCAACAGAAATGAACGAGTGGGTTGCACCCGTATCAATAATAGCAGTCAAAGAAATATTATTGATGAAACAAGTACCTTTGATAGCACGCTCTTCACTGGCAGCTTGAGTTCCTACCATAGCAAACACTTTACCACCGGCCTGAGACTTCTTCGACTTCTCACAATGCGTATTGATATGGCCTATCTCCCCACAGTTATAACAGGTAGGCATAGTGGCTCTGCAATCATCTATCACATGGCCTGGTTTACCATACTTAAAACACTTCTTTACCTCCTGAGGACATTCATTAGCACGATGGCCCGCGCCACCGCACCAGAAACATTTCAAATCGCCAGTTGCCTTCCCTTTTCTGGGCTTCTTATCACTAGCAGCCTTATGTTTCCCCTTATCAGCAGGAACACTATAAGGAGTACCACCAAATCTCTGCTTACCCTTACGGTCATTCACAGCCTTATAATGTGCAATCCTGGCCCTGTATCATTATCATAAATTCTGCTCCTACTTACTAGCTCAGGATAGTTCCTGATCTTCTGACAAGTAATTCCCAACTTAACCTCCGGACGCAGCCCATTCTCAAATTTCAAACACTTAGAGGTCATCGCATCTTCAGTATTGTAATGAGGACAATACTGTATCAGCTCTTCAAATTTCGCAGCATACTCTGCTATAGTCAGATTACCCTGCTTCAGCTCTAGGAACTCTATCTCTTTAAAACTTCGTATATCTTCCAGAAAATACTTCTCCAGAAAACCCTTTTGAACTACATCCCAAGTGATCGCAGTTCCTGCAGTCACCCATTTCTGGCGACTGTTGTCCCGCCAAGCCTCGGTTTCTCCTTCCAGCATGTGAGTACCAAACCTCACCTTTTGCTCATCACTACAACCCATAGTTCTGAAAATATTTTCAATTGCCTTCAGCCACTTCTGTGCAGCTTCGGGATCTAAAATTCCTCCTTCAAATGTCGGTGGCTTGTTACTCCGAAACTTTGCCAAATCGCTAAATTGCGCACCCGCAGCTTGGTTCTAATTAACAACCACCTGCACTATCGCTTGCATAGCAGCAGTCAAGGCAGCATCATTCCTTCCCGCCATACTGCTCAACAACAACAACACCAGGTTAAAAGGTAAGCAATCTCTATCCTACGGATCGACTCAACTACTACACTGGTCGGACGGACCGACCTGCTCTGATACTAATTGTAACACCCCACTTCCCAAATTAAAATAAAATACGAATAAATAAAGTAAATATCAGAGTTTCTCCAAAAGTGGGATATCACATCAATGAGTCCAACATACTCTTCATTATATAGTTTTCAAAACAACGCAGCGGAAAATATTCTTAATTCGTCATTCACGGCCACTCGCCAATTACATAAAAATATTCATTAATAAAATTCACCAACATGATACGTCACAGGAAAATAAAACAAGTTCAAGCATGAAAACACATAAACGCCCAAGTCCCGTGCTATGTATCAGAGCATCCTAAGACTCGACTTGCACACCACTATCCAAGCTAGCTAAGTACCTGGATTATCTGTACTTTCGAGGAAGCACAGACCACAACAACAACAAAGGGGCGAGAAAACATGATCAAAATTATTCGGTAATAACATACATAAAATAAAGGTAGTAGTCATATAATTCCTCACCCAACATTCAACAAACACGACTTACTATCCAACATTAACACAACACACAATAATGCAATTATGCAACTCAACACCATGCATGCGGTACCGACTCATTGGTTCATTCAATCGAACCCCGGATAAATCACATACACCCGCCTGTGACCATGATCTATCCCCCACCATTCTCCACAATGGAGTACTGATGAATCACATACACTCCTCATGAGCAATGATTCGTCCCACCAAAACACCATGATATGCATAACACCAAATGCACAACAACTAAACTCAAGCACACTAAGTGCACACGACCCCCTGATCACATCTCTATACATCATACATACATGCACCCATCAATCAATTATTTTAATTAAAGTTACATGATCCCCCTGATCCCATCACCGTATCCCGTACATATCTCACACGCCAATCTAATTATTTCAGTTAAATTCAATCACTACATAATTTCACCTCTTAACACCAAGTATACATTCTTCTCCACTAAACACCACATATGTACCTGTCCTAGCCCAAAGGATCCTATAAAACGAATCACACAAGCAAAACAACACCACCTCCCATTCTGTCACGCTCGCTGGCTCCTTCACTTAGCGAAGCCCTAGCGAACGCTCGCTAGCTGCTCGCCTAGCGAACTCCCTAGTGAAGGCAGATAGTGGCTACTGGAAGCCTTCGCTACCCATCTCGCTTAGCGAAGTCCTAGCGATCACTCGCTACAAACTCGCCTAGCGAATCGCTAACTAGCTCGCTGTTGAAGCGGTAAAGCAGTAAGCAAAAAATATTAAGTATCCAGTTTTGTCGTCTCCACAGGGATTAGTGCGATATGCACGCCGTTCAACGATTTCCATATTTCTAAGCTTATTGTTCAAAAGGTTTGGTTTAAAAGGTTCAAAGAACCACGGATAAAAATCGAAAATATAAATAAAGACTGAAATATAAACGGAGCCTTGTTGGGATTGGATTTCATCAATTGATAACATATGCATTCTTCGGATCAAATTAAACACAACGCAATCATTCGTATGAAATCCTCACGTATCACTCACGACAGAGCTTATCTCTAACGCAACATCGAGAGAAAAACCATGTTGTCTCGTTGGTGATCTCTCACCCAACAAAAACACAACACAGAGCATTAAGAACTGATACTCGCGCAAATGCTAAGCCTAAATCTATCTCTAGTATTTAGGACCTAACAGGTGGTCATCCTAGTTCCAGATCTGAAAAGTATATCTCTATCACGATTCAAATCAATGATAAACAAGTAAGCAAAGATGTTACCCAAATCAGATAAACGATTATCTTGCATAAAACACAATGATCAAAATACGTACACACGCTTAACCCTTTTTACATGTACTCATCAAATCTGCCAAATGTCGGTGAACATCGTTCTTCATCACTATTATCACATACCCACACAATATCATATTGATCCTACCCATGCTACTTAATCAACACAACACCATAGAAGATAAAATGAATATCAACTTCAAAACCATGTTAAAAGTTTGTTCATTGATAGAAGAAGATCTGAGATCAAAGATGTGAAATGGTTTTGTCAAGACCCACAAATAAGCAATCAAAGATAATCAATCAATAGAGAATCCAAACTAGTTCACAAACATAAATTAGATGAAATACATAAGGTATCAAAAGATTACAATCCAAACCCCAACAAGAGATTGAAGATCTTACATCCTTCCTCTTAGGGTTTTGAGTTTCTCTCTCTAGAAGAAATGAAGAGAGATAAGTTCTGATGTCTAGAATGGAAAAAATACAAGTTATGGAAGTTATCCAGTTATGACCTAAAAAGCAGTAAAAAAAGCACAAAAGATATTTTGTTTTCCCCCATTCGTCAGGTGAACAGGGGCCTTCGCCAGGCGAACCAAATGAAACAAGGCACTTCAAAGTGACTCCAGCAAGCAAACCGCCCTTCTGAGTTATCGCGCCTTCGCCAGGCGAAGCAATCATTATCCAGGAGAACATTCACTGGCTTCAATCGCCAGGCAAATTTCATGCAAGTTTGCTACTGGAATGACCAAGAGAATAGCCAAGAGGTCTTCGCCAACTCCTTCACTAGGCGAATGGTAGCGAAGCTTCGCTGGAACCATTTCCAGGAGAACTTCATGCCCTTTTGGTCTGGGAGTTTAATTTGAATTACTCGCTCTAGCTCGCCAGCACTCGCCAGGCGAACATTCGCTGGCACTCGCCAGCACTCGCCAGGCGAACATTCGCTGGCACTCGCTGAGCTTCGCGAGGCGAATGTTCTGATATCCAGCTTCTTCCAGCAGCTCTGTCTCATCTTTTTAGCGAGCATGACAGTATTTTGTTGTTTGCATGATGTCTTGGTTTCCTTGCCTATTTATTGTGTCTTACTTTTCAATTGTTTTGTGCCTAATTCCTGCACAATAACACACAAATCAAAGGTACCAAGAGCTTTTCACAATATATTGCAAACCAAATAAAACAAGTGTGGTTTCCAACACTTTCATGACGAAATTGAGTGAAAAATGCCAACATTTGATAGGTCAAATAAATGAAATTTGGCATCTATCAACTCGCCCCAACTAGCTTTTTGCTTGTCCTCAAGCAAAGTATGCCTCTCATTTCGCAACAAGAGGATTTGCTCAAGATTAAGATTCACCCAAGAATGGATAAAATTGGCTCAAACACAAATGATGCAAACAAGCCATGGTTTCAAATGTTTAGAATCAAACAATGCACAAGAACTAAATTCTTAAAACAAATATTAAGCAATGCATCAATCAACAACTATGTTTTTCATGAATAAATCACCCTATCTCTCCTCTTCGAATAAGGATTGAAGAAACTACGCGTTTGCAACCGCGGGGACAATTTCACTCAACTAACAAACAATGCTAATATCAATTCAATTCATACAAAATCTAACAATCAAAAGCGAAAATATGGAAGCAAGAAGATCACTAAGGTCTTTAAGGTTGTAGCTTGGTCGGGTTTACAAACAAGGGACATTTCTAAGGCCATTGAAACGAAATTTCCAAAGTAAAAGAGGCATTCACCGTACACGTTATTTACACATCTCAACTTCATTCCATTCATTTCTTACTTGCAAACCTTCCCAACTTTATTTCACAACTTATTTCACTATTTTTTTTCTTTTTCAAGCAAGCATTCTTTTTCTTTTCTTCTCTTTTTTTTCTTCTTATATTCATTTTCACATAACAAATTTTTTTATGCTTGCTTGAATTTTTCAAAAGTTGTAGCAACCTACTATCTTCCTTTTTCATTCGCCCCGACTTAGCTTTTTTTGCTTGCCCTCAAGCAAATGTTCTTAGATTTTTATGGCAAAGAAGACAATTAAAACAAATTCAAGGGTTCAAGAAAAATTTTAGAATCTCTCAAAATTAAGAATGAGATTCACATTGTTTAGGCTCAAAAGGGTTAACGAATTCTCTCTACTCACGGGTAAGTTACATTTGAAACTCGTTGTGCTCAATAAAAACAAGTGCCTTGATCATTTCTAATGCTTCCACAAATTCACAATGATAATAAGATAAAGCATGAATCATACGAATCAACAAAGTTTATCAGAAATCCAACATTTAGTAAACAATGGAAGCTTTCTCACAAATTGTGGTTTTTGGTCCTAAGTGAAACAATCATTCAAACAAGTTGCCGAAAGAAAAAATTTCATTTGCACAAAGACTTAAGTTCTTAAGCATTCACAAATTCTAAACAAAAGAGACCATGTACCTTGACAACATTCACTTGTTTCATACTATCATCGCCATCCAAACTCGGTCGAAGCTTCATTGAGTACTTTTATACAAATAGCAATCACTCTAGAAGGAGTTTTCGTCATTCCTGAACACACTAGAAAAACATAAAAAGAAGAAATATATACAAAATATACAAAGCTTAAAAACATAGAACCGTTGCAATGCACTTCAAAATCTCAACACCAATCCCCGACAACGGCGCCATTTTGTTGAAGCGGTAAAGCAACAAGCAAAAAATATTAAGTACCCAGTTTTGTCGTCTCCACAGGGATTAGTGCGATATGAACGCCGTTCAACGATTTCCATATTTCTAAGCTTATTGTTCAAAAGGTTTGGTTTAAAAGGTTTAAAGAACCACGGATAAAAATCGAAAATATAAATAAAGACTGAAATATAAACGGAGTCTTGTTGGGATTGGATTTCATCAATTGATAACATATGCATTCTTCTGATTAAATTAAACACAACGCAATCATCCGTGTGAAATCCTCACGTATCACTCACGACAGAGCTTATCTCTAACGCAACGTCGAGAGAAAAACCATGTTGTCTCGTTGGTGATCTCTCACCCAACAAAAACACAACACAGGGCATTAAGAACTGATACTCGTGCAAATGCTAAGCCTAAATATATCTCTAGTATTTAGGACCTAACAGGTAGTCATGCTAGTTCTAGATCCGAAAAGTATATCTCTATCACGATTCAAATCAACGATAAACAAGTAAGTAAAGATGTTACCCAAATCAGATAAACGATTATTTTGCATAAAACACAATGATCAAAATACGTACACACGCTTAACCCTTTTTACATGTACTCATCAAATCTGCCAAATGTCGGTGAACATCGTTCTTCATCACTATTATCACATACCCACACAATATCATATTGATCCTACCCATGCTACCCATGCTACTTAATCAACACAATACCATAGAAGATAAAATGAATATCAACTTCAAAACCATACGAACATTCGCTGGCACTCGCTGAGCTTCGCCAGGCGAATGTTCTGATATCCAGCTTCTTCCAGCAGCTCTGTCTCATCTTTTTAGGGAGCATGAAATCATTTTTTTGTTTGCATGATGTGTTGGTTTCCTTGCCCATTTATTGTGTCTTACTTTTCAATCGTTTTGTGCCTAATTTCTGCACAATAGCACACAAATCAAAGGTACCAAGAGCTTTTCACAATATATTGCAAACCAAACAAAACAAGTGTGGTATCCAACACTTTCATGACGAAATTGAGTGAAAAATGCCAACATTTGATAGGTCAAATAAGTGAAATTTGGCATCTAACTCGCTCGCTAGCTACTCGCTTAGCGAATTCTGCGATCTCTCAAAACCCTCACAGTCCAGAACTGTTATCTTGGTCAAATTCAAGCCTATAACTCTACTTCCAACTTCTGTCCTATCAATACTACAACCAATAACACTACTCTATCATTTTCTATCAACTTTAACTCCAGAATCCACACATATGTTCATTATCAGAACTACCGAAGTTACTCAGAACTTCACCAATCTCTCAACAACACATACTCAAAGTCATCAATGGCAACCTTGTTCATAAACACATCAATATACATGCAATTCATCATAACAACAACAACAATCATCAACATTTCAAATATATCATACATATTCACCAAATTCCTACGGGATTAAGGAATCCCCTCTACCCAATTCATGTAATTTACCAATCTTAACCTGTTTCTCCCCCTTACCTCGATTAATGCTCCGATTGGCGAAGAACCTGAAGAATCGATAGCCCTAGCCTTCTTCCCTTCCTCCTTGTTCTTCCTCTTCTCTCTTTTCTCCAAAAACTGATTTTTACCGTGTTCTCTCTATCTTCTCTCCAAAACTCTCTAATACCCCTTTTACTTCTTATTTTATTTATTTAATCCAATAATAATAATAATAATAATAATAATTACAATAAGAATAGTAATAATAATAATAATAATAATATTACCATTAATTATCATATTACCACCAATATTATTTATATTTTATTAACCCACCACGCACTCGGACACCCCCCCCCCGGCACACACACACAAGGACACACCCAAACAAAATAACACCAAAAAGACTAAATAATTAAAAATGAGTGTTACACCTTGCACAACATAAAATGTTTAACATAAATTGAAGTATGAATATTTAACACAACCATCATTGATATCTCAGCTTAACATACAGTCCCTCTGAACAGAACAAAGATCCCAACAAAATACAGAAATATGAAATTGAAAAATCATGAATAGTTAAAACACTGAATCATGTATCTCAACTTAACATATGAATAGAAGATATATATTACATTCCCACAACATAAAATGTTAGTTGATTGGACAATGATTTTTAATAAATAATGATTTGCAGCATTGGGGCTAAAAAGGTGAAAGCAGAATCGACACTAATTGGAGAATATTGCAGAACAGGAAATGCAGAAGAGTAATTTAACTTGGATTAAATCTATATGTTCATTCAATGTCATTTGTTCGTGGAATATGATTCTTAACAATTGTTGTTGTTACATATTAATTTGGGTGTAGGAAGAGCTATCAACAAATGAAGAAAGAATATGTAGCTTTGAGAAAGAAACTTGAAAACTATTTTCAACTAGCTAGGCAAGCTAGGCCTCTTGAAAGAGCATGTCGTCTAAAGTAAACAACACCTTATGCAAATATATTGAAGGCATGGATTTTGTAGAAGAAAACATGTTAAGTAATCACCAATAATATGAATAGAAGATAAGGTGCAACTATATATTTATATCACATGGTTCTTAGATTTTCAATTTTTTTTATATTTAATTTTGTGGCCACCACAAACGCTCCATTTATAAATAAGCGCAACCAACGAATAACTCACTCATACCTAACACAAAACTCTAACATCAAAGTATAGTATAGCATATGATTGAGAAAATGGAGAAAGTATCCGATGAAGAAGCTTTCCTTTTTGCTATGGACCGTATCTCAACACCTCCGCCTATTCAACAACCCAAACAACAAAGCTCCTGTCTTCAACGTATCTGTCCTCCGCTGTTACCTCATATCACTAAGCGTCCTCCGCCGTTACTTAACGTCCGTCCGCAACTTCCTTCGTCGCAGAACTATTTCGATAAACCCATGATTGTGATTTAGAGAATTAAGATACAAATGAGATTAAGGTTTGAGATTTGAAGAATGATGAAGAAGAAAGAGAAGAATAAAATTTGAATTGTGAGGATTAGGGTTTCTGAAATTTGTGTTGATCTTGATTTTCCCAAACTATTCTGCTTTTGTTTCTAAAGCTTATTGAAAAATGGTTACCGAATCTCAATCCAGTTTGGAACAAATGGTTACCGGTTTTTTTTAATTTGATAAATGGGCCACCAAATTTAAAATATAAATTTGGACTGAATTTTAAAATTTGGATAGGAATTTAGTTTATGGTTATTGGTTATTTTGCACACCCCTAAGTTAAGTAATTCAAAGACCCAAATATCGAAGAAATTGATGGATTTAGATATGAAAGATAATTTATTATTTGTATTGGTTGCGATGTTATATTATATTTTATTAAATTTGTGATTTATGTTATTTGAAAATTTTAAGTTAAAATATTATTTTATTTTTAATGTTATTTAATTTTATATTTGGATGATTAGTATTCAATTTCATTGAAAAAGTGTAACAAAAATGCTCATTTTGGAATGTTTAAATTGCTCTAAATAACTCAAAAAATTTTAATAATAAAATCATGTCATTTATATATTCACAATTTATAAAAAATGAAAAGTAAAAATTGATTGTGTTTTGAACATGGAAATATTTATATGATCCAATATATGTGTTATGGAATTTAATGTTAAACAAACTCAAACTAAAAAATAAGTAAAAATTAGACAGATTTTAAAAATTGAACTTAAATTTCTAATTGGGCCATTATAAAAAAAAAAAAACAAATTTACTAACCGAATCCGAGTCGGACCAAATCGACTTCCAGCCCTAATATTTATAGCAAAAGTGGTTACAAGTCTCGCTATAAATATAGAGGGTGTTTAAAGATTTGAAATTTCAACTAGGTTTGTCAAAGAGAAAAAAAAGTAGAAGTTTTGTTTTTGCACAGGAGGAACGAAAAGGATCGCTTCTTCTTCATCTGAAACTAAACCTAGAAACCCTAATTCATACCATTACAATGGTGTTTATCGTTCCACCCACCGGAAAAATCTTATCCCTAGACGTAAACCCTAACACCACCACTCTCCATAGTCTTAAACACCAAATCGAAAATTTTCACGGCATACCAATTTCACACCAACGCCTATTCCTTTCCCAGAGTCTCCGATTACTCGGCGACAACGATTCTCTCTTCATATCTAACCTAGGCGTTGGAAATTACTCAACCCTAACACTACATGTCCCTTTTTATGGCGGCACTCAACCTCCCGCGGTTCCCAAACCGCCTCGGTTTGATTTTCTCAATTCCAAACCGCCTGCAAATTATGTTGCTGGACTTGGTCGTGGTGCTACTGGATTCACCACTCGGTCTGATATTGGTCCCGCGCGTGCGGCTCCTGATCTTCCGGATAGATCTGCTGCAGCGGCTGGTGTGGCACCCGGTGTTGGAAGGGGGAGAGGGAAAGGTGGTGATGATGCGGCTGAGGAAGACGAGGAAAGAGAAGATAAAGGTTATGATGAGAATCAGAAATTTGATGAGTTTGAAGGGAACGATGTTGGTTTGTTTGCTTCTGCTGAGTATGATGAAGATGATAGAGAAGCTGATGCGGTTTGGGAGGATATTGATAAGAGAATGGATTCTAGAAGGAAGGATCGGAGAGAGGCTAGGTTGAAGGAGGAGATTGAGAAGTATAGAGCTTCTAACCCTAAGATTACTGAACAGTTTGCTGATTTGAAACGGAAATTGTATACTCTATCGCCGGATGATTGGCAGAGTCTTGAGAAGTTTGGGAGTGGTGGTTATTCGTCAAAGAATAAGAAGAAGAGGTTTGAAAGTTTTGTTCCTGTGCCTGATACTCTTCTTGAGAAAGCTAGGCAGGAACAAGAGCATCTTACTGCTTTGGATCCTAAGAGTAGGGCTGCTTCGGCAAATGGAACTGAGACTCCGTGGTCGCAAACACCTGTTACTGATTTGACTGCTGTTGGTGAGGGTAGAGGTACAGTTTTGTCGGTGAAATTGGATAGGTTGTCTGATTCGATTTCTGGTATGACAAATGTTGATCCGAAGGGGTATCTTACTGATCTTAATAGTATGAAAATTTCAGATTCTGAGAAACATAGGTTCTTACTCAAGAGTGTTACTCAAACTAATCCAAAATATCCTCATGGTTGGAATGCTGCCGCGCAGTTGGAAAAGTCGGCAGGCAAGCTTCAAGCTGCTAGGCGGTTAATACAGAAAGGGTGTGAAGAATGTCCCAAGAATGAAGATGTTTGGATGGAGGCTTGTAGGCTGGCGAAGAATCCCGATGATGCAAAAGCTGTGATAGCTCAGGGTGTGAAGTCCATCCCTACTTCTGTCAAATTGTGGATGCAGGCTTCGAAATTGGAAAACGATGATATGAACAGGAGTAGGGTGTTGAGGAAAGGGCTAGAACATATTCCCGATTCAGTTAGGCTGTGGAAGGCTGTTGTGGAGCTTGCAAATGAAGAAGATGCTAGACTTTTGCTTCATAGAGCTGTGGAATGTTGTCCATTGCATGTGGAGTTATGGCTTGCGCTTGCTAGGCTGGAAACTTATGACAATGCTAAGAAGGTTCTCAATAGGGCAAGAGAAAGGCTGACCAAGGAGCCTGCGATATGGATAACGGCCGCCAAATTGGAAGAAGCTAATGGAAATACATCCATGGTTGGCAAGATTATTGAGAGGGGTATTACGGCTTTGCAGATAGAAGGTGTGGTGATTGATAGAGAAGCTTGGATGAAGGAAGCAGAGGCAGCCGAACGAGCTGGTTCGGTTGCAACTTGCCAAGCAATAATCCATAATACAATTGGAGTTGGAGTTGAAGAAGAAGATAGGAAGAGAACATGGGTGGCGGATGCTGAGGAATGCAAGAAAAGAGGTTCTATTGAGACTGCCAGAGCTATATATGCTCATGCCTTGACTGTCTTCTTAACTAAGAAGAGCATATGGGTTAAAGCAGCACAACTTGAAAGGAGTCATGGTACCAGGGAATCTCTTGATGCATTACTTCGTAAAGCAGTTACTTATAGACCACAGGCTGAAGTTCTATGGCTTATGGGTGCCAAGGAGAAGTGGCTTGCTGGAGATGTCCCTGCAGCTCGTGCAATTCTCCAAGAAGCGTACGCCGCCATTCCCAATTCGGAAGAAATATGGCTTGCAGCATTTAAGCTAGAATTTGAAAACCACGAACCCGAAAGAGCTAGAATGTTGTTGGCTAAAGCACGAGAAAGAGGAGGTACAGAGAGAGTCTGGATGAAATCAGCTATCGTAGAGAGAGAACTGGGAAACCTTGAAGAGGAAAGAAAACTGTTAAATGAAGGACTGAAGCAATTCCCTTCGTTTTATAAATTGTGGTTGATGCTTGGCCAACTTGAGGAACGGCTTGCCAATACTGCAAAGCAGCAGGATCAACCTGAAAAGCAGCATGCTCACAATATGGAAGCTAAGAAGGTCTA
This sequence comes from Lathyrus sativus, assembly GCA_963859935.3. NCBI lineage: Eukaryota > Viridiplantae > Streptophyta > Magnoliopsida > Fabales > Fabaceae > Lathyrus > Lathyrus sativus. Next base: position 441,911,356 of record OZ012737.1, read on the forward strand.
TGATTCTGGACTGAAAAGTTGTCCTAGTTCTGTACCGCTCTGGCTCTCTCTTGCTAATCTTGGAGAGGAGATGAGTGGACTTAGTAAAGCTCGTGCAGTTCTTACAATGGCTCGAAAGAAGAATCCTCAGAATCCTGAACTCTGGCTAGCAGCAGTTAGAGCGGAACTAAAGCATGGATTTAAGAAAGAGGCTGATATTTTGATGGCAAAAGCATTGCAGGAGTGTCCCAATAGTGGCATTCTATGGGCATCATCAATTGAGATGGCTCCCCGTCCTCAGCGAAAAATCAAGAGTACGGATGCCCTGAAGAAATGTGACCATGATACCCATGTTATAGCTGCTGTGGGCAGATTATTCTGGATTGATAGGAAGGTGGACAAAGCCAGGAATTGGCTGAATAGGGCTGTGACACTTGCTCCTGACATCGGTGATTTTTGGGCTTTGTGCTACAAATTTGAATTACAGCATGGAACTGAGGAGAACCAGAAGGATGTATTGAAGAGATGTGTTGCTGCTGAACCAAAACACGGGGAGAAATGGCAAGCGATCTCAAAATCAGTAGAGAACTCTCACCAACCAACAGAATCCATCTTGAAGAAAGTGGTGATTGCACTTAGGAAGGAGGAGAAGGCAGCCGAGGATAGTAAACATTGACTTACCAGAACCATAGCTTCTTTCTGTCAGATAAAAGGATTGTAGCATCTTTACCATTCTTTAGTGTTGAAATTTCGTAATATGTAAATTATGAATAATTTAATTGTTATATCTCATGTATTGACTATTCTACAGTGTAGAGTTATGAAGGAACTTGTATGCTAGTTTGATCCATGTTCTCTTATCCTTTGACTCTTTTCTTTACTCTGCGACTTTCAAATATTCCTGCATTCAGATAAAGTAAAATATTCCTGCTACAAGACCTGCATTCAGAAAATATTTGAAAATAAGTAAAAAATATTGAAAAAATATTCCTGCATTCAGAAGATTGGCTGGAAGGTTACTTTATCTGAATGCTACAAGACCTGCTTTAATTTCTGCACTCAACAATTGAGTCAATTTCTATTTGCTACAACATTAAATCATTTCAATGTAGCGACTCGGGTTTTGAGATACTTAGAGTCATGTCTTAGTAGAGGAATATTCTTACTAATAGACTTAGATCAAATTGCAAGGATACTCATATGCATTTTATGATTCTTAACATAAACTTGTGAGAGGGTGTTACAAGATGCATAACATAAACTTGTGAGAGGGTGTTACAAGATGCAGTTTCTTATAACACAAATAACATAGAAGAACAACTTGACACAAAGAGATAACTACCATAACTAAATTTTAGTATGACAGTTGGGAATTAGTTAAGATATTACAATCCTATAGATGCTTGTGTAATGTAGCTATCATATACATAATATTGTGTTGAAAAAAAATCTACTATTAGACATTATTGACCACATCCTTCTCATTCACTCAGTCAAGTGATAGCACAAAACAACAAATGTTGAACCCGAATAAGAGATTGCTTGGCATTATAGAAAAGATGCATCACTCTCCATTTCCATAATAATCATTGGGTTCATAGGTTTGTTTTTCAGAAAATTTGAGTACCATTTAGCAGAGAGTTTAGGTTGTCTTTTCAAGTTTGGATCTTTCAAATCTATGTAGTATAGGCCTAAACTTTCTTCATAACCACTAAGTATTTCAAACACATCCATAAAGGACCATACAAAATAACCTTTTATATTTGATCCACTCCTTATTGCTTTAGATATGGTCTCAATGTATTTATGCAAGTACTTTATCCTAGAGAAATCATTCAATGATGAATTATGAGGTGTTTTGAGGCCTGCAATAAAAATATTTGTCATACAAATATATAAATATTGTGAAGATTTTTAAAGAATCGAATGATCATGTTGTATAGTGGAAAATTGTCATACCATTTTCATGTATGTAAATTGGAAGACTTCCATAATCATTCTTAAAGGAATCTAGCACCTATTGAAAAATCCAAGTTGTAATCAGAAACTAAACCAATCATAAACAAATGAAAAGAGGAAGAACATTTTGTTACTAAAATTATGTTACCGCGTCTATAGATGTATCATTTTCAGGAAGTACTACAACAAGAAAGAACATATATAAGTAATTTGATAAAGCTTCATATAAAATTGGTTATGCAGTTAGAAAAATCATAAAAACAACTTATAACATACTTGTAACTTCAGCTCCCATATCTTGCATGAAATTTCTATCCTTGATGTTGAAGCTTTCGGGATAGTTTTTAACAGAAAGTGTGTTGTAAAAGTTTATGCCTAAGAAGTCAATTGAGTTTCTGATCAAATTTGATTCCTTTTTAGTGAAGGAAGGAAGCCTTGAGCCAACAATCCTTTTCATTATATCAGGATAATCACCAAATGTTAATGGATTTAGTACCCTGCAATAATTAATGATATACAAAGCATAAAGAAACCTTATCTACAGGGACATGATAGTTATATCATAGATAAAATCATCACTTACCACCCCATCCAGAAGTCTTGGGCCCTTTGAGTGGCAATAATATCTCCACTAGTATTTGTCAGTGGAACAAAACTAATAGCAAGAACATTCAACCCAATAAACCCATGTTGTATTCCCTGCACTTACAAAAATGGTTTTATAAACATAATAAAAGATGATAATTAAGGTCATAACATAACCATTATTGTATATGATTATGACAAGTTCTAGATAAACTTTACCCTATATTTATTGTTATACAATCTTGCAACTGAAGCATGTGCTAACAACATATGATGTGCTGCCAAATATGGCTCAGTTGAAGAATTTCCTCTTGAGCAGTTTGCTATAGAGAAAGGAGAACACCTTTGAGGTGGCACTGTCCCAACACCATAGCCAAACATTGCAAACACATTAACCTCATTCACTGTGGTCCAATACTTGACTCTATCACCAAATTCTCTGAAGCATACATCGGCATATGCTGTAAAATCTTTTCTACAAGCAAACATATTTCTTAGTTTCTTACTTAGTTTATTTGAAATTTATTTCAATCTAGCAAAGTATTGTAACACAAATAGAGACTTAAAGTTTGGGAAAGTTTTAGAACCATACACAATCTTTCTACTAACCCATCCTTCGTATTCGTCCTCAAGTATTTGTGGTAGATCCCAATGGTGCAATGTAACATGTGGTTGGATTCCTACAAGATGAAGAATTAAACATTAACAAAAACATAAATATATATCAGTATATAATTTGCATATAAAAGAAAAATATAGTCTTTACAAACCATGGCTTGTCAATTCATTTATTAGGTTGTTGTAATATTGAAGTCCTTTGGGATTGATTGGTCCTTTTCCATCTAGTAATACATTGAGATAAGATGGTTAGAAAAAGAATTAAAATAACAATTCACTTATGAAGTTTTTATGATATTATATTATCACATCAAAGAATTCATGCACTTGAACCAGATCAAATGTTGTTACCTTGTATTAGAAGGTAACAAGCTTAAGAAACTCATGAAGAACTTGCATTTAAATCAGATGAATAAAAACAAATGATTCTCTTGTATTGATCAAGGAAGTAAGAGACTATATATACATGAGTATCATAGCTAGTATACAACACTAGATTATTCAAATGACTTTTCTTCATTTGGTAATAGCCTCCCACAAGTTGAATTTTGGTAAATGTTGATCAAATTCAACTTGGACATAAGAAAATTGAAAGGTTTAGGCAACAATGACTTAGTATAAAATCCTGCTATCTAGTTATGAGATGAAACAAGGAAACTTCATAACCTTTGCTAGAAACGTTTTTCTAACAATGTAGAAGTTTATCTCAAGATGCTTGGTTCTTTTATGAAGACTTGATTTACAACTATGCGTAATACACTTTGATTATCACAATATATGACTGGTGATTTGGAAGAGTTAATTTGTATGTCACACAACATGTACAAAATCCGTTAAAGCTCAAAGATTACAATAGCTAAAGCTCTATACGCAGCTTCAGAGGATCATCTTGACATAATACTTTTCTTGTTAGTTATTTGTGAGATGAGAGAAGAACCGTGAAAAAACAATAATCTAACACCGATCTTATGGTGTCAATACAACCTGCCAAATTAGCATCTGAAAAGTCTTGTAAATGTATGGTTGAGCTCTTAGGAAAGAATAATGAAGGTGCAAGAACACAAGAAATGGGGGCTTGAATTGAGTTTCTATATTTAATAATTTTTGCAACTCAATATATCAAACAACAAAGATAATTATTAAGATAATAATACAAGTATTTTTATCCCGATTTGTTGTTAATGAAGTTACATCCGATCCACGCGCCTCAGTGACTTCACCTTCAAAGGAATTAATCAAATAATGAAATTGATTATAGAACTCAAAGACCAACTGTCTAAGACTTCTGAAATCCTACATATATCCTAGTCTCTCAAGGAAAAATAACTCAAAGACTAACCATCAATTACTTTTTAAGAATTATCAAGGGTATTAACAACAATTAAAAAAATTGATTGTGTTTATAAGAATGCTTCTTAACAAGCAGATTACACACAATTTAATTCCGTTTATATATTTGAGAATATTTGAAATGAAAAACTTAGTGTTCCTTAAATCTTTTCTTTCTTGATTATGATTTTCGTTTATGGTTTTTCTTCATCATGAAGTTTTAGCTCATGAGCCTTTTTCTTTATAGAACATACATCATCATCGTTATCAAATACAAATCCTTTGACCTTTTTATATAGGAAGAATTAGATCCGTTGGAGATGAGATTGGAGCTTTCTTCGAGGTTTACCCTTGATGTAGAGTAGGTAGGTACATCAATAAACCTTGGGTAGAAAGAAGGAAATCTTTTATATTCGTTTGATGAGTACTATAGGTTTGACGTTTGACAAACACAAAATATAGTAAATGTTCTCCTAAATAAATACTCTAAAACATTTACTTTGCTTACGAGTGATAAATAAGATGTTCAGAGTTTATAACTTATCAGATTCTGATGACTAGATAAAGTCAGGAGATACAAATTGCATCAGAGACATTTTTTTCAAAAGTGTTTACTGGTGATAACCTGAGTTGACATTATCTTCAGAACTTCTATAAAAATATCATTGATTAAGATTCTGATGAAGTCTAAAGTTTAGAGTCTAATTTCATCAACATAGTTCAGCATCTTAATTTATTCAGAGTCATCTTCGCTCAACATCTTACTTGATCAAATTTGGCTTTACTTCACACTCTTATATTTTCCTTGAGTCATAAGAATTAACGAGTATATTAGATTCCTCAAGAACATCACTATTATCATGTTTAGAAAGTAATGACCCATTTTTACTTTCTTATTGAATAATCATAGAATAAGTTTTGTTTATTGAAGGTAAATGTTTGATTAGAAATACTTAAGTTTTAACAAACTAAAAGTTTTCATTCAAAATTGTCAATAATTGAACATTTTGGTCTTAAAGACAAAAAAACAATATGTATTTGCATTGATGAATTCAAATACATATTGCCATAAGTATATGAGAATTAAATTTTTCCTAAAGTTCACACATCTTAGTGAAATAATCAATAATAGATTTAGATCCTTGCTTTAATTTGTTTATTTTAGCTCGAAGGTTTGAGACACATATTCGATCGAATTTAACAAAATGCTCCTTGAGATCAATCTACACATCAAGAAAATTCTCTAAGAACACAATTGTTTGAGCTATTGAGCTATTGGTGCAAAATAGAATTCAAATTTTTTTAATGAACAAGGTAATAACATCGTTCCCACAAACCTCTAGTAAGACTAATAAGCTCAGAGACAAAAATAGAACCATCAATAAAGGCTAATTTGTTATTGGCGCCAAGAGCTCATTACATTGATCGAAATCATAAAAAGTAGTTTTTAGTCATTTAATTAAGGTGAAATATTAACAGAGTTTGGGCATTCACTCTGGTGAACGTAGTTTTTAGTTTTTTAAAAGATATTTAATCTCAGTTGAGGTAAACAATAGTGGTGATAAATTAAGTGTTACAAGCTTCGAATTCTAGCAACTACATTGTTTCCATTTTTCCTATTACAAAAAGCGTGTGTCACATAAGTTCATAAATAAATAAATAATTAAAAACTATTTAACTACGATTTTACTATACAACCGTTGTAATAAGATCGACATTTGACTGCACTAGTTACTCACATCATAGGCAACCATTATTCTAACTAATTCAAAACAGAAAACTAACGGTATAACTAACTTCCTCAACCAACTTTTCATCATTTGGTAATACCATTCAACTTCAAAATAATGATTTTAAAATCTCTCAAAAACAAAAGGGTTATTAGCATCACTTTGTTAAATAATATCTCTCTGTTTTTTTTAAGTACAAACAATTTTTGAGATTATTTTAGACATTATTTAATTAATAATATCTTTAACATCAGTTTAATGATTTTACCTGGAATAAGTCTTGACCATGATATTGAAAATCTATAGGCATCTAAACCCATGTTGGCCATGAGTTGCACATCTTCCTGCAGGAAATCATGATCTTGTATTTTCTTAGAACAATTTTTAAATGAATTAACTTCAAACTAAACCCAACTTATGTATAAGATGCAAATTGTCCATCTTTATTGACGTATGGTTTACAGCCACTGACCTTATATTTGTGATATCCATCACATGCAACATCTCCATCTCCTTTGTACATATTGGCTGAAAATATATTTAACTAATCAACTTTTCTTTCAAAATATATATATAAATTAAATTTTTTTATTTTCAAAAAATATCGGTGTAAAAGTATTTATATCTTAATAATTATCACAATATCATGATTTTAAGTTAGTAAAAAACCATGTATTAAGAAATAAATTACTATATATTAGAGTTTGACCTAACACAACCCTACAAAATGGTAAAATGAGGGGTGTCACTCTATATAAATTATTTCAATGCTCTAACTCCAACTAATATGGGACTTTAGGATTTTCCTAATACTATACGTTAAAAATAAGGACAATATACCATTTCCAGCATGGGAAAAGGTATCCCATATGCTTGGTTTCCTCCCATCTTCATTTGCGGCACCTTCAACCTTTTCATCATAAGAGTTAAGAAATTATTATTATTTATGTGAATAATAATTATCATAATCCTATTATTTCTCAGAAGCTTAAGTAATTTTTATCATGATGGAAATCTATTTTTTTCTTTAATTATTTTCAAAAATCAGAACAAACATAGAGAAGAAGAAACCTGGTAAGCAGAAGTTGATGCACCAAACACAAAGTCAGAAGGAAATTCATCTCTGCTGAAACTGTAAGCACTAGAAAGAAGGAGGAAGAGAATTACTACTAACACTGTCAAAGCAAAAGCCATATTTGTTTTTGCTTCTATTTCTTTGTAGTGAAAAAGAAAGCATATAATGGTAAGAGAATCTTTACTTATTTTAGAGTTTACTATGTAAGGTATAAATTAATGCCAGGTGTTCTGTCTCTTTATTCAACACGTATCTTTTTAATCTCTTTTAAAAAAACATATTATTATATAAGTTATTGTGTGCTAAAATTATAATAAAAAGTTATTAGACGGTCCAGTCTAATCTACCGACTACTGATAGTGAAGAAAAAATATTTAATGATAAAAACAACATTATTGAATGGCCAAAGAACAAAAAATGAAAGTAGATTGTGACAGGTATAAAGCAAAATATCACGCGTGGAAAGTACTTTTGGAATTTAGATGCATCATTTTAGTCTTGGTCGATTGCAAAATTTCCTTATCTTGGACTAATTTACATTATCAATAATATGTGTCTTACATGTTCAATATCTTATTAAAATTAACAAAAGACAACATGTCTTTTATAGAAGAAAAGTTTTAAGAAAATACATATTTGAGTTCGAAACTTATCCTTTGACTTCACCTAAGTGATATGCAAAAAAAAAAATTGCTAATCTGGCCTGTAAATCAGTTTGTTGACCCACCCACACTTCCACTGCTGCCTATATTCTTCTTGAAACTGCAGAAGCTCTTAATAAATGGACATCATCCTCCTCTTCATGAAAGCAAAAAAAAAAAAAAAACACCACTTATCTCTTTCTCTTATTAAAATGCCTCTCATAATTAATTGGTCTCTAAGAGAATCAAGAAGTGAAGTAATTGAGAGTCAAGGAGATTGTGTTGCTTAAGGTAGTGTAGAAAATATCTGCTAGTTGAAGCATAACGTGAGAGCTAGAGAGTCAGATGAGAGAACCGTATCTGACTTTGTATTTTTTAGGTAATTTTCGAGGGCGAAATTTTTTTAAGTGGGAGAGATTTGTTATACCCTAGAATTTGATTAATTTATTTAATCAAGTTATCTACATTTTTATTTAATTATTTGATATTTAATATACTTCTAATTAAATATGTATGTGTTGTGAAATATAAAGCTGAAAGTGATGCTTTATTAAACCAAAGACAATGGCATTATATAGTCTTATAGGAGAAACAGCGAAATAACAGAAGCAAGCTAGAAACTAGGAAACAGACTTCACTACAACTAGAAACTAGGAAACAGACTCCACTACATAACCGTAGATGACTTATTCAACTAAGACAAATTCAAACTCCAACATACCCTCCCTTAAGCTTAACTTTCCTGAATTAAGCTTACTTCAGACACGTTAACAATTCCAAGTAATGCTCTCAGCTTCTCGAACTGCTCCAGCTTCAACGGCTTTGTAAAAATATTTGCAACTTGATTTTCTATTGCACAATACTCTAGCTTAACAGTTTCTCCAATCACCAGCTCTCTGAGATAATGAAACCTTACTTGGATATGCTTACTTTTCCGTGAAGGACTGGATGTTTGGACAAAGAAATCGTCGAACTGTTGTCAAAATGAATGACGGTTGCAGACTCTTCTTCAGCTCAAATTGTCGCAACTTCGAAAAACCACCGGCGAAAAAACAGAAGAGTCGCCACTTTCGTTATTTATCCCAAAGAGAGGGAAAGGAAACGATCGCAAAAACCTAAAGAAAAAGGTAAAGACAAGGTCATGGCAACCATGTCTGGGTTCGGGAGTCGGTTACGCAAGGGGAAGGTATGAGGACCCCTCACGTCCGTCGTACTCGACGGGATCCACGCATGTGTTGTCTAGCTAAAAGGGTGTGAAACAATCTATCTACGGCTGCTAAAGCTAAATGGAAAGAACTGACTCGATAGAGCATCGCCACTCTATGCCTACGTATTCCCTCGTGCAATGGGAAAGTCAGAGTCAACGTAGTTCGGAAAACTACGGGGGAATTGCTCGCCAAGACGTCGCGTCTTGTGCCTACGTATTCTCATCTGGCATGAGAAATCAGAGCAAAACGTAGTTCAGGCTAACTACGGGTAAACGAGGGTGTTCTCGATCACACGCGAGTGAGAGAAAAGGTTGACGATACTAGCGTACGCATTCTAGCAGTTAGGTGTATGCTGCTCGACCATTGGAGACTTAGGCGTTACTTGTTTGCGGTAGAACGGACGTAGTATGTCGGGGTTTAAACGTATGGAAACCTACGGGAACTAGAACTACGGTCTGGTCTCAATTGCGCTAGGGCAAGAGAAAGGGAAGATTATTCGTCAGCGGGAAAGTCTCGATCGCACGGCAGCGAGAGAACATAGAAGTTAGTTGTTAGTGTGCTCGCTAGGATATCGCATCCTATGCCTACATATTCTCGTTTGGTACGAGAAATCAGAGCAGTTGTAGTTCAGCCAACTACAGAAAACGGTCTCGATTGAACGGGGGCAAGAGAAGAGAGCTCAATCGCCAGGACGCGAGAGAAAAGGTTCGGAACAGGACGCACACGCGAAGTCCTAGACGTAGGAGCGAATACGTCGCATATCGTCCTAAGTACGTATACTAAACACTCTAGGCAATTGAGAGGTGGCCACTCAATCACCATTTCCCACGTATCTAACACTACAACTCACAACACTCGACAGTTGAATAAAAGAGATGAAAGAGGTGAAATAAAAACAATGTTACCGAACGGAGTGGTTCTGTTGACCCTTGACTTTTGCGTGCAAATTCCATTTCCAAGCTTTCCTCTTTTGATCCTTGATGATGACATTTTAAACCAGAACCAATGTGACGCTGAACCGTCATAATTTGACTTATAAAAGAGGTCAAACCCCAAGAGGTAGCGTATTGATATCCGTGTCAAAGACAAGATAGAGAAATGATATTAATAATCATTCTTCGATTAAATCATGTCACACGGCCAGCACAACAGAAAAGCAAAATAAAAATCAGAAGAATAAGAAAAGATGAGGAGAGAAAAAGTTGTCTCGGATCCTACATCATCCATCAATAAGTTGATTTATAATGGTTTACGGAAGTCTCGTCACCGACCTACAAAAATAAAATGGTGAGAAAAAACCAATAAAATGAGATGAGAACTTAAAATAAAGTTCTAATAGAAAAATCCACTCTAAAAGAAATTATTAAAAGAAAATGAAAATGAAAATAGAATATAAAACTAAGTATTTAATATATACATAGGAAATAAAATGCAAGATTATATTCAAAGAAAATATATGTCATAATATCCTAAAATGAAATACTATAATTTTCATACAAAAATATATTACAAAACAATTGAAAACAAAACAGAGAGGGGGTGCAGAGCAGCAATAGGGGTTAATCCAGAATTCGGTTGGGACTTGAGCCCAACATCACAAATAAACACTCAGCAAAACAGTAAAAATAAAAAAGCAACGGGCTTAGCCCAAATCACAAAACAATCAGCACACAGGGGGCAAAACGGGAAACGGGGGTACGAAGGTGGAAGACCAAACAGTTGGGCCTTACAGCCCACTAACCCAACTGATGGACCACAGGAGTTTTTGTCTTCATTCTCATTTGGCAAAAAAAAACCTAAGTTGTGTCGTCTTCTTCACTTTACCGTCACCTTGCTGCGTCTATCTCCACTCTCAACTCAATGGCATTTCCATCAAATATCATCATCACCTACAAAAAATAAACAAAAATCGACAATTCATTTGATCTTCTGATCCTGTTGTGTGAACTCTGTTTTGAATTAACGGTTGGGTGTTCGAAGTTGATTGAAGCAGTAGTGCAGTTTGCCGGTGAAGATTCATTGATGGACGGTGTTGGGAGTGTGTTCGGTGAGTGGATGAGGAATCGGATGAAGGTTGGCTCGATGGATGATGTAGGTGCGCGTGCTTCGTCTCTGATGACGAGTTTGAAGATACAAGCTCGCGAAGAAAATAGCGGATCCGTGGCTTGCATGTGAGATTTGTTCATGGAGAATGAAGATCTGGTGATTACGGTTGGTAGATCCATATCACGAAGAAGTTTGATGACTCACGGAAATGGTGAATTGGAGGTTCCGTGAGGCGTTGCGTTGTTGTGATGACGATGGTGAAGATAAACATTCCTTGTGGACGATGTACGAAGTGAGATCTGGGAAATCGATGATGAAGGTTGAATGGATCCGGAAACCGCTTGTTGCAAATCAAAGGTTTGCATGTGAGCTTGAAGGATCTGGAGATGTTAAGATTCATAGTTTGGATGAAGATTGTTTGCATGTTAGATCTCGTTTTGGTGTTTGGATTTAGATCTGGTGTTTGTGTGAAAAAACTGGAAAAAAAAGTTTATGAAGGTTTGAATGTGGATGAAGTTCATGTGATGGCTTGAACAATTTTTGGGAAAACTCGTAGGTTGATGAAGATTCTGGAAAAAGTTGAAGAACAGATGAGTTTTGTTTTTGATGAATATCGTATGAATTTATGGGTAAGAGTGTAAGAACATTATGAAGGTTGATGAGTATGGATGGGTTTCTGGAAAAACTATGAAGATTCATGGACAAAAAATTGGAAATGATGATGAACACGAAGAACGTGAAGAACTCGTATGAGTTTTCCGGTGGGAGTATGAAGATCCCGGCGTGAATTCCGGTAGTGTTTGATTTAGTTTGATTTGTCCGGTGAGATGCTCCAGTGTTTGCATGGCATGGGGAAACGTGACGAGACATTAATGATGCTATTTAAAGCGCTGACAAGTGTCAAATTCCACCGAAACCAACAATGTAGACTGAATCACCGGGCGGAGCGTAAATTCCACAACAAAACTCCGTATCCAAAACGGTTTGAAACGTCTGGAACACGACAGAAAGGGCTGTAATCTCGATTAAATCAATCTGGCTGCAAAAAATGCACAGTATGTGGTATGCAGATGCAAATGCAAATGAAACGAAACATAAGCTAAAAACGAGAAACGGTTGGTCAAATTTTGGGGGTGCAACAACTGCCCCTATTCAAACGGCTTGGACCTGAAGGGTTGAAAAGCGAACGACTTTCAAACATTCAAAGGTAAAAGACGGTTGAATACCAAAGAACCCGGAAATTTGCCAACCGCAAAAATAGAACTGCAAACTCTAATATATTGGAACAAAGATCTCCAGAAGATAACTGAACTAATCACAAAAATACTCCGCTGGGGAAGAGAGGCTTAAATAAACAACTCTGGCAGGGAGAAAACGAAAGAAACTTAACCAAGTAACTCCTTTGGGTAACACATAATAAAATGAACACATTCATCAAAAGCTGCACCATGGTCTGGATACCATTTTGGCTAAAGGTAACATTCACGTTGTCAGAGTATGGATACTCGAGGGAAATTGGAGCCTAGATGCTTAAAGCAGATATACCTGAGTTTGGATACTCAGTAATCGGAGCCTGGATGCTCAATGCACTTCTGAGCCTGGATGCTCTATGCAACAAACCCGAGTCTGGATACTCAGTTAATAAATTTGAGTCTAGATACTCAATAACTGGAGCCTGGATGCTCAATGCAACAAATCTGAGTCTGGATACTCAATAACCTGAGCCTGGATGCTCTATGCAAATAACCTGAGCCTGGATACTCAACGGACGAAACAGATCAATGACTGTCATGGTCTGGATACCACACAAGCAAAGATGAGTAACTGCCGGAGAAAACAAAAAGTCAGGTCTGGATACCTCGCAGGCTAACGGGAACATATCAATTTGCCATGGTTTGTATACCATATAGGGCTAGAAACAAAATCATCAATCGAAGTTCGACGACGCTGGGGAGAAACGTAAGCCGGGGTCTGGATACCACGCGGGCTAACAAAAAGTATTATGGTCTGGATACCATTCTTCAACTTGCCATGGTCTGGATACTATATAGGCACAAATATCAACCAAAATTTGCCAGATCCGAATACCATGCGGGCAACAGAATTCAACCATTTGCTGAAAACACATCTGAGAACAGAGCGGCAACCACCTGGCTTATGTTTCAAATGCATATGTTTGAGAATGGCGTAATGCTCCATACAAGATGGAAATGCTACGCGTTTAGGTAGATGTTATGCACGATGCAAAATGCAAGGGAACCGATCCAGCAAAATAAATGCTAGAGAGAAGAAAGCCAACTCCACCGGGGATCCAATCAAAACCCTGCTGAGGAAAATGCCCTGGATGGCACACCAGAATACGGCTCTTCTGGGAAACAAACGTCTCAGCAGGAGGAAACGTTCCCACTCTACTGGGGAATTAACAACTCTGCAGGGATAACCATCAACCACTGAAATTGAATCTCGCTTCACCGAGGAAAACAACCCTGAACGGCCTTCAAGGACACCAAAGTCCCTCTAGGTATACAATACTCACCTGAAAGTAACAGCTTCACTAGTGAAGAATCAAAATCCAACCTGCTGGGGATACTCAGCTGGGGAATAATCTACCTCTGCTATAGATTACTCAATGAGAAAATTGGTACCGACCTCTGCTTGGGGACTAAATGAGAAATAAACTCATCAATATCGACCTCTGATTAGGGAATGAGTCCATAACCTAGACTCGAAGGATAAAGGAGCCAAAGATTTAGACTCCGTGGGGTAACAACACTGCACTCGTCCCACTGCTAGGGAAATAAACCCAAATCTTCCTGTCATGGAAAACTTCAATCTCAACCCACTGGAGATACACAATCAATCTGCCGAGGATGGCCACACTCTGCCAGGGATATCAAATCTTGACTTGCTGAGGATAATGTTGACCCTACTCTGATAAGGATAAGTGCCATCTCAACTTGTTGCAATCTCAAGCTGCTGAGCTTTGCTGAGAAACTATTCTTGATTAAGCAACATCACCCCCTAAGGGAATATAGAACACCAATCATAGAGGATGGAGATCAATCGAGCCTCATGTCAAGGAACATGATAGCACATGTGAACCATTGGGAATTGTCGTGTCAGGTATATTTAAGCTTTTCTGGTTTTAGGGATGGGAATAGGTTTATGGTGACATGGATTTATTTCTGGTTGTCAACAAAAGTGGATTTGAGGAGGAAAATACTAGACGAGAACTAGCATTCGAGGGTGCACTACCAGACGAGAACTGGTTGCAAAAAGGCTTAAGTTGTCAGACGAGAACTGACTTCTGGTTTTTGGTGTTAGACGGGAACTGAGTTTTGGTTTGCCAAACGAGAACTGGACTTTAAAACTGCATTAGCCAGACGATAACTGGTTAAATAGTGGGTCGAGGAAAAGGTGACTAGACGGGAACTGGTTTAAAAGCTGACACGCACCAGACGAGAACTGGTGTTTACGAAAAGGTTGACCAGGCGAGAACTGGTTAACAAATGAAAGGTACCCGACGAGGGCTGATATTCTAAGAAAGGTGGACCAGACGAGAACTGGTTACAGGTTTTCCAGACAAGAACTGGGCTTTGGAGGTTTTCCAAACGAGAACTGGGCTTTGGAAATGACCTTGGTTACACGGTAGGTAACAGGTTTAGGCTGTAGGATAACGATCCAATGACAGTAAGGCTTTTTCAGAAGGTTAAGGTTATTTGATGAGGGTAATTACACGATTCCCAGACACTCAACTCTTGCTGGGGTGAACAAACTAGCTTGAACAACTTGCCCTAGTGTAACTTAACTTGCCCCAGTCGGATTCTTTGGGAAAGTTTACTCTGAGAAGAAAATAGCTTGCCATGAGACGACCTCGAGATGGCTTGCCCCAGAATCTGTACCACGAAAGGAATCATCCTCAACTGAACAACTCTCAGCACGGTTGGTTTCAATATACTCTTGAAATGGCTTGCCCCTGAATGAGCGTTGAAGCGACTTAACATGATCAGATTGAACATCGGAGGGATCTGCCCTCAACCTATAGAAACTCTAGGAGTTGCCTCTGATTGGGTCTCTAGGAGATTTACTGCAGATCAACTGCTTCTTGAATGACTGTCCCATAATCAACCGACGCTTCAGGACTCGTCCTCAGACTGACTAATTCCAAACTTACTGGATGTCAATGCCCCAGATTCCCAGGGTTTTAAAGTATACACAATTCTGATTCAGACTCCTGAACGATCTAGTCCTGTTCGATTATTCCCTGTTGAAATTTCCTCCATGTCAACTACTGACCTGCAACTAAAATTGTTTGCTCACAAATGGTAATTTTAATGCGGTGTTTGTTGCACCCTAAAATTTGACCAACCGGTCCCCGTATCTGGTTTATGTTTCGACGCATTTTTGCATTCGCATTCGCATACTGCATGCATTGCATTTTTCTCAGTCAGATCGATTTTATCGGGATTATAGCCCCTGTCGTTTCAGGCAGTTCAGGCTGGTTGGAATAAAAGTCTGTTGAGAATTGGTGCTCGTCTCTTGTGTTTTCAGGCCATCTCGGGGCCCGGGTTTCGTTACGGTTGCGCAATTGTGCTTTATTCGATTTAATCGGCTTCCTGGCATTTTTAGGATTTTTCTTTTATTTTTCTGGATTTTTAATGCATTTAAATGGATTTTTTTGGATTTAATAGATTTTTTAATAATTTTTTAGAGTTTTAAATAAATTTTCTTTTCTTTTTTTAGAGATTTATTAGATTTTTAATTTTTTTTAGATATTATTTCCTTTTAATAGATTTTTTAAAAATAGATATAAATAGATATTATTTTTTCTTTTAATAGATATTAGTTTGTTTTAGATTTTATTAGATTTAATTGTTTTTTCAAATTTAATAAGAATAGATTTTTAAAAAATAGGATTAAATGTTTTTAGATTTTTTATTTGATTTTTTCAGATTTAAAATAGTTTTAGATGTTAAATGTTTTTTTGTTTTTAGATTAATTAGGAGTTGATCTTTTAATTTTTGTTTTAATAGATTAATTAGGGTTAATGGTAGATTTAATTAGGTTTTATTTTTTAATTTTCGTTTTAGATTAATTAGGTTTTTTTTAGTATTAATTTTGTGTAATCTTTCGCTTTTAGTCCACTAATCAGAGTTTAAATGCAGTTAATCATTTTTAAGTCCATTAATCAGCATTTAGAGTCTTATTGGGCCAGTATCCATTAATCAAGCCCAGATCAAAGTCCAAGCGCCAGGTGTCCTTTAAATACGCGTGCCACGCGTGTATCTGGGGTTCGGCCACCTCATCTTTCCATCACTCAGTTTTCAGCCACGTTTCACTCTCTCTCTCTCTCTCTCTCTCAAACCTGCCACCTCACTCCCCCACGCGTCTTCCCCTCGTCCCTCTCCTCAGCCACGCGTCTCAACCTCCTCCCTTTCAGACTGCATGCAACACACATAGCATCTCACCAGAAAAATTCATCTAATCTTCATCTTCCGCACCAATCCACATGTTCTTCTTCATCAATTCTCACCGGAAACTTCATCATAATTTTCATCATTTTTCCAGAATTATCGAAGAACATCTTCATGTTCTTCATCAATAATCACCAATTCTTCACCGATTCGCCATAATCTTCATCTTTTTTTCCAAAAATCTTCAACTCTCCTCAAGAACATCCAACTGCCTTCAATCGATTCCCAGAATTCATCGAATGCCCTCCAGATTCACATGCATCCACGAATGGATCTTCAACAAGCTTCAAGGCGTGGTTCATCATCTTCGTGATCTCCAGATCCTTCAAGCTTCAGCAATGATTTCCAGAAGCTTCTTTAAAGTTTTTCATCGGTTCATCCGTCTCCAGATCCCTTGATCTTCTTCGTTTTCAACGCTCCAACGTCCAGATCGCCATCAAGGTTCGATAATCTTCATCTGTCACGCCCAGAAATTAACGTCGTTGTCGTCATCACCAGGTTTTTAATCTTGAACTTGTTAGCTTCGTTGTTGATAACGTTAGAACTAGGTGATTTTGTTGGCTAGGAGAACAATATAGGTTGAGATCAGAGGGATTTTGTGTCTGGTTGAGAGATCTAGGCAGAGATTAGCGATTAGAGGAAGGTTTAGGGTGAGAGATTTGTGAGTTCTGAAGCGTTTCAGAGAGAGAGAGTTTGGAGATGGGGAAACGGCGCTAGGGTTTCGGGGAGGAGAGAAAGTGAACAGTAGCATGAAGAGTAAGAGTTTGTTTAGGGTTTACTAAGGCTGAGTGGGAAGTGGACTCGGGCTTAGGCCCAATTGCAGTTGCTGAGCATACTCCCATCGTTGCTTGTAACACCCCCTCCCCTCTCCCTTTGGTGTTTTAGATTGGGCTTAGGTTGTTGCTGTTCGCACCCCCCATTGGAAGCCCAACCTGGATATGCAGGCGAATTCATGGCTATTCGCACCCCCTGCGCGTATGTTTTTTTGTTTTTGTTCTGGATTCAAACTGGGCCCAGCGCATGGCTATTTGCACCCCCTCCTGGGCCCAATGTTTTCCTGCAATATAGATAAATGTTGTTACCACCCCCCCTGTTTTTTTCATGTTAATTGAATTTCTTTTTCTTTTATTTTGCATATAGTTCACAAAACAATTTCCATTTTGTTTGTACATATTATTTGGTGCATTTTGTTTAGTCATTTAAATTCATATTTTGATTCTATTCTTTTTGTGCTAGCTAGATTAGAACATTAGGTTCCCTTAGAGATTTATTCCACATTTTTGTGGATTAATCTTGATTAGTTTTGATTAGAGAACATTAGGGTGATAGTATTAGGGTTCAAAATCAACATAGGTGCATTCTAACATTTTATTTTGGGGTTTTTTTAGCTTGAATTAGGTTATGGGACATATAGGGTATGTAGGGTAGATGTAGAAACCCCCTTAGAATAAATCTTAGAATTTTAAATACTATTTTACTATTTTTAGTATATTTTGCAAATGGAGTGTTTGTTTGGTGTTCCCACTTGGGTTTTTATTTGTTTGCTTGGGTTTTGGGGTTTTTGTTTGGGGTATGGGGCTTGGTTTGAGCTTGTGGAGCATGAAGACATCAAAAGAGAATATTGAGGATAATAATCAAAGCTTTGTGCATGAAGATTGCTTGGATTGAATATGTTTTGAAGACATAGGATACAATAGGAGTAAGCAGAGCCTTAGAATAGACTAAATTGTTTTGTACAAACATTTATAGCTTCATGTGCTTCCATTCCTCTCTATGACATAAAGTCCCTCTATGGTATTCACCTCTCTCCTTTGGAGGGATAAGTGGCCTTACCTTAGAGGTAGAACTTTGAGGGAAACAGTCTGTTACAATGTCAACTGTTCATAGACTTCCTTTGGTTGTCAATGAATTGTTTGACATTCAATTTATTCTGATAAATCAATTCTTTGCTAGAGAGCTTGCCTTGAAGAAAGAATCCATTGAAGATAGAGATGAAGATCAAAGATTGACAAAGATGAAGATTATTCATGTCAAAACTGTGCAGCTGTTAAAGCTAGGGTTTATTGCTGTTTGGAGCTATCTGCTATCTGATGCTGTCAACTGGTTAGGATTCTGTGCTTGCTTGTGCTTGGTGATTTCCTGGAGATGGAGCTATTTGCTGTCTGATTGCTGCTGTAGGAGTTGGTGTGCTGTCAGAGCTAGTTTTTGGGGTCTTATTTTCTTTGTTGTATTGTTTGTTAATTTTCCCCTTAGGTTTGAAGTGAAGCCATTTCACTTTGCCTATTGTTTTCTAGGTTCGAGGTTGAGTGGGACTCCCTTGCCTCGCTTGTATTGCTGCATTCATGCATTTTTACTGTTTTACTGTATATATGCTGTTACTTTTCCATTTATCCCCTTAGGATCTCTGTTTCTCTCTGCGCAAGAGAGAAATATGACAGACATTAGGTGTTAATCCATGCATGACAACATTAGGGTAGATTTTGATTCCCATCTTTTAAACCCTAGGTTTTAGAGTTCTTTCTCTTCTATCTCAAAAACAATCAAAAAAATACAATAAGAGGTCAAACATCAATAAAAAACAGTTCTTGCGTAAAAGACTGTAAACCAATCAAAGAGTCATTTTTGTCCGCTTGGACCCGTAATCAGGAGAAACCCTTTTTCAGAAGGATAAAAAACAGTCAAACAAATCTGTGTCTTCCGTAGCCCGAACTATGTTTGCTCTGATCTTTCATGCTGTATGAAAGTACGTAGGCATAGGATGCGATATCCTAGCGAGCAACCTTCCCCTCCTTTCCCGTAGGTAGGCGAACTACGTTGACTCTGATTTCTCGTTCCAGACGGGAATACGTAGGCATAAAGTGCGATACTTTGTCGAGTCATTTTATTTTCTTTTAACCCAGACCTGTAGAATAGATAGAATAACAATCCGTACTAGAAAACAAGCGTGGATCCCGTCGAGTACGACGGACGTGAGGGGTGCTAATACCTTCCCCTTGCGTAATCGACTCCCGAATCCAGGATTTGGTTGCGATGACCATTCCTTTCCCGTCTTTGCGGTAGGTTTACTTCGAGCATTTCCTTTCCCTTTGTTGGGATAAATAATGCACGGTGGTGACTCTTCTGTTCAGCTGGCGCCGATTTTCGCAGTAGCGACAACTGGCGACTCTGCTGGGGACTCCAACGGTTCCCTACGCGAGTCAATCCTAGCGCTTGTTTTCCCATCGTGGGTTTTGTATGGATTTACGTTTTCTGTATTTTACTTTCAGCATTATATTATTGTGACTGTTGCTGTGGGTATGAGGGGGTTCTATGATTGAGAGATAAGTCGGACCTGGGCTTGAGTGCACCTAGAATTAGAGTGGAAATTAGTGGCCGCGTGCATGCTTTGCATGTACCAGTGTCTCATGAAATCCACGCTCGGACGAGGTTCTTCTGGTTGACTTCTTTTTCAACCCTTTGGGTTGAGGGGGTTGTTGGTTAGTTGGATTGTCGACTCCGGGGACCGATCATTTGGAAGTTGGCTAAGTGAGGCCTCTTCAGGACATGATGATGCCACACCTTCTGGGTATCGTATCATCAATCTTGAAAGTCTGTGACGCCAACAACCGCATAGGATGTCGTACCTTGTGTCAGTTATTAGGACACCTACCTGTGAGAGGGGTTGGGACATGCAGGTAACTTGACCTCCAGATTACCGGTTTTCTTGATTGAGATTCAGTGGTGTTTGAGGACAGTGTTATTGGGTTTCTCAACAGCACACTTGGTCCCTTGTGTGTGCATTTTGCATGACTGTTTGCATTTGCATTTCATTTTGCATATTCATCCTCAGCCGGAACAGGGAGCTTACCTGTTTTTGTCCGCTTCGCCAGTTGATTTCCCGACATTCGTATTGGACTTGAGGTAGGATCTGGAAAGATCATGGCTTCAGAAGAGCAGAACTTGGTTGTTACTCGGGAAAAGTTTGAATTGTTGAAGTACTAGGTGAGTCAAGTCATGGAAGCCATAACAGCTATAAATGAAGGAGGAAACAATGGTCAAAGAGCTCAAATGAACGATGTTGCTCAACCTGTGCAAACCCCTGTCAGAGGTCCATATTCTTTCAATGATGCAGAGTGTCACAATTCCACTTTCTCTACGCCAGATTCTCCAAGGATTGTTCCATCTCCAGGAGTTGTTCCGCAGGTTAATATTCAGGACCTAAGGACTGCTGAGTATATGAGAAGACTTCAGACGTTGGAAGATCAGATTGCTGCCCTGGTGAATAAGAATACTCTTGATCTGAATGCTGCGGGCATGTGTTTGGTGCCAGGTCTTGTATTGCCTCCGAAGTTCAAAATGCCCAATTTCGAGAAGTACAAGGGGGATAGTTGTCCGAAGCTACATTTGGTTATGTTCTGCAGAAGAATGACTTCATATATCACCAATGACAAGCTCATGATTCACTGTTTCCAAGATAGTTTGATCGGAGCATCTTTGGACTGGTACCTGCACTTGAAGAGTGATAGTATTAAATCATGGTCGGACTTAGCCAATGCCTTCGTAAAGCAGTACGACTACAACCTGGAAATGGCTCCTTTTCGCGTGCACTTGCAAGAATTATCTCGTGTGGAGAATGAATCCTTTAGGGGGTATGTGCAAAGATGGAGAGAATTGGCTGCTCGTGTTCAACCACCGATTCCGGAGAGAGAAATGGTTAGCCTCTTTTTGGGTACTCTGAAGGGCCGTTATTACGACATGATGTTCACTTGTACAAGCTTTGAAGGCTTAATGAGAATGGGAGAGCTTGTTGAGAGAGGACTCAAGAATGGAAAGCTTCGAGATGCTCCTTATATCCCAGTTGATAAGAATGAATCAGTTCTCAGTTCTCAAGAGGAGTGGGAAGAAGGAAGCAATGTTGTCTCAGAATCTCTAGCGTCTCAGGCTCAGTTGTCAGACACTTCAAGCCAGCAGTCATATTATCGTCAGCCGCGTCGTCACGCCCGACAAAGACCAAGGAAGCCTGAAAGGTAGTTTACTCAGCTACCGGTGCCGTACAGTCAGTTGTTGCCAGATTTGGTCGAAAGTGGATTAATAGTGCCGAAAGAGACTAGTCCAATGATCCTGCCTTATCCTCCAGGTTCTGATGCCAGCGCCCGCTGTGAGTACCATGTTGGGGTACAGGGGCATTCGACAGATGATTGTAAAGTGCTTAGAAGCCAAGTTCAGAATCTGCTAGACTCTAACAAAATCTTTGTCACACCTCAGGCTTTTGTTCAGATTATTGATTATCCTTCATCCAGTTGTGTGGGTTCATCAATCAATGGCATGGAATACTCCACTGAGAGTGTATGTTCGGAAGAATGTCCAACTGAGAGCTCAGTTGAATATGGAGGAAGTTGCTAGAGGTTTCTGCGCTGGGCGTCGCATCTACTTAGCTTTCGTGCATTGTTGTTTGCTGACCACCACCAGGCTTGTTGGCTGGGGTCATTGTATTTTGTACTTGGGTGTGCTTGCTTGCTGCTCTTGTTGGCTTTACATAGTGGTGTGAGGCGTTTATCTCTGTGCTTATAGCTTGGGGTTTATTTGTCTTGTCTTGAATATGTGTTTGATTTCTGCATTGCATTCTCACATAACAGGCACATCAGAACCGTGGGTCTTATTTCCTATCGCCAGTTTGTTGCAGGAATTCCGTCAGAGATATGGAACAGAATCAGGCTGAATTGATTGAAGTCTAAAGCCAGCTAAGGCAGATGATGAAAGACATGCAAGAGTTGCGTCTGGATCAGAAGATACTCAAAGAGGAAAATAATCAGCTGAAGACCCAAATGAGCTTGATCATGGAAGTAGTCAAGAATGTGATTAGGAAAGAGGATGATCAGCTATCTGAAGCCGCAGTGAAGGAGCTTGTTCCACCTGTGCCTATGGAGCTCATGCCTGTGGGACCTGAGCTTAGAAGACGTGTTGATCGACACCACCAACAACAAAAGATACATCCGGTTCGGCGAAGGTCAAGGAGGATATTTGAGGCGCCGCCTTCAACATATGCTAAGCTCTTTCAGACTTTATTGAGTTTGAAGCTGGTTGAAAAAAGAACACTGGAGCCGCTCACAGGAACGACGCTTCCTTATGAGTATGACACTATTAAGCAGTGTGAATTTCATTCCGGGGCACCCGGACATGATGTGGAAAGTTGTCACGCTTTTAAGCACAACGTTCAGGACTTGATTGACGCAAAAGTTATTGAACTCATGCCGGGCGGTGTAATTGTACCTAAGGGTCTTACCTCAGTTGGTGCTAAAATGATGGACGTTCCCGAAGCTGCCGTAGATCAAAAGTATGTTCTGCAATCATTGGTGTCAGAATCCCCCTGTCCTCAATTGCTGCCTAGACCAAGCCTGAGGATGAAAGCGCTTGAACAAAAGGAGTCCCTGATAATTCAGACTCGACCTCCAAGTGGTTCGACTGATCAAAGTCAACAATCTGTCCAGTCTTCGCAACAGACGTCAACTCCTTTCCAGAGTCAGCAGCCTTATCGTTATCGGTCAAACCTGCGTGCTAGACAGAGCCCAATGAAGTCAGAAAGGCAATTCGCCCGGCATCCGTTTTAAGCAGTATGGTCTCAATAGGCAACTGTGAAGATGGCTGGTTCAGCAGCAAGTCAAATGTGAAAGCCCGGTCCTCAGAAGTTGACGTTTTCATGTGTTTCATCTTGTCATTTCTTTATGTTTGTAGTTTCTTTCTTGTTAAATTGCAATCTTGTTTGTAAAACTTGTTGTTTTCATTCAATTGATGATAATGAAATGAATATGCATGTTTTGATTAAATCCATTCGTGTTCACTAATTGATTTTTACAGATATCCAACGCTTGGTTAAGCGGAATCCGGGGAGGATGACGAAAATGAACGACATGCAAGCTTCCGATATTGTATGCTTTTGAAATAAAACTTGCTGATGATGTACATGCATTGTTTCAAATCCCTAAACACCGGAGACATAAGGAAGATAACCCCTTGATAACCCCTTTGAGCCTAGTAGTAGGAGTTCTTTCTGAAAACGAAAATCCCTCAATCTCAACCTGGGGCAGGGTAGGTGTTAGCTAGTTTGACCGAGCGTCCAAATTGCAAAAGGAGTGTCCGTTCGAGGATCAATTACACCTCCATAGGTCGTGCCTAAAAAGCCACAGTGGTTAAGCGTCAGGAGTGAAACAGTCACATTATTCCCCAAAGAGTCAGACAACCGGTGTCACACGACTTGTTCGAAAAAACGGAAAGCAAAAAGAATCAAAAGCCCGCTAAGTCAAAACTTGAAAACAAACGACTTATGCAAAAATAAGGGCATCCCGCTGGACTGGAAAATCATAAGAAACTCAAAAGAGTCAGTCCAGGAAAAAGTTAGGGAAAAGGAAAATGAGAAGGATTACAAAAGAAAAGTCCTCAAATGAAATACGAGTCGTGTGACCCCAAGTGTCAAAGACGAAGAGTGAGTGACTGTCACTCCAAAGAATCACAGTTTCTCGAACTATCACTCCTATATTTCAACCTCTAAGAGGTGAGCGCTACGGTCGAATTAGCTGAACGTAGGATCGGAGAACATCAAGGAGAATGGGTGGGTTAAAATTAGACTTTGAGCCTTTATCCTTCCTTTCAGAACCATGAACCTGACCACGTTACAACCTTCAAAAGTCCTAATTGAAGCAGGGTCGTTTGGAGGCATACATCGGTTAAGATCGCGTCGAAGCTGACTCCTAAAAGGGTTTTTCTTACCATGTTGGTACTGATGTCAATATTTTGATAAATGATTTGTGCATTATGTGTCATAAACGGTTTTTTCTATTTTTCCAGTGAACAGATTGGATGGTAAAACCGTCATATGCATTGCATTAATATATCTTTTATGCAGAACAACTTGTTTTACTTACGAGTAAGCGCTTGACAGCAGGAAAGTTTCCTACAGTGGAAAATCTGATCAGGATAGAATGCAGGATGACCGAATGTTCCGAGAGCCGGGGCAAGCTATTATCAGGTGATCCCCAGTGAGGTCAGCCATCTGAAGTCGTTATTCCGGGGCAATCAGGTCGAGATTCGGTAAATCTCGTAGCTAGAGTCTCTATACCGAATCAGCCAGTCAGGGGTAAAGTCATTGCAGACAGGGGCAAGCCATCCTAAGAGCGCGGAAGTAATTCTTTATTCGAGAGGCATTTGATTTGAAGCATTTTTCTGAGGTTTAGAATGCTGGGGCATTTCCTATCAGACCATCAGGGTACAGATTTTCAGATTTCCTTTTGAGGACTATCCCCACAGAGGTCCCACAAGCTGGGGCATATCAGAAGCGAAGGAATGGTTTTTCTCTGTGTCCTCAGAGCTACTCAGAGCTATTCGAGCAGATTCAGATAATCTCCAAGTGTGAGTCGAATGTCGGGAAATCGTGTTACCATATATTGACCCTTCAATCAGAAACTGTGAATTCAGACAGGATATTGTTCAGTGTCAATTGTGCATGACCCATCACGGATAGCCTAAAGCCCAATCCTTATTGGCAATTCTCAGGAAGTCCAATCCCTATTGGAAATCACTGTGAGGCTCAACTTGTGGTGGCACATCAGTTTCAAAATCCAATCTTCATTGGTACGCAGGAAGACTCCGTCTGTTTTCCCCAGCGCAAGTCCAATTTTCATTGGCACGGGTAAGCTATCCCTGACAGAAGTCCAATCATGCTTGGCACATTTGGTTATTCCCCAGCGAAGTTGGCTTCACTTTTCCAGCATTTATTTTGCTGGAATAATTCTGTGATGTCTGGTTATCCCCCGCGGAGTTGGCGTTGTCTTCAGCATTTATTTTGATGAAGCGGTTTTCTATATCCAACTTCTCCAGCGACCCGAGCCTGCATTTGCATCTTGCATATATCATCATATTTTCATCATACTTGCATTTCATCCTCAAATGCGTAGCATTTCCATCCCATATGGAGCATTACGCCATGGAAAAATTCAAACGTACGCATATGCATACGAAGCATAAGCCAGTTTTTCTATCAGCCTTCAGTGGCAACATGAAGTACTCTGTAATCAGTTCAGGGGCATTTATCCAGTAGCTTTATTCAGACAGCTCTTTGGTATTCGATTCTCAGATCATACAACGGTTATGCTTTACTCATCAGTTGTCTGATATTGACAGACTTCTCTTCCCGTCAGTTCACATTGACGATGGGTTTCCCCCAGCGAGCCTTCTCCGTCTATCATTAGACGTCGTGAGTTTGATATGGTTTTCTCCATCTATCCTTAGACGTTGAGAGGTTTCAAGGCGATCTTTCAGATATCGGTGTTCTTTTTGTTTATTGGATGAGATGACATTTCAAGAAGGTTTTCCTGACCGTCGATCCTTATTGACGTCGAGGCTCTTCGAAGAATGTTTGGTTTTCCTAGTGGTTGATCCTTATCAACGACATGGCTCTTTGGAGGTGGTTTTTCTTCCTGTCAATCCTTATTGATGATGTGGCCCCTTTGAAGATATTGTTTTTTCCGTCAATTCCTGTAGACGAAAGGATTCTGAAATTTGATGGGTGGTGATGAATATGGTTCTCTTTCCGCTGATGGGTTTTCCTTCGGGGTGGTGTCTTTCTGTCTATCCTTAGACAATGTGAGTATGGGTTATTTGGTTTTCCTTCGGGATGGTGTCTTTCTGTCTATCCTTAGACAATGTGAGTATGAATATTGTTTTTCCTTCGGGACGGTGTCTTGCTGTCTATCCTTAGACAATATGAGTATGGATATTGTTTTCCTTCGGGATGGTGCCTTTCTGTCTATCCTTAGACAATGTGAGTATGGGATATGGTTTTCCTTCGGGACGGTGTCTTGTTGTCTATCCTTAGACAATGTGAGTATGGGTTATGGTTTTCCTTCGGGATGGTGTCTTTCTGTCTATCCTTAGACAATGTGAGTATGGATATGGTTTTCGTTCGGGATGGTTCCTTTCCGTCTATCCTTAGACAATGTGAGTATGGATATTGGTTTTCCTTCGGGATGGAGTCTTTCTGTCTATCCTTAGACAATGTGAGTATGGGTATGGTTTTCCTTCGGGATGGCGTCTTTCTGTCTATCCTTAGACAATGTAAGTATGGATATGGTTTTCCTTCGGGATGGTGTCTTTCTATCTATCCTTAGACAATGTGAGTATGGATATTGGTTTTCCTTCGGGATGGAGTCTTTCTGTCTATCGTTAGACAATGTGAGTATGGATATTGGTTTTCCTTCGGGATGGAGTCTTTCTGTCTATCCTTAGACAATGTGAGTATGGATATGGTTTTCCTTCGGGATGGAGTCTTTCTGTCTATCCTTAGACAATGTGAGTATGGATATTGGTTTTCCTTCGGGATGGTGTCTTTCTGTCTATCTTTAGACAATATGAGTATGGGATATTGGTTTTCCTTCGGGATGGGGTCTTTCTGTCTATCTGTAGACGATGTAAGTATGGTTATTGTGTTCCTGCGGGATGGTGTCTCCGTCTATCAGTAAACGATGGAAAGGGATCAAGTGCATGTTGATCCAACCTTCGGGTTTGTTATTTGTGGTGTCACACAAGTAACTGGGGGCTAAGGTCAAACCTCTTTATCAGGTGATCGATCAGTTTGTTGCCATAATAATTGGATTCAGTTCTCTGGATGGTGTTCCCCAAGCAAGTGCGCAGTTTATTTCTGCGGTTGGCAAATTTTCGGGTTTATTTTGTATTCAACCGTCTTCTACCTTTGAATGTTTGAAGGTTGTTCGCTCTTCAACCCTTCAGGTCCAAGCCGCTTGAATAGGGGCAGCTGTTGCACCCTAAAATTTGACCAACCGGTCCCCGTATCTGGTTTATGTTTCGACGCATTTTTGCATTCGCATTCGCATACTGCATGCATTGCATTTTTCTCAGTCAGATCGATTTTATCGGGATTATAGCCCCTGGCGTTTCAGGCAGTTCAGGCTGGTTGGAATAAAAGTCTGTTGAGAATTGGTGCTCGTCTCCTGTGTTTTCAGGCCATCTCGGGGCCCGGGTTTCGTTACGGTTGCGCAATTGTGCTTTATTCGATTTAATCGGCTTCCTGGCATTTTTAGGATTTTTCTTTTATTTTTCTGGATTTTTAATGCATTTAAATGGATTTTTCTGGATTTAATAGATTTTTTAATAATTTTTTAGAGTTTTAAATAAATTTTCTTTTCTTTTTTTTAGAGATTTATTAGATTTTTAATTTTTTTTAGATATTATTTCCTTTTAATAGATTTTTTAAAAATAGATATAAATAGATATTATTATTTCTTTTAATAGATATTAGTTTGTTTTAGATTTTATTAGATTTAATTGTTTTTTCAAATTTAATAAGAATAGATTTTTAAAAAATAGGATTAAATGTTTTTAGATTTTTTATTTGATTTTTTCAGATTTAAAATAGTTTTAGATGTTAAATGTTTTTCTGTTTTTAGATTAATTAGGAGTTGATCTTTTAATTTTTGTTTTAATAGATTAATTAGGGTTAATGGTAGATTTAATTAGGTTTTATTTTTTAATTTTCGTTTTAGATTAATTAGGTTTCTTTTAGTATTAATTTTGTATAATCTTTCGTTTTTAGTCCACTAATCAGAGTTTAAATGCAGTTAATCATTTTTAAGTCCATTAATCAGCATTCAGAGTCTTATTGGGCCAGTATCCATTAATTAAGCCCAGATCAAAGTCCAAGCGCCAGGTGTCCTTTAAATATGCGTGCCACGCGTGTATCTGGGGGTTCAGCCACCTCATCTTTCCATCACTCAGTTTTCAGCCACGTTTCACTGTCTCTCTCTCTCTCTCTCTCTCTCTCTCTCTCTCTCTCTCTCTCTCTCTCTCTCTCTCTCTCTCTCTCTCTCTCTCTCTCTCTCTCTCTCTCTCTCTCTCTCTCTCTCTCAAACCTGCCACCTCACTCCCCCACGCGTCTTCCCCTCGTCCCTCTCCTCAGCCACGCGTCTCAACCTCCTCCCTTTCAGACTGCATGCAACACACATAACATCTCACCAGAAAAATTCATCTAATCTTCATCTTCCGCACCAATCCACATGTTCTTCTTCATCAATTCTCACCGGAAACTTCATCATAATTTTCATCATTTTTCCAGAATTATCGAAGAACATCTTCATGTTCTTCATCAATAATCACCAATTCTTCACCGATTCGCCATAATCTTCATCTTTTTTTCCAAAAATCTTCAACTCTCCTCAAGAACATCCAACTGCCTTCAATCGATTCCCAGAATTCATCGAATGCCCTCCAGATTCACATGCATCCACGAATGGATCTTCAACAAGCTTCAAGGCGTGGTTCATCATCTTCGTGATCTCCAGATCCTTCAAGCTTCAGCAATGATTTCCAGAAGCTTCTTTAAAGTTTTTCATCGGTTCATCCGTCTCCAGATCCCTTGATCTTCTTCGTTTTCAACGCTCCAACGTCCAAATCGCCATCAAGATTCGATAATCTTCATCTGTCACGCCCAGAAATCAACGTCGTTGTCGTCATCACCAGGTTTTTAATCTTGAACTTGTTAGCTTCGTTGTTGATAACGTTAGAACTAGGTGATTTTGTTGGCTAGGAGAACAATATAGGTTGAGATCAGAGGGATTTTGTGTCTGGTTGAGAGATCTAGGCAGAGATTAGCGATTAGAGGAAGGTTTAGGGTGAGAGATTTGTGAGTTCTGAAGCGTTTCAGAGAGAGAGAGAGTTTGGAGATGGGGAAACGGCGCTAGGGTTTCGGGGAGGAGAGAAAGTGAACAGTAGCATGAAGAGTAAGAGTTTGTTTAGGGTTTACTAAGGCTGAGTGGGAAGTGGACTCGAGCTTAGGCCCAATTGCAGTTGCTGAGCATACTCCCATCGTTGCTTGTAACACCCCCTCCCCTCTCCCTTTGGTGTTTTAGATTGGGCTTAGGTTGTTGCTGTTCGCACCCCCCATTGGAAGCCCAACCTGGATATGCAGGCGAATTCATGGCTATTCGCACCCCCTGCGCGTATGTTTTTTTGTTTTTGTTCTGGATTCAGACTGGGCCCAGCGCATGGCTGTTTGCACCCCCTCCTGGGCCCAATGTTTTCCTGCAATATAGATAAATGCTGTTACCACCCCCCTGTTTTTTTCATGTTAATTGAATTTCTTTTTCTTTCATTTTGCATATAGTTCACAAAACAATTCATATAAAATCCAAAAATGATCATTTTAGCATGGGATTTTTTCCCTCATTTTAGTAATTGTCTCAAGAAATTTGTAGAAAAATAAAAATAGTATTTTAATCATTTTTCTATTTTTGGTGATTTTTTACATTTAATTGCTTTTATTTCCATTTTGTTTGTACATATTATTTGATGCATTTTGTTTAGTCATTTAAATTCATATTTTGATTCTATTCTTTTTGTGCTAGCTAGATTAGAACATTAGGTTTCCTTAGAGATTTATTCCACATTTTTGTGGATTAATCTTGATTAGTTTTGATTAGAGAACATTAGGGTGATAGTATTAGGGTTCAAAATCAACATAGGTGCATTCTAACATTTTATTTTGGGGTTTTTTTAGCTTGAATTAGGTTATGGGACATATAGGGTATGTAGAGTAGATGTAGAAACCCCCTTAAATAAATCTTAGAATTTTAAATACTATTTTACTATTTTTAGTATATTTTGCAAATGGAGTGTTTGTTTGGTGTTCCCACTTGGGTTTTTATTTGTTTGCTTGGGTTTTTGGGCTTTTGTTTGGGGTATGGGGCTTGGTTTGAGCTTGTGGAGCATGAAGACATCAAAAGATAAGATTGAGGATAATAATCAAAGCTTTGTGCATGAAGATTGCTTGGATTGAAGATGTTTTGAACAGGAGAAACCCTTTTTCAGAAGGATAAAAAACAGTCAAACAAATCTGTGTCTTCTGTAGCCCGAACTATGTTTGCTCTGATCTTTCGTGCTGTATGAAAGTACGTAGGCATAGGATGCGATATCCTAGCGAGCAACCTTCCCCTCCTTTCCCGTAGGTAGGCGAACTACGTTGACTCTGATTTCTCGTTCCAGACGGGAATACGTAGGCATAAAGTGCGATGCTTTGCCGAGTCATTTTATTTTCTTTTAACCCAGACCAGTAGAATAGATAGAATAACAATCCGTACTAGAAAACAAGCGTGGATCCCGTCGAGTACGACATACGTGAGGGGTGCTAATACCTTCCCCTTGCGTAATCGACTCCCGAATCCAGGATTTGGTTGCGATGACCATTCCTTTCCCGTCTTTGCGGTAGGTTTACTTCGAGCGTTTCCTTTCCCTCTGTTGGGATAAATAACGCACGGTGGCGACTCTTCTGTTCAGCCGGCGCCGATTTTCG
Source organism: Lathyrus sativus (assembly GCA_963859935.3). NCBI lineage: Eukaryota > Viridiplantae > Streptophyta > Magnoliopsida > Fabales > Fabaceae > Lathyrus > Lathyrus sativus. Next base: position 441,942,332 of record OZ012737.1, read on the forward strand.
CAGTAGCGACATTGTTCATGCAGATTTTGAAAAGAATGTCACTTATCAAGTGTCGTGATAGTGAGTGACGAATGAACCAAAAGTTCAAACGTAGTGCTGATTTGATTAGTGCAAGATACAACAAGGATATGATTAGAAAATCATGTAGGAGTCAGGTTACTCAACCTTATCGTAATGCGCTTCCAGAATAAACCCTGCCTCAATTAGATCTTTTAAGGGTTGTATCGTGGTCGGGTTCACGGTTTATGAAACAAAGGATATTAAGCTCAAAGTATGATTTGTACCCACCCCTTCTACATGATGATCTCCAATCCAAAGCTCAGTTAACTCGGCACAAGCGCTCACCTCTCAAAAGGCTTAATGAATGGCAGGAGCGACGGTTACAGAACTCACAAGGTTTCCGGAGTGACAATTACTCCTTTTGTCTTCGATGTCTGTATCCACACGACTTTGTCCTTGTTTGAGGATTTTTCTTTTGAGATCCTTTCATTTCCATTCTTTCATTCCCTAATTTTTTCCTAGACTAACTCTTTTGAGTTCTTTTGATTTTGAAGTCCAGCGGGGTGCCCTGATTTTTGCCTAAGTATTTGCTTTCCAGCTTTTCTTTTCTTTTTACTTAGCGGGCTTTCTTTTTTGTTTTTGAACAAGTCGTGTGACACTGGTTGTCTTGATTTATTCGAAAGGATTATAACTGTCTCACTCCTGACTGGTGAGGTTTAACCATTGTGGCTATGAGGTACGACCTTTTGAGAGGGATTAATTGTGATTAATCCTTGAAATGAAACACTCCTCTATAAGATTTGAACGCTCGGTCAAGCTAACTGACAATTACCCTGTCCCGGGTTAAGATTTGAGGGTTGAAAAGTCCAAAAGAAACTCCTACTTCTCGGCTCAAAGTGGTTAACTAGGGACTAACTGTCGCTACTGCGAAAATCGGCGCCGGCTGAACAGAAGAGTCGCCACCGTGCGTTATTTATCCCACGAGAGGGAAAGGAAACGCTCAGAGTAAACCTCACACAACACGGGAAAGGTATGGTCGTCGCAACCAAAACCTGGATTCGGGAGTCGGTTACGCAAGGGGAAGGTATTAGCACCCCTCACGTCCGTCGTACTCGACGGGATCCACGCTTGTTTTCGGGTATGGATTGTTATTCTATCTAAACTATAGGTCAAGGGTTAAAAAGAAAATAAAAATGACTCGGCAAAGTATCGCACTTTATGCCTACGTATTCCCGTCTGGAACGAGAAATCAGAGTCAACGTAGTTCGCCTACCTACGGGAAAGGAGGGGAAGGTTGCTCGCTAGGATATCGCATCCTATGCCTACGTACTTTCATACAGCACGAAATATCAGAGCAAACGTAGTTCGGGCCACGGAAGACACAGGCTTGTCTTGGTTGATTTTATTCCTTCTGAAAAAAGTTTTCTTTATTAGCGGTCCCGGCGGACAAAAATGACGTCTTGATGAATTCACATTCTTTTACGGAAGAAGTGTCTTTTATTGTGTTCGAAATCTTTATGGTATTTTTCTGTTGTTTTGAGGTAAGAAGAGAAACAGCAACTCTAAAAACCTAGGGTGGAAAAGGGAATCAAAACTAACCTAATGCTATCATGCATGGGTTAAGACCTAATGTCTATCATGCTCCTCTCTTGCACAGAGAGAAACAGAGATCCTAAGGGAATAGACGGAAACAGAAACAATAGCAGATATATACAGTAAAACAGTAAAATGCATGAATGCAGCAGGGAAAACAGCAAACAATACAGTCAGGAAAACCAATCAATACATCAAGAAATGAAATACAGCAAAATAAACAGCCACAGCAGCTCCGCATCAATACCCATCTTCAAGTCATCTCCAATCAATTACAAGCTTCAGTCAGCAGCAGTCTCTATCTTCACAGTCTTCAAGCAAAGATCTTGAGCACCAGTCCTTAGTCTACAATGGCTTTTCTTCAAGTCTCAGGCTCCAGGATGAACATCAGTCAACCAGATGAAGTGAACGAATGTTAGACAGTTAATTACCTACCAAGGGTGGTTCATCAACTGTTAACATTAAACAGAAAGTTTTCTCTCAAAAGTTCTATCTTTCAAATACATTCACTGATCCTTCCAAAGGAAGGAGGTGGATATTTGAAAGAGACTTTGAATCATAGAGAAAGGATAGAGGCAAACAAAGCCATCTATGTTTGTGAATCAAGTTGCTAGACTAAGCTCTTCCTAACCCTAAATCCTATAGTCTTCAACAGTCTTCTAGCAAATAGCATCTTCAATGAAGTTGAACTTGATCTTCCATCTTGAGTCTTCAATGTGCTTCATCCACAAGGTCTTCACAAGGTCCTAAATTCAATCTTCAAAGGTCCATACCCAAAAGAGAAGAAAAAGAAGCAAAACAATACAAACTATGCCCTAAAGGCCACACAAATGATCAATCAATTCAAAAATCAACCAAAAATAGCATATGGTAATATAAATTCCTAATATAAATTCTAGGGGATCCTATTTAACTACCCTTAAGTCCCATATATTCCCCATAGGCTAACTTGTCCTAAAAACCCCAAAAATAAAATGTTGAAGTTCAAGTATACTACTTAAAAACCCTAATTAAACTATCCTAAGTTCAATTATCTAAACTAATCAAATTTTATTCTAAACAAATCTAGTAATAAATTCTGGGAATACTACAATTCAATATTAATCACCACAAAAAAGAATGGGCAAAAAATCTATTTCTAAGTGTAAGAACAAAAATCTACAAGATCATGTATGAAATAAAACCTTCAAAATATGTATTTATTTGTAAAATATGGAAAAAATGCGAAAAAAATATAAAATGCAATTTTTATATTTTTTTAATTTTCTAGACATGTTAAGGAAAATATTAAAAAAAGAATGAGTTAAAAATATGCATTTTCCATTTAGTTATGAATTTTTGAAGATGAATGAAACAAACAGGAAAATGAATACGAAATAGAAAGAAATAAGTGGAAGGGGTGCAAATAGAAAGAAATGATAGTTGAAATCATTGGGTCTGGAAATGAGGGGGGTGGCGTTAGCGAATCTGGCCCAAGTCTTCATTAAAATTCAGATTAAACTGTGGCCACAGGATCTTTGTTCAAGTCAAATTTTTCCTCTTCATCCAACGGCTCTCCTCTTTCTTCTTCCTCTAGAAACCCTAACCCATGCAACTTCCATATCCATACGTGAATCTTCTAGCCACCATATCTCACTCGTTAAGCCATGAAAATGCACGAAATAAAAACCAAAAATGATCCTCTTCTTGCCCTCTATCCAACCATGTCCATAGTTTCACTTGAAACCCTCTACAATGCACAAACCGAAAACACCAACCCATGGTTCCACCATGAAAGCTTGTTATTCAACCTCAACAAACCATGAAAATAACTATAGCCACGTGTTCTATAGGTTGCACTGAGTACACTATACCATTCCACATGCATTAAAACCTCATATTCCAAGTTCTTTTGGTCTTGCAAGAATGAACACCATATCTTGAAACTTCATGAAATGGTCTTAAACTACTCATGGATGATCCCTAGATTGTCTCTATTGCATATAACTTAACATTACACCCTAACAATGGCTAATCATGGTGATTGGAATCAAAACGTATTCTTACCAAATGGATATGGTGATGGTTGCTATACCTTGTTTCAGCCCTTGCCAATGGTGCCAAATGATCTTTATATGATGGTGATGATGCTGGTGAAGAGAATTCGTGTTTACACCTCTTGAAAATGCCAATTCGAAGCTTCACGCCTCTTGGAGTGATGAAGAAGAACTCACAATCCAGCCACGATTTGAGGTGCCTTCTTCGTGCTTTTCAACCCACAACAATGGAGAATGATGATGATGATGATAGCTAGCACAAACAATGGAGTTTGGGAGAGATGAGAATCAAAATGCAATTTTGGAGTTATGAGATGAAAGTATGGTTTGCAAGCAAATAGAATCACCAACCATGGCATGATCTCACCCTTGGGTATTTATGGAAGTGAAAGGAAAGATCTAGAACATATGAGAAGCTTCCAAGGAAGTTCTAGAACTTCTCACGTAATGAGAAATTCAAAAATACTATTTTTAGTAAATCTCATAAAACTCATGATAAGTCTTCAAAATACCCTTATATGAGGTATACATGTGAGAACAAGGCATTTTATGCAAAATTAAGGCTTTGGCAAACAATTTCTCATGGTACCTTAAAGTGCAAGAAACAAATTTACAAAGGAAGTCCAATTTTTAAGTCTAAACTCAAAAATGTGGATAAACCATTGTTTCCAAAATATTGTTTCCAATCAAAATCATCTATCATATGCCCCATTTTGGATTTGTAGATCTCTCAAACCAAAATCCAATTTCAACTTTTTCAAGTTATATGCCTTTTTAAGTCATTTTCACCATTTTAAAATATCCATGCTCCATGCATTTTCAAACTCTCACAACATCTTATCTAGCCTTAAAATGCCATTTTGAGCAACTTTGATGTTGGGAAGTTTTCCATTTGAAGCTTCCTTGTAGGAGTTTTGGGCCTTGGCTAAAAATGACCTGTAATTCCAAATGACCAAAATACCCCTGTCTTGCACAAGCCATAAGTAGAGTTCCTTAAATCATATGAAGGAATACCATACCTTTTTGGAAAGGGGATACAATGAGGAACAACTCTCATGTTTGTCCAAAGTCCATTTGAATTATTATTGAGGGTCAAAAGTTTGTCAGAAGACAGTCAACTTTCACAGACAAATTTCAGTGTCATCTGGTGACCCCTAACTTGCAAGAGCCATAACTTGAGTTCTAGAAATCTTCTCAAGGACTTCCACCACTCAAATTAAAGCTAATAACATCCTCTACAAGTCTCATGACCATCATTAGGTGAGATGAGGCTTGTATTTCAACTTATCTTCTTTGACAAATCAGTGAAAAACAAGGGATTTTACCCTAGGAACCTTGACTTTTCACCCTCTATTCTTCCTGATTTTTCTTGAGCAGTCTTGGCCTAACAACATATCCTTATTCTCCATGTCAAATGATGAACCCCACATCTCCTCAATAGCCCTCAATGCCTTTCAAACAATCCTTTGACCTAGGGTTGACCCAGGGTTGACCCAGATGAAACCCTAGTGGACTGTCTTCCTCCACAACTCTTGTGACCACACCAATGACTCATTTCCTTCTCCAAATGACTTTCTAAATCCTCCAAGATGTCTAGATACTCCCCATGCTCAGCCCATAGCTCACAATTTCTTTGTTGATCCTCAGACACCCTTAGTTAGGAGATATACTCAATGCTTGATATACTGACTTGATAGCTTCCCAATTCTTTCTGATGACTTGAATGAGATGGAATTTGAATAATAACCTCTTGATAGGCCTCTAGAGATGAGAATAATGATTGGTCCCCTGTTGAATGACTTGCTATGCTTATGCTATGCAGATGAGTAACCTATATACATGACTCTATATGCAAATGCTAATGATATTGAAACATAAACCAAGTGAATAAAGTTGGGCAAATTTTAGGGTGCAACAGCTGCCCCTATTCAAGCGACTTGGACCCGATTGGGTGAAGAGCCCGGAGCCTTCAGACACTCGTGGTACGAGACGGTTGAATACTAAGAACCCAGAAATTTGCCAACCGCAGACATAACTGCACCACTGTTTGGGGAATAAGTCTGATTTCAATATTATCTTGTCAATACTGGAGTGAACTGGACGACTTCACTGGGGAAGTATTTCTGTCATGACCCTGCCAACGATACAGGAAAATCACTCTGTCACTATTACAGAAATAACACCGCCATCACTCCGCCACCACTGCGGGAAGATAATTTGAAAAACAACACCGCCATCGCTACGGGTACTACTTTATCATTACTACAGGAAATAACTCCGCCATCGCTACGGGCAATAACTCCTTCACCTTACAGAAAGATAACACCGCCATTGCTACGGGAAATAACTCCGTCACCACTGCGGGAAAGTAACTCCGTCACCACTACGGGAAATAACTCAGTCACCACTACGGGACATAACTCCGTCACCACTACGGGACATAACTCAGTCACCACTACGGGACATAACTCCGTCACCACTACGGGACATATCATTCAAAAAACCGAATCCGGTTGTCACGGCAACAACTGATCAATTATCTGATAAGAACTGACTTGATTTCGTCCTCAACTACCTGCGTGACGCCACAGGCCTTGAATCCACAATTAATTCCAAATTTTGCTACAATAAGCATGCATCGAGCCAAAGGTAATAACTCCTTCAACCGGGGTATAACTGCCTCAGACAAGGCATAATAATTCCTCAAACCAGGGTGTAACTCCATCCACCAGGGTGACAATTCCTCAACCAGGGTATAACTCCTTCAACCAGGAAATAACTCCTTCAACCAGGGTATAACTCCATCCACCAGGGTGACAATTCCTCAACCAGGATATAACTCCTTCAACCAGGATATAACTCCTTCAACCAGGGTACAACTCCTTCAACCAGGGATATAACTCCTTCAACCAGGGATATAATTCCTTCAACCAGGAATATAACTCCTTCAACCAGGGATATAATTCCTTCAACCAGGAATATAACTCCTTCAACCAGGATATAATTCCTTCAACCAGGGTATAAATCCTTCAACCAGGATATAGCTCCTTCAACCGGGGTATAACTCCTTCAACCAGGGATATAACTCCTTCAACCAGGGATATAATTCCTTCAACCAGGAATATAACTCCTTCAACCAGGATATAGCTCCTTCAACCGGGGTATAACTCCTTCAACCAGGGATATAACTCCTTCAACCAGGGATATAATTCCTTCAACCAGGAATATAACTCCTTCAACCAGGGATATAATTCCTTCAACCAGGATATAGCTCCTTCAACCGGGGTATAACTCTTTCAACCAGGGATATAACTCCTTCAACCAGGGATATAACTCCTTCAACCAGGGATATAATTCCTTCAGCCAGGAATATAACTGACGACAGCCGTCTATTTCGACGGCAGGTAGTACTTTCAAGATTTTCAATACTGACATGACAACAGTCTGAAGAGAAGAAGGGAAACTCAACCAAGCAACTCTGATGGGGAATAAACTCTACTGGGGAAATCACGGCGATAACTCCAAAAATCTGAACTATGAAATCTTGTAATGCCGACATAACAGCGACCTGAGAAGGACTCAGCTGGGGAAAAGAGAAACTCAACCAAGAAACTCTGCTAGGGGTCCACATGATAGGACGAACACGATCACTGCTCACCTTGCGCCACAAATCCGGCTATCCGAACATCTCCCTGAATCATAATCTCAATTATCTGCAGGGGAAAACGAACATCTGAAACCAACGAGGTAACCCACCTGGTTTATGTTTCGTATGCGTATGCATATGTTTGACTCTTTCTATGGCGTAATGCCCCATTCAGGATGGAAATACTACGCATTGAGATACAAGTATGATGCAAATATGATGCTGTATGCAATATGCTAATGCAGGCTCGGGCTGCTGGAGAAAGTCGGGTACAGAAAACCACTTCGGCAAAATAAATGCTGGAGACGAAGCCAACTCCACTGGGGATAGACCGGATATCACAGAATAATTCCAGCAAAATAAATGCTGGAAGAGTACCATCAACTCCGCTGGGGAAATTGGGAACTTAACCAAACACCTCGTTGAAATAACACCCTGCTGGGGAATATAACTCTGCTGGAGAATAGCAGATGTGTCAAGTATGATTGGACTTCTCTGGGGATAGCTCACCCATGCCACTGAAAAACTGGACTTTTGTTGGAGAAAATAGACGAAGTCTTCCTGCGTACTGATGACGATTGGATTTGGAAACTGATGCGCCAACACGGATGGGCCTCACAGTGATCGTCAACATGGATTTGGGTGAAAAATCGAAAGACCGTAACATGACTTCCCGGCATTCGTCTCACACTTTAAGATTGACTGAATCTGCTCGAAGAGCTCTGAGTAGCTCTGATGATACGGAGAAGAACAATTCCTTCGCTTCTGATATGCCCCGGCCTGTGGGACCTCTGTGGGGATAGTCCTCAAAAGGGAATCTGGACATTCGTACCCCGTTGGTCTGATATGAACTGCCCCAGCATTCTGAACTTCGGAGAAATACTTCACACCAAATGCTTCTCGAATAAAGAATAACTTCTGCCCTCTTAAGATGGCCTGCCCCTGATTGCAATGACTTTGCCCCTGATTAGCTGATCCAGAGCAGTACCTCCAACTACGAGAGATTTGCCGAATCTCGACCTGATTGCCCCGGTATTCTGACTTTGAATGGCTGACCGACTGGGGAGCACTTAATGGCTTGCCCCGGCTTGCGGAGCATTCGGGCGCTCTGCATTCTATCCTGACTATACCTTTCCACTGTAGGAAACTTTCCTGCTGTCAAGCGCTTACTCGCAAATAAAACAAGTTGTTCTGCGTAAAAGACGTATTAATGCAACACATATGATAGTTTTGACATCCAATCTATTCACTGGGAGAAGGGAAAAACAGTTTATAGCATATAATGCACAAAACATTTATCAACATCAGTACCAACATGGTAAGAGGAACCCTTTCAGGAGTCAGAATCGACGCGACCTTTACCGAAGTATGCTTTCGAAACAACCTGCTTCAATTAGGACTTTTGAAGGTTATAACGTGGTCAGGTTCACGGTTTTGAAGGAAAGGATAAAGGCTCAAAGTTTATTTTAACCCACCCATTCTCCTTGATGTTCTCCGATCCTATGTTCAGCTAATTCGACCTTAGCACTCACCTCTCAGAGGCTGAAAGATAGGAGTGATAGTTCGAGAAATTATGATTGTTGGGAGTGACAGCCACTCACCTTTCGTCTTTGACACTTGAGGTCACACGACTCGCACTTGATTTGAGGATTTTTCTTTTCTTTGACAATCCTTTTCGTCTTTCGTTTTTTCATATCCCTAACTTTTGCCTGGACTGACTCTTTTGAGTTCTTTTGGTTTTTAAGTCCAGCGGGATGCCCTCATTTTTGCCTAAGTCATTTGTTTTCTTTTCTTGACTTAGCGGGCTTTTGATTCTTTTCGCTTTTCGTTTTTTCCTTTTGAACAAGTCGTGTGACGCTGGTTTGTCTGACTTTTTGTGGAATGATGTGACTGTTTCACTCTTGGGTTGGCGAACCTTAACCATCGTGGTTTTTTAGGCACGACCCATATGGGTGTGATTTATCCTCGAACGGACACTCCTTTTGCAACTTGAACGCTCGGTCAAATTAGCTAACACCTACCCTGCCCCAGGTTAAAATTGAGGGTTTTTCATTTGCAGAAAGAAACTCCTACTACAAGGCTCAAAGGGGTTGACAAGGGATTATCTTCCTTATATCTCCGGTGTTTAGGGATTTGAAACAATGCCTGTACATCATCAACAGGTTTTATTTCAAAAGCATACAATCGGAATTTTGCACGTCGTTCACTTTCGTCATCCTCCCCAGATCCTTCTTAACCAGGTGTTGGACATTTGTAAAAACAATTAGTGAACACGAATGGATTCAATCAAAACATGCATATTTATTTCATTATCATCAATTGAATGAAAACAACAAGTTTTACAAACAAGCTTGCAATTTAAACAGGAAAGAAACTACAAACGTAAAGAAATGACAAGATAAAACAAAGAAAAATGCCAGCTTCCAAGAACCGGGCTTTCACATCTGTCCTGCTGCTGAACCAGCTATCTTCACCATCAGTTGTTAGAGGCAGCCTGCCATTGTTCTGATCTACTTTTAACGGCCCACCCGAACTATAGAACTCCTCTTTGTCCACCATACTCTAGCCTATTCATGGTTTGGCATTGGTTGTCGTGTAATATTGGGCCCTTCCGTACCAAAATTAATAACAGCGCTATCAATCAAATCTTGCACTTTATGCTTGAAAGCGTGGCAGTTTTCGATATTATGGCCGGGTGCCCCAGAGTGGAATTCACAATGCTCATTAGCGTTATAACTGGGTGGGGGGATCCCTGTCGGAGGAGCCATCGTTCTTTTCTCGACCAACTGTAACCATAACAAATTCTGAAGAAGCTCAGCTTACGACATTGGCGGCGGATCAAATACCCTTTTCGGCTTCCCATTCTGAATTCTTCGCTGAGCCGGATGTTGTTGCCCCTGTTGCTGCGGCTGTTGCTGATGTTGCGCGGGGATTGTCACACCTGCAACTTGTTGCGGTTGGTATTGCCTCCATCCCCTATTTCTTCCCCGAGAGCTACATACCGAATTGGCATCTTCCTGTTTTCTACCCCCGAAAGCTTTCTTATTGCTTCCAGCTGAAGTAGGCTCCCCTGCTTGGAACCTTCCTACCTTAATGTTATTTTCAATCTTCTCCCCCATCAGAACTAAGTCTGAGAAACTGGCCAAAGATGTGTGAAACAACTTGTCGTAAAACACGCCGGTGAATGTTCCAATGAACATGTCATTCATTTCCTTATCTTCCAAAGGAGGACGGACCCTGGCACCTATGTCGCGCCATCTTTGCGCGTACTCTTTAAAGCTCTCATCCTTTTTCTGAGACAGCCCCGCCAATTGGACCCGATTGGGCGCCAAGTCGCTGTTATACTTGTAGTGAGCTATAAATGCCTCTGCTAGCTGCTTCCATGTCTTGATATTAGTTGTCTCCAATCCCATATACCACTCTAGGGAAGGGCCTGACAAACTATCTTGAAAGAAATGCATTAGCATTCTCTCATCAGTGGAGTACGCAGACATCTTTCTGTAATAAGCCCGCACGTGCACTTTCGGACAGGTGTCCCCTTTATACTTATCAAACGTAGGAGCTTTGAATTTGATTGGCACCCTCAAGCCAGATACCAGACCCATTGTTGACATGTCTAAGCCCACAGCACTTTGGTTCAGGACCCCCTTCATCTGCTCTTCTAGCACTCTGATCTTCTGGGAGTCATCCATCGGCCCTTCGAAACCTCCGCCGGAGAAAGCGTCCTCCTGCTGATCTTCTTGCCACACACCATTTCCAGCTCCATACCCATCATATCCATTATTGCGGCCAACCCTAATCTGGTTCATCACCGGGCCTCGGCCTCTGTTGCCGTATCCCTGAACACCTCCAGCAGGCCCAAAAGCCATTAACCCAGCGCCGTTTCCATTTCCGAAACCTCCATAGCCTTGATTGGCCACACCATAGCCATCTTGCCCAAAGCCTTGAGCATTGAAACCATATTTCCCAGCATTATCGAATCCCTGATCATTGAACCCGAATCCAGCATTGACAAAGCCGTTGCCTCCCATATTATCACCCAAGTTGACGTCACCAAGCCCAACGTTATGGACATCAGTCTCATTCCCAACTCCGACGTTACCATTCACAGCAGCGGTAGCGTTGTTGATATTAGCAGCAGGCATGTTGACTACAGGTGGAGCCACTGGCGTGGGAGTGCCGTCTCCATGAGCAGTGTCGACTCGCACAGGCTGATGATCCTCGTTACCGTGACCGGCGTTTCTGACCAACAGAGGTTGCACCATGGCTTGCAAATTCTCCTGACCTTTTGCAATAGCTTCCATGGTCTGCATAAAGAGAGCTAGCTTCTCGCGCACATCTTGAATCTCGTTTTGCATTTGATCCATGATTCTTCGACAATTGGTGCGAGTGGAGTATCGATGGGGATGTTGGCTAGCAATTCTGTGAACACCTGGTGAGAAGCAGGAGATGAGATACAATTTCGAACCAGTACCTGCAATGCAAAAATGGATATGCAATATGCTACCAACATATGAATGAAAATGCGAATGCGTATGCACACGGTCAACAGGGATCAAGTGCCCCGGCTGAGAAGCCTGAACCATATCAACAAGTCTCAGATAGACCCTCCAGAGTTCCTCGAACCTTGGTCTCAGATAGACCCTACACAAAGCTCCAACACTGGTCTCTGACAGACCCCACAACATAACTCTGACTGGTCTCTGGCAGACCTCATATCATGTCTCCAACTGGTCTCTGACAGACCTCAGAACTCTCCATAGATACCCAGGATCTCGGACCAAGAAACAAACTGGGAGTCTGAAGGTCTAGTTACCTGCATAACCCCAAACCCTCTCACAGATGGATGTCCTAGTAACTGACAAAGGTATGGCATCCTATGCGGTCGTCGGCTTCACAGACTTTCAGGGTTGATGATACGATTCCCAGAAGGAGTGGCATCATTAAATCCTGAAGAGGCCTCACTTAGCCAACTTCCAAATGATCGGTTCCCGGAGTCGACAATTCAGCTGACCAACAACCCCTTCGACCCAAAGGGTAGAAAAAGAAGCCAACCAGAAGAACCTCGTCTGAGTGTAGATTTCATGAGACACTAATGCAAGCAAAGCCGGCACGCGCCCACTACTTTCTACTCTAATTCTAGGTGCACTCAAGCCCAGGTCCGACTTATCTCTCAATCAGAACACCCGTCACACCCCAATACCGCAGTAATAATCAATATATATAATGCTGAAAATAAAGGTCAGAAATATAAATCCATACAAAATCCTCGACGGGAAAACAAGCGTTAGGATTGACTCTCTTAAGGGACGTTGGATCCCAAATGCATAAGAACTATCGCAATCCTCAGCAGCCAGGGGACGTTGAATCCCCAGCAGAGTCGCCAGCTGTCGCTACTGCGAAAATCGGCGCCGGCTGAACAGAAGAGTCGCCACCGTGCGTTATTTATCCCACGGGAGGGAAAGGAAACGCTCAGAGTAAACCTCGTACAACATGGGAAAGGTATGGTCGTCGCAACCAAAACCTGGATTCGGGAGTCGGTTACGCAAGGGGAAGGTATTAGCACCCCTCACGTCCGTCGTACTCGACGAGATCCACGCTTGTTTTCGGGTATGGATTGTTATTCTATCTAAACTATAGGTCAAGGGTTAAAAAGAAAATAAAATGAAAATAAAAATGACTCGGCAAAGTATCGCACTTTATGCCTACGTATTCCCGTCTGGAACGAGAAATCAGAGTCAACGTAGTTCGCCTACCTACGGGAAAGGAGGGGAAGGTTGCTCGCTAGGATATCGCATCCTATGCCTACGTACTTTCATACAGCACGAAAGATCAGAGCAAACGTAGTTCGGGCCACGGAAGACACAGGCTTGTCTTGGTTGATTTTATTCCTTCTGAAAAAAGTTTTCTTGATTAGCGGTCCCGGCGGACAAAAATGACGTCTTGATGAATTCACATTCTTTTACGGAAGAAGTGTCTTTTATTGTGTTCGAAATCTTTATGGTATTTTTCTGTTGTTTTGAGGTAAGAAGAGAAACAGCAACTCTAAAAACCTAGGGTGGAAAAGGGAATCAAAACTAACCTAATGTTATCATGCATGGGTTAAGACCTAATGTCTATCATGCTCCTCTCTTGCACAGAGAGAAACAGAGATCCTAAGGGAATAGACGGAAACAGAAACAATAGCAGATATATACAGTAAAACAGTAAAATGCATGAATGCAGCAGGGAAAACAGCAAACAATACAGTCAGGAAAACCAATCAATACATCAAGAAATGAAATACAGCAAAATAAACAGCCACAGCAGCTCCGCATCAATACCCATCTTCAAGTCATCTCCAATCAATTACAAGCTTCAGTCAGCAGCAGTCTCTATCTTCACAGTCTTCAAGCAAAGATCTTGAACACCAGTCCTTAGTCTACAATGGCTTTTCTTCAAGTCTCAGGCTCCAGGATGAACATCAGTCAACCAGATGAAGTGAACGAATGTTAGACAGTTAATTACCTACCAAGGGTGGTTCATCAACTGTTAACATTAAACAGAAAGTTTTCTCTCAAAAGTTCTATCTTTCAAATACATTCACTGATCCTTCCAAAGGAAGGAGGTGGATATTTGAAAGAGACTTTGAATCATAGAGAAAGGATAGAGGCAAACAAAGCCATCTATGTTTGTGAATCAAGTTGCTAGACTAAGCTCTTCCTAACCCTAAATCCTATAGTCTTCAACAGTCTTCTAGCAAACAGCATCTTCAATGAAGTTGAACTTGATCTTCCATCTTGAGTCTTCAATGTGCTTCATCCACAAGGTCTTCACAAGGTCCTAAATTCAATCTTCAAAGGTCCATACCCAAAAGAGAAGAAAAAGAAGCAAAACAATACAAACTATGCCCTAAAGGCCACACAAATGATCAATCAATTCAAAAATCAACCAAAAATAGCATATGGTAATATAAATTCCTAATATAAATTCTAGAGGATCCTATTTAACTACCCTTAAGTCCCATATATTCCCCATGGGCTAACTTGTCCTAAAAACCCCAAAAATAAAATGTTGAAGTTCAAGTATACTACTTAAAAACCCTAATTAAACTATCCTAAGTTCAATTATCTAAACTAATCAAATTTTATTCTAAAAAAATCTAGTAATAAATTCTGGGAATACTACAATTCAATATTAATCACCACAAAAAAGAATGGGCAAAAAATCTATTTCTAAGTGTAAGAACAAAAATCTACAAGATCATGTATGAAATAAAACCTTCAAAATATGTATTTATTTGTAAAATATGGAAAAAATGCGAAAAAAATATAAAATGCAATTTTTATATTTTTTTAATTTTCTAGACATGTTAAGGAAAATATTAAAAAAAGAATGAGTTAAAAATATGCATTTTCCATTTAGTTATGAATTTTTGAAGATGAATGAAACAAACAGGAAAATGAATACGAAATAGAAAGAAATAAGTGGAAGGGGTGCAAATAGAAAGAAATGATAGTTGAAATCATTGGGCCTGGAAATGAGGGGGGTGGCGTTAGCGAATCTGGCCCAAGTCTTCATTAAAATTCAGATTAAACTGTGGCCACAGGATCTTTGGTCAAGTCAAATTTTTCCTCTTCATCCAACGGCTCTCCTCTTTCTTCTTCCTCTAGAAACCCTAACCCATGCAACTTCCATATCCATACGTGAATCTTCTAGCCACCATATCTCACTCGTTAAGCCATGAAAATGCACGAAATAAAAACCAAAAATGATCCTCTTCTTGCCCTCTATCCAACCATGTCCATAGTTTCACTTGAAACCCTCTACAATGCACAAACCGAAAACACCAACCCATGGTTCCACCATGAAAGCTTGTTATTCAACCTCAACAAACCATGAAAATAACTATAGCCACGTGTTCTATAGGTTGCACTGAGTACACTATACCATTCCACATGCATTAAAACCTCATATTCCAAGTTCTTTTGGTCTTGCAAGAATGAACACCATATCTTGAAACTTCATGAAATGGTCTTAAACTACTCATGGATGATCCCTAGATTGTCTCTATTGCATATAACTTAACATTACACCCTAACAATGGCTAATCATGGTGATTGGAATCAAAACGTATTCTTACCAAATGGATATGGTGATGGTTGCTATACCTTGTTTCAGCCCTTGCCAATGGTGCCAAATGATCTTTATATGATGGTGATGATGCTGGTGAAGAGAATTCGTGTTTACACCTCTTGAAAATGCCAATTCGAAGCTTCACGCCTCTTGGAGTGATGAAGAAGAACTCACAATCCAGCCACGATTTGAGGTGCCTTCTTCGTGCTTTTCAACCCACAACAATGGAGAATGATGATGATGATGATAGCTAGCACAAACAATGGAGTTTGGGAGAGATGGGAATCAAAATGCAATTTTGGAGTTATGAGATGAAAGTATGGTTTGCAAGAAAATAGAATCACCAACCATGGCATGATCTCACCCTTGGGTATTTATGGAAGTGAAAGGAAAGATCTAGAACATATGAGAAGCTTCCAAGGAAGTTCTAGAACTTCTCACGTAATGAGAAATTCAAAAATACTATTTTTAGTAAATCTCATAAAACTCATGATAAGTCTTCAAAATACCCTTATATGAGGTATACATGTGAGAACAAGACATTTTATGCAAAATTAAGGCTTTGGCAAACAATTTCTCATGGTACCTTAAAGTGCAAGAAACAAATTTACAAAGGAAGTCCAATTTTTAAGCCTAAACTCAAAAATGTGGATAAACCATTGTTTCCAAAATGTTGTTTCCAATCAAAATCATCTATCATATGCCCCATTTTGGATTTGTAGATCTCTCAAACCAAAATCCAATTTCAACTTTTTCAAGTTATATGCCTTTTTAAGTCATTTTCACCATTTTAAAATATCCATGCTCCATGCATTTTCAAACTCTCACAACATCTTATCTAGCCTTAAAATGCCATTTTGAGAAACTTTGATGTTGGGAAGTTTTCCATTTGAAGCTTCCTTGTAGGAGTTTTGGGCCTTGGCTAAAAATGACCTGTAATTCCAAATGACCAAAATACCCCTGTCTTGCACAAGCCATAAGTAGAGTTCCTTAAATCATATGAAGGAATACCATACCTTTTTGGAAAGGGGATACAATGAGGAACAACTCTCATGTTTGTCCAAAGTCCATTTGAATTATTATTGAGGGTCAAAAGTTTGTCAGAAGACAGTCAACTTTCACAGACAAATTTCAGTGTCATCTGGTGACCCCTAACTTGCAAGAGCCATAACTTGAGTTCTAGAAATCTTCTCAAGGACTTCCACCACTCAAATTAAAGCTAATAACATCCTCTACAAGTCTCATGACCATCATTAGGTGAGATGAGGCTTGTATTTCAACTTATCTTCTTTGACAAATCAGTGAAAAACAAGGGATTTTACCCTAGGAACCTTGACTTTTCACCCTCTATTCTTCCTGATTTTTCTTGAGCAGTCTTGGCCTAACAACATATCCTTATTCTCCATGTCAAATGATGAACCCCACATCTCCTCAATAGCCCTCAATGCCTTTCAAACAATCCTTTGACCTAGGGTTGACCCAGGGTTGACCCAGATGAAACCCTAGTGGACTGTCTTCCTCCACAACTCTTGTGACCACACCAATGACTCATTTCCTTCTCCAAATGACTTTCTAAATCCTCCAAGATGTCTAGATACTCCCCATGCTCAGCCCATAGCTCACAATTTCTTTGTTGATCCTCAGACACCCTTAGTTAGGAGATATACTCAATGCTTGATCTACTGACTTGATAGCTTCCCAATTCTTTCTGATGACTTGAATGAGATGGAATTTGAATAATAACCTCTTGATAGGCCTCTAGAGATGAGAATAATGATTGGTCCCCTGTTGAATGACTTGCTATGCTTATGCTATGCAGATGAGTAACCTATATACATGACTCTATATGCAAATGCTAATGATATTGAAACATAAACCAAGTGAATAAAGTTGGGCAAATTTTAGGGTGCAACACTAACTCCTTATATCTCCAGTGTTTAGGGGATTTGAAACAATGCTTGTACGTCATCAACAAGGTTTTATTCGAAAGCATACGATCATCAGTTATGGGTATTCAGTTTTCGTCATCCTCCCCCCAATCTTTGCTAATCATAGTGATAAAGTGGAGTGGATAAGAAGTGCATGTGTCTGTACTGTGCAATAAATGAGCGAAAGCGACATGATTAATTCAAAAAAAATGCAAATCACTTCATTAATATTACCATTCAAAACACAGTGTTTAACAGCAAGTAGCAACTAACATAAAAGAAACTACAAATGCAAATGATAAAAAAGTTCGAGGACTGCCAATGCTGAGGACGTCTGCCTGTCTAGACCACTGGCTTCTGGAAATAAAACTCTGAATCTGCAAGCTCATACAACTGAGAGGTTGACATGAACAACCAAAACTCCTTCTGGAAAGGAAATGCACCCTTTGTCGATCAGCTGCTGCACTTTTGCCTGAAAAGCTTTGCAATCTTCGGTTGAATGCCCTATAGATTCTCCATGATACCCACACTAAGCATGGGGATCGTACCCTGGAGGGTAAGGTTCTGGAACTGGCTTAAGAGCTTTAGGTTCCACCAAAGAATTCTGAATCAAATGTGGAAAAAGTTGGCTATACGGCACAGGAACAAGATGAAAAGGAGCATTCCTTCGTTCCAAATTGTTACGAGGCCTATTCTGATTCTGGCGCTAATTCTGATAACCTCGGCCACGGGCTCGGTGATTTGCATGAGGAGCGACCCGAAGTTTCTGATGTGGTGCCCTAGGCACAGTTGTCTGTCCAGAATAACGAGACACAGAAGATACTGACCGCTGAGAAGATGAAGAACCAAAAGATTTCATTGATTCATCTTGAGAATACCCAACATCTGTCATGACTGCATTGACCATAATTTTGTCTTCAGCTTGAAAGCTACAGAGAGATTCAGTTTTACCAGCCTGACCGCTTGAAACATCCTGATTTCTTCCAGTTTGAAAGCTACAGAGAGATTCGGTTTCACCAGCCTGACTGCTTGAAACACTCTGAATTCTTCCAGTTTTTACGCCATACTCAATACGTTCTCCTGCTCTTACCAATTCAGAGAAATTTGGTGCAATCCCAAGCATTCTTTCGAAGTACGGGCTCTGCAAGGAGTTTACGAACATGTCTGTTAACTCTCGATCTAGAAGCGGTGGTTGCACTCTGGAAGCAAATTCTCTCCATCTCTGAACATACTTCCTGAAAGGTTCATTGTTCTCTTGAGACAATTCTTGCAACTGCATGCGACTGAGAGCCATATCCAGATTATAGTCATACTGTTTCAGAAAAGCCTTGGCTAAATCCACCCATGATCGGATTTGCTTACTCTTTAACTGTATATACCAACTCAGAGATGCCCCAATCAGACTGTCCTGAAAACAGTGAATCATCAACTTGTCGTCGTGCACAAACAAAGTCATTCTTCTGCAGAACATCACCAAATGTTGCCTCGGGCAGCTATCCCCTTTGTACTTTTTAAACCTCGGTGGTTTGAAATTCGGAGGTAACACTAGGTCGAAAACCAGACACATATCTGAAGCATTAAGACCAACAACATCTTTAACTTCCAAGGCCTTGAATCTTTCGTCCAACGCATGCAACCTCTTAGCATACTCAAGAGCTCTTGAGTCTTCAGTCTTCACTACCGGAACCTCTCTTCGGGAAATCAACACAGAGGACAAATCATCATGAAAATCTGAGGTATCAAGAGAAGAAGAACGTTCACTTCGGACAACAGACGGTTCATGTAGATCCTGGTCTTCGACAAAAGGCTGCACAGGCTGAACTTCAGTCACGTTGTTCACTTGCGGAAAATCTTCATCGAGCAAAGAACCATACAGAGGACTGGTCATCACAGTAAAACCTGACAAGGTATCGACATTCTGGAAGCCGTTCCATGACATAGCTATCAACAACTTTCAACTGATTACACTGCTTGATTCTGCTTCAACCCCTTGGTCGTCTTCCCACAGTCAACACTTGCTCAGAACGGTCACCGGAGAATCACCTTCTGAAGCAAAACAAAGGCTGGATAAGAGCTCTAGCTAGCTGAAGAAATGATATGCAAGAATGATGCAAAGATGCTTATGCAAATGCAATGCAAGATGCAGCAAACACCAGATCACAGCCCCCACAAAGCTCTGAATACTGCTGTGCTGGTGACTGAGTAAGTTCGCTCTGAAGAGAAAACCAAAATATCGGGTTGGCTGGAAGTCAAGTTTCCTGCAAAAACCCTCCCACTCATAGGTATGGACCTAAACTGACAAGGTACGACATCCTATGCGTTCGTCAGCGTCACAGACTTTCAAGAAATGATTATACATTCACCATTTCTGGTTTGGCATCATAATCTCCTGAAGAGGCCTCACTTAGCCGACTCACAAGTGATCGGTTCCCAGAGTCGACAATTCTCTAATCCAAAATCTCGACCGATCCTAAGGATCTGAAGGAAAATCATCAAAGAAAATCTCGTCTGAGTGTGAATTTCATGGGGAACTGTATCTGCTAAGCAAATAGGCCCCCCACTAGTCTCCACTACTAATGCTAGGTGTGTACTCAAGCCTGGGTTTTAGCTTATCTCTCAGAGGAACAACCACCCAACAGCCCAACAACAATAGATAAAAATAGTGCGAAAAATGTAAATACAGTAATATACAAGAATACAACACACACTATACACACCCACAAACCAAACAGGCAAGCGCTAGGATTGACTCGCATAGGGGATATTCCTGTCCCCAGCAGAGTCGCCAGCTGTCGCAACTGCGAAAAACCATCGGCGGAAAAAACAGAAGAGTCGCCACTTTCGTTATTTATCCCAAAGAGAGGGAAAGGAAACGATCGCAAAAACCTAAAGAAAAAAGGGAAAGGCAAGGTCATCGCAACCATGTCTGGGTTCGGGAGTCGGTTACGCAAGGGGAAGGTATGAGGACCCCTCACGTCCGTCGTACTCGACGGGATCCACGCATGTGTTGTCTAGCTAAAACGGTGTGAAACAATCTATCTACGGCTGCTAAAGCTAAACGGAAAGAACTGACTCGATAGAGCATTGCCACTCTATGCTTACGTATTCCCTCGTGCAATGGGAAAGTCAGAGTCAACGTAGTTCGGGAAACTACGGGGGAATTGCTCGCCAAGACGTCGCGTCTTGTGCCTATGTATTCTCATCTAGCATGAGAAATCAGAGCAAAACGTAGTTCAGGCTAACTACGGGTAAACGAGGGCGTTCTCGATCACACGGGGGTGAGAGAAAAGGTTGACGATACTAGCGTACGCATTCTAGCTGTTAAGTGTATGTTGCTCGACCATTAGAGACTTAGGCGTTACCTGTTTGCGGTAGAACGGATGTAGTATGTCGGGGTTTATAGGTATGGAAACCTACGGGAATTAGAACTACGGTCTGGTCTCAATTGCTCTAGGGCAAGAGAAAGGGAAGATTAGTCGTCAGCGGGAAAGTCTTGATCACACGGCAGCGAGAAAACAGAGATGTTAGTTGTTAGTGTGCTCGCTAGGATATCGCATCCTATGCCTATATATTCTTGTCTGGTACGAGAAATCAGAGCAGCTGTAGTTCAGCCAAATACAGAAAACGGTCTCGATTAAATGGGGGCAAGAGAAGAGAGCTCAATCGCCAGAACGCGAGAGAAAGGGGAAGTCTCAATCGCCAGGACGCGAGAGAAAAGGTTCGAAACAGGAGGCACACGCGAAGTCCTAGACGTAGGAGCGAATACGTCGCATATCGTCCTAAGGACGTATACTAAACACTCTAGGCAATTGAGAGGTGGCCACTCAGTCATCATTTCCCACGTATCTAATGCTACAACTCACAACACTCGACAGTTGAATAAAAGAGATGAAAGAGGTGAAATAAAAACAATGTTACCAAACGGAGTGGTTCTGTTGACCCTTGACTTTTGCGTGCAAATTCCATTTCCAAGCTTTCCTCTTTTGATCCTTGATGATGACATTTTAAACTAGAACCAATGTGACGCTGAACCGTCATAATTCGACTTATAAAAGAAGTCAAACCCCAAGAGGTAGCGTATTGATATTCGTGTCAAAGACAAGATAGAGAAATGATATTCAGAATCATTCTCCGATTAAATCATGTCACACGGCCAACACAACAGAAAAGCAAAATAAAAATCAGAAGAATAAGAAAAGATGAGGAGAGAAAAAGTTGTCTCGGATCCTACATCATCCATCAACAGGTTGATTTATAATGGTTTACGGAAGTCTCGTCATCGACCTACAAAAATGAAATGGTGAGAAAAAACCAATAAAATGAGATGAGAACTTAAAATAAAGTTCTAATAGAAAAATCCACTCTAAAAGAAATTATTAAAAGAAAATGAAAATGAAAATAGAATATAAAACTAAGTATTTAATATATACATAGGAAATAAAATGCAAGATTATATTCAAAGAAAATATATGTCATAATATCCTAAAAAGAAATAATATAATTTTCATACAAAAATATATTACAAAACAATTGAAAACAAAACAGAGAGGGGGTGCAGAGCAGCAACAGGGGTTAATCCAGAATTCGGTTGGGCCTTGAGCCCAACATCACAAACAAACACTCAACAAAATAGTAAAAAAAAAAACAAACAATGGGCTTAGCCCAAATCACAAAACAATCAGCACACAGGGGGCAAAACGGGAAACGGGGGTACGAAGGTGGAAGACCAAACAGCTGGGCCTTACGGCCCACTAACCCAACTGATGGACCACAGGAGTTTTCGTCTTCATTCTCATTTGGCCAAAAAACCCTAAGTTGCATCGTCTTCTTCACTTTACCGTCACCTTGCTGCGTCTATCTTCACTCTCAACTCAATGGCATTTCCATCAAATATCATCATCACCTACAAAAAACAAACAAAAACCGACAATTCATCTGATCTTCTGATCCTGTTGTGTGAACTCCGTTTTGAATCAACGGTTGGGTGTTCGAAGTTGATTGAAGCAGTAGTGCAGATTGTCGACGAAGATTCATTGATGGATGGTGTTGGGAGTGCGTATGTTGAGTGGATGAGGAATCAGATGAAGGTTGGCTCGATGGATGATGTAGGTTCGTGTGCTTCGTCTCTGATGGCGAGTTTGAAGATACAAGCTTGCGAAGAAAATGGCGGATCCGTGGCTTGCATGTGAGATTTGTTCATGGAGAATGAAGATCTGGTGATTACGGTTGGTAGATCCATATTACGAAGAAGTTTGATGACTCACGGAAATGGTGAATCGGAGGTTCCGTAAGGCGTTGCTTTGTTGTGATGACGATGGTGAAGATAAAAATTCCTTTTGGACGATGTACGGAGTGAGATCTGGGAAACCGATGATGAAGGTTGAACGGATCCGGAAACCGCCTGTTGCAAATCGGAGGTTTGCATGTGAGCTTAAAGGATCTGGAGATGTTGAGATTCATAGTTTGGATGAAGATTGTTTGCATGTAGATCAAGGTTTGGTGTTTGGATTTAGATCTGGTGTTTGTGTGAAAAAACTGGAAAAAAAGTTTATGAAGGTTTGAATGTGGATGAAGTTCATGTGATGGCTTGAACAATTTCTGGGAAAACTCGTAGGTTGATGAAGATTCTGGAAAAAGTTGAAGAACAAATGAGCTTTTTTTTTATGAATATCGTATGAATTTCTGGGTAAGAGTGTAAGAAAATTACGAAGGTTGATGAGTATGGACGGGTTTCTGAAAAAACTATGAAGATTCATGGACAAAAAACTGGAAATGATGATGAACACGAAGAATGTGAAGAACTCGTATGAGTTTTCCGGTGGGAGTATGAAGATCCTGGCGTGAATTCCGGTAGTGTTTGATTCAGTTTGATTTGTCCGGTGAGATGCTCCGGTGTTTGTATGACATGGGGAAACGTGATGAGACATTAATGATGCTATTTAAAGCGCTGACAAGTGTCAGCCTACACCGAATTGGGCCTGCGAAAACTGCCAAGTGGCCCTGCAAGCTTGATTAATGATGGATTAAAACTGAATTAAAAGCTAATGACATTAATTAAAAATCTAAAATAATGAAAGTTGATCTAAAACGAAAATTAAAGGCTAATTAACACTAATGAACTCCATTTAAACTAACTAAATCAATTAGAGCTAATTAAAATCTAGATTAATAAAAATAAAAGAAATTACTAATAAAATCTAGACAAATCTATTAAGAAATAAAATCTAAAATAGAAAATTTAAATAAAAAAAATATTAAAATATATTCCAAAAACTATAATATTCTAAAAAACAATTAAAAATTCTAGAAATATTATTAAAAATAGAAAAAACGAATTAATCTATTAAAAACTAGATATAAAATCTAAAATAAATCTTAAAACTATTTAAAACCTCTAGAAAAATAGAAATTAAACTCAAAAATTATCTAAAAATTATGCTAAAAATAGGAAACCAATCTAGAAAATAAAATAAAATCAATGAACGATAAAATGCGAGAATGCGACAAAATAAACGGTAATAAAACCGGATACCGAAATACCACCGAAACCAACAACGTAGACTGAATCACCGGGCGGAGCGCAAATTCCACAACAAAACTCCGTATCCGAAACAGTTTGAAACGTCTGGAACACGATAGAAAGGGCTGTAATCCCGATTAAATCAATCCGGCTGCAAAAAATGCACAGTATGCGGTATGCAGATGTAAATGCAAATGAAACAAAACATAAGCCAAAAACGAGAAACGGTTGGTCAAATTTTGGAGTGCAACACCAATCTTCTCTAAGATCCTTCTAATCCACACATATTGACAAGCATAAAAGGCAACAACAATATATTCGGCCACAGTGGTGGAAAGGGTGACAACATGCTGCTTTTTCGATGCTCAAGAAACCGCACCGGACCTTATAAAAAACACACAGCCTGTTGTGCTTCTCCGATCATCCAAATCATCGACATAGTCGTTATCCGTGAATGCCATAAGTCTTGTACTGCTGCTTTCACTTCTCTTGTAGAAGATTCCAAGTTCGATTGCATCTTTTAAGTATCTTAAGATCCTCTTCGTTGCAAGCCAATGTGACATCCTTGGGTTTGCCATGAATCGACTTATGAGACATACTCCATACATTAAATTTGGCCTGGTCACTATTAGATACATAAGACTCCCAACCAATTTCTTAAACATAGTTGCATCCACCTTCTCGCCATTCTCATCTTTTGTGAGCTTCATTCCCGGCACAATTGGATTTTTAACAGTATTGCTTTCTTCCATTCCAAACCTTGCTAAAACTTCACAAGCGTACTGTTTTTGACAAATAAAAATCCCATTAACACTCTGCTTCACCTCTACCCCAAAAAAATGTTTCATTTTTCCCAAATCTGACATCTCAAATTTCATCATCATCGACTTCTTAAACTCATCACTCATAGCTCTATCATTTCTAGTGAATATTAAGTCATCAACATACAAGCTAACAATGAGAATTTTACTTTCTTTCGTCTTGGTAAATAGAGTATGCTCGCTCGGACACCTCTCAAACTCCTCAGCCAAGAAATATCCTTCAATACGGCTGTACCAAGCTCTTGGGGCTTGTTTGAGCCCATACAATGCCTTCCTTAGCTTGTACGCTTTCTCCTCTTCTCCTTTCTTTATGAATACCTCCGGTTGTCGCACATACACATTCTCTTTTAGTTCCTCATGTAGAAACGCACTCTTGACATCTAATTGGAAGATTTCCCAATTTGATTGTGTTACAGCCGCAAGTATAGTTCGAATCATATCGATCCTCGCCACCGGAGCAAAGACTTTGGTATAGTCTATGCCATAACACTGAGCATATCCCTTTTCCACCAACCCGCCTTGTATTTGTCGAATTTACCATCTTCATCCAGCTTTGTTTTATACACCCATTTCACTCCAATTGGTGTAAAACCCGTAGGTAAGATAGTTAGCTCCCATGTGTTATTTTTCTCGATCTATTCGATCTCATTTTTCATTGCTTCTCTCCATACCTTATCTTTCACTGCTTCTTCGAATTTAACTGGATCGTTTTCTTTCATCAGCATCAATAGCATGACCGATAAGCTTTCTTCCCCATCTTCTCCTTCACCCGTGACATAATCATCCAAATAACCCGGTGTTCTTCTTGTCCGTGGGCCTGTAACCACTGCTCTTTCAATCGATCTTGATGGAGAAGACAAAATTGGACTGGGCAGAGGAGAGACTGGGCTTGACGGTGTCAAATTACCATCAGATGCGAAAGACAAAGACAAACTAGAAGGCGACGAATTCGCGGTTGACGGAGGACAAGCCATGTCACCTTCTCTCTCTTTTGTATTTTGTTCTTCTTCTCCACAGTCGAGTATTTTCTCTTTTACACCGGTTTGATTCCAATCCCAGCTTTTGTCTTCATTAAACACTACATCTTTGCTTATCACAATCGTTTTTGTAACTGGATCATACAACCTCCATGCTTTCGATTCCTCACTGACTCCGAGAAAAACACATTTTTTGCTTTTGTCATCTAGTTTTCTCCTCTTCTGATCAGGTATGTGCGCATATGCTATGAACCCAAAGACACGAAAATACTCCACCTCAGGTTTTAAACCTGGAATTCTAGTAACAAACAGTTGATGTTATAACGGATGTTATGACATCCACTACTGAACAGACTACAGAACTTAATAAACTAGAAAGTGAAAACAGTAAATAACACAGAGAATTATTGACCCATTTTAGTGCAATTCACACCTACATCTAGGGTCTACCAAGCCAGGGAGGAAATCCACTATTAGTAGAATTAATTCAGAGCCAAACAACCAGTTTGAACTCTTCACTTAAGACCTACCCAATGCAACTTCAGCCTAACACTAGACTTGAGTTCCTACTCACTCCCCCTCAATCACATCAGTGATATCAACCAATTACAGTTACAGATAAAATTGAAGACACACTTCAAACAAGTCTTGATCTTGCTTCACAGCTTCAATCAAGAGACACAACACTCATGCTTAAAAGCTTAGAGTGACTCACACAAAGTACAACTCAAAACACACTAGTCCAATGCAATCATCCAAGAGATAATTGCTTGGATCACAAGTAATCCTAAGATACAATACACACGTGAAGATCACAGTACACAGACTGAATTCTTCACTCACAAACACTTTGTGCTCTTTGTCTCAAAAGCTCTGCCCAGAACCGCTAGCCAATTAGGATTTCTACTTTGTTATTTATAAGCAGCAGAAAGATCTTAGGCCTTAGTGCAGAAATTAGGTTTAACCCAATTAAGAGCTCTTTTTATTAAGCTGCACACTAACAGTTATGTCATAGGTTATCCTCAGCAATGCCTGAAATTTCTCCTGAGATAACTAAGCTTCCTAAAATGTTTCCTAAAGTATAGCTTGAGCTTCCTTATGTAATATACCAGAACCTAAAACACACGCCCTGATGTCAGCTGCTTGATGTCATAACATCCAGCATGACATCCAACATACTTTGCTCTTAGCTATCCAAACTTACCCTGCAATACACTTATTATGTATGTCATAACATCAGTCATGACATTCACACATACATCAGTGTTTTGCCATAAAATGCAGCCAATAAAAAACATCTACAAACTCCCCCTTTGGCCAATTTTTGGCTAAAACACTCTGTCATCATATCAGAGAACAAGCAGCAGAAAAGTTCATAACATGTATCTAATCATGCAGGAAAGCTACTAGTTAATACTACCAATTAACACACACAGTATCAGAGTTATCCACACACTCACAATATCAGCTTCCATCCACTCAGGATCAACTTGTTCACACACTATCATCCAAACTGTTCTAGATTATGGATGTCAAGACATCCAGGATGACATCCTGAATCACACCTGTTCCACAGCAAAAACCACCTGCTAGTCCAAACTACAGATGTCACACCATCCTGTGTTACTCCCCCTCAACTGATGCACATAACATCAGCCAAACACAACACAATATGCACAACCTGCAGTCACACATACTCCTAACAACATCAACACACTTGCAAACATGTTTAGAGTAAACATGCACAACAGCATATCATCTTCCACCTGTGAAGCACAATCAACTGAGCCTGTTGTTTCTAATACTACTTCTCCCCTTTTTAGCCACAAAATTATGATTCTACTAATGACTTAGCATAGATCAAATAAGGTTGGAAACACAGAGTTAAAGGGTTATTACAACACAAGGCTCATGAAGAGGACAACAAATATCCCATGCTGTCAAGGCAAACACAAAAAGCAAAAAGTCTAACCAAAAGGAAAACCTAGCCAAACACCAGCAGACCATCGACCCAAACAGCAACCCACCAAAGCAGACTAATTACTCTTCCTCCTCAGTAGAACTGGATCCAACCTCCTAAATATTAGTTGAGACATCTTTATCTTTATTTTCAGATTCTTCCCCTGACACAACCTCACTATCAATATTAGCTGCATCTCTTTCAAGACTTTGAATAAAAGACTCTAGCTTGATCTTTCTTGCAGTGGCAGTATTGATAGTTTCCCTCAATTCCCTACAAGTTTCTTTTAATTCAGCAATGATCATTTCTTTAGAGATATTGGCCTTCTCATCAGAAGTCAAAACAATATCTGGGACATGTCTCCCAGCAAAGAGTTTGAAGTGAAGAGACAGTGCAACCTCTCTCTTGCTAGCAGTATCACTAGAGTACAGAATCCCATGGTATTGATTTAAGATAATCTCACAAATAAGAGAGGGAAAAGCAATGGCCATCTTGATAGCACTAGAAGTAGAGTGCTTAATAATCTGATCAAAAATGTACCGGCCAATCAAAATTGACTTTGGTGCATACAACATGAATTAACTTGCCAAGCCCGACAATAATGGTGGATGTATGGTTGGTAGGCACCCAATTTGCAGCTCCAATTCTGTGCAGAATGGCATATTTTACACTGACTTGTCCTACAGATAGCTTCCCTTTTGATGGCCATGTCTTGACTTGATTTGCAGTGATGATCTTGCAAACCTGGTTGTCTGAAGCAGACAATTCTTCCT
Source organism: Lathyrus sativus (assembly GCA_963859935.3). Classification (NCBI taxonomy): domain Eukaryota; kingdom Viridiplantae; phylum Streptophyta; class Magnoliopsida; order Fabales; family Fabaceae; genus Lathyrus; species Lathyrus sativus. Next base: position 441,970,701 of record OZ012737.1, read on the forward strand.
CACCACTATTTGCACGTCCCATTTATATGTTGATCACAGTAGGAGAGAACTTCACACAATTCCCTCTGACAAACACCTTCATGTATTCTTTGTTGGTCCTATTTGTGATTGAATCAGGTATGTTTACGATGAACTCTTTCACCAGTCCTTCATAGCATTTGGAGAACCCAATGACTGTCTTGAGCAATCCAGCCTTGTTAATTAGGTCCATTACCACCTTGATTTCCAAGGCATCCTTTCCCAATTCTCTTTCAAGAGCAATTCTTCTTTGATAGACATATCTCTATTTGGTCACATTGTTAATAGTATGAAAAGAGATGTTGTCCAAAGGGGCAGCTGGCACAGGTTTAGAAGATTTCTTAGCAAAGGATTTCTTTACATGGGATATGTCAGGAACATCTTTCACAACATCCTCATCAGACTCAAAGTTTTTACCAGTAACTTTTCTTTTCTTGGATGCACCAGTCACCTTGCTCCATGTCTTGGGGGGGCCAACAAGAGTTCTCTTATTTTGACTTTTGAGAGGGGATTCTTCAACCACAACTTTTCCTTTCCTGGTCACAAGTCTTTTGGAAATTCCAGGAGCATCATTCTTGATGAGCTCATCATCTAATGGCACATCTATACCATTGCTGGGAACATCATTCATGTCATCATCATTATTAGTATTCTTGGCTTCATCATCATTATGGCCAGCATCATTATGTTCCTCGTGCACCACAGAGCTGGCAAGCTTCTCCAGGTTCTCCATGTTAGGGTTGTGAAGGCAAAGTATCTACCAACACAAGGCGTGCCTCTGGTTTTTGATGATGACAACTTGCTAAGAGATATCCTTCTTTTGTTTAAATCATTCACGCTACTTATGATTCAATTTTTACAATGACGTAATGCACAAAAAGCTGTAGAAATTTATGTTTTTGCAGATTTTTGAACCATGAGCCGACCATACCGTCAGCACACAGTTTCATTCAGTTCACACGGCTCAGCGCATGAAGGTCATGCGTCGACCGCTGACTTGGCGCATGCAGGTTTAAGAATCAGACGGCTCAGCGCATGAAGATCATGCGTCGACCGCTGACTCGGCGCATGACAGTTTGAGTGTCACACGGCTCAGCGCACGCCGACCCTATGGTCGACCGTTCGCGCGCAGAAACAGAAATTCTGCTATGTTTCATTGATCTGTCAACTGTCTGTTTTGTATATTACTATAAATAGCTGTCTTTTCAATTTTAACAACTAACATTTTTGAAAGCATTGTGAGAAAGTGTTCAGGTCAAGAAACGTGAAAGAGGTGCATCAGTGTTCTTCATCTTCATCGTTCAATCAACTCACAAATCCTCAAATTACAGATAATCAATTTTTTGCTGCGGTTTGTGGTTTGCTCGACGGTGATAAGGTTCGAACGCGTGATTGAAGATCCGGTTCGAGTGGAAGCTGGTGCAGGTGTTTCTTGGGAGAAAACCTTTGAGGTTTTACCTATCAAGACTACAGGTTTTGAAGGCTTTTGTTACGGAATCGTCGGTTCAACAATCAAGCGAGTGCGAAGGTGATTGATTAGCGGAAGGTTGATCAATCTAGTAGCTAGGGCGTTGAAAGGTTGAAGACGTTCCGGGTTCAATTTGGGTGTGTCTAAGATCAGCCGTGCCGAAGGTTTGATCAACGGAAGAGTTGTCAATAAGGTGGCTGCAATCGGAGGTCATTCACATCAAATTGGAGGACTTGATTCATCTTGAATCAAGGGGCAAGAAGTGGTAGAAATTATCAGCATCATTGAGATTGTTTGTATCAATTGTCTATCGATTCTTGTGTATAACTGTTCTACCAAACAGGTGATATCTATTCAATACATATCTCAATTCTCATTGTAGAATTGAGGGCAGACGTACCCCAACGCGAGGACGACTGGGGGAACTGCCTCATCAAATCTTGTGTTCCTTTATTTTCTGCATTTTCAATTTCAGCTTAAAAATTAAGTGATTCTAGAATAAGTGATTTTGTCAAATTGTAGTATTGATTGAGTGAGTTGGTGAAACACTGTTTTTTAACTACTAAGTACAATAGAAATACTGTACTAAGGCTTTTTCAATCACTCATTCAACACAAATATCATTTAAGGTATTTGTGCACACCAACTGTTCGACAAAAGTGCTGAACTAAAATTGCCTTAATTTTGCTGCTAGTTTTGGTGTAATTTTGCACACCAACTGTTCGACAAAAGTGCTGAACTAAAATTGCCTTAATTTTGCTGCTAGTTTTGGTGTAATTTTTGATCATTGGAATAAGGAAATAGTACGAGTGAATCACATCTGAGTTTTGCATAAAAGTGTGTAGTGATTTACTATCCGTTATCGTCTTAAATTCATCCGCTTGACGCATATCCGGCTCTCCAATAGTTGTTCGTTTTAGACTATATTTTCCAAGGCCGCTTCCGCATTTGAAAACAATTTTGAAAACCAATTTTATTGGTAGCGCCACTCAAATTTTTAAAAGGGATCTATTCAACCCCCCCTTCTAGATCCGTGCCTTAGTCTAACAAGTGGTATCAAGAGCTCCGGTTCTCCGGTGCTTCAAATACAACATTGATAGAATAATGGCTAACGAACCAAAAGGGGCGTACAATAGAGCTCCCGTTTTTAACGGTGAAAATTATAGCTATTGGAAAGACTGTATGCGGGTGCACATTAATTCCATAGATAGAAAGATATGGAACGTTATTCTCAATGGTCCGATTGAAATAACCATGACAAATGAGAATAACGAAGTTGTGCCAAAGCCCGAAGCACAATGGACCGACGACGATGAGCGAAAGTATAATTACGATTGGAAAGCTAAGAACATTCTAATCTCCTCATTAGGTGTAGATGAATACTACCGTGTATCCCATTGCCCTACGGCTAAAACTATGTGGGATGCACTACAAATTGCCCATGAGGGGACAAACGATGTTAAGTTGGCTCGAATCAACACTCTTATACAAGAGTTTGATCTTTTTTTCATGGAGCAAGGGGAAACCATTGCTGACATGCAAAAGAGATTTACTCATCTCATAAACAGATTACATTCACTAGGAAGACCTATTTCCAATGATCTTGCTACTAATAAAGTTTTGAGATGTCTTAGCAGGGAATGGCAGCCGAAAGTGACCGCCATCAAAGAGGCAAATGATCTTACGGTATTAGACCTGACTACATTGTTTGGCAAACTACAAGAGCATGAACAGGTACTCTTGAGTCTTGACCAACATGAAAGGAAAGAAAAGAAGGACAAAGTAAAGATGAGTGAAAAGAAGTCCATAGCTCTTAAGGCTTCTTCCTCGAAGTCTAAAGCAAAAGAGCAAAGTGATTATTCTTCAAGCGACGACGAAGAAGAAGACATAAATGAGGACATGGGGCTGTTCGTTAAACGGTATAACCGGTACGTGAGAAAGAACGGCATCCAACATTCGGAGAAGAACCTGGTAAATTTCCGAAGGCAATCAAGGTTCTCCAAAGATGACAATCAAAAAGGCAAAAAGACTAGAGGAACGTGCTATAAATGTGGAAAGCCCGGTCACTACAAACCGGACTGTCCAATGAACAACAAGGGAAAAGAAAAGGAACAATCGAAGTCACATAAGAGAGCATCAAAGCCTAGGAGGGCGTACATCGCGTGGGAAAGCGACAGTGATTCTTCCTCCTCTAATGAAAGCTCTAGTGATGAAGAAGAGTCCGTGAATCTATGTCTCTCCGCAAATCAGAAAAAGAAAAAGAAACAGGTACGTCACTCTAGATATAATATGTCATCTAATATGTCTCATTCCGAATTACAAACCGCATTCGATGTTTTACACAAGGAAGCAACTGAAGCCTTTAAGAAACTTGCTTCTAATAGAAGAATTTTTACATATTTAGAGCACAAAGTCTTAGAGTCCGAAAAGAAATTAGAGGACCTTAAGGCTTCCATTGTGAAAGATAATGAATCGGATTGTAAGGACAATAGTAATCCTTTCAACTTTGGTTGTGATACTTGTCATATTTGGCAAGGTGAGGTTAGAAACCTTAAGGCCAAATTAGACAAGGCACTTGAACCTAAAATTACATTTGCAATCGATAAAAAGGATTTTAGAAAAAGTATGATAAACCCATATCAAAAATATGCATATGTAATTAGGGATCAAGCAAGTGAAAGTGATTCTAATGTCGACTTTGTATGCTTTTACTGTTGCAAGAAAGGCCACTCCATTGGTAAATGTCGATTTAGGAGATTTCTTGTTCCTAAAGGCATCTACCAATGGTTGCCCAAACGCAACCGTCTTGTCGCTAACCCATTAGGACCCAATATGCCATTGGGTACCTCCCTTTTCTAAGTTATATTTTGACAGGTGAAATGTGTCGAGTCCACCGAGAGAAGATGGGTTCTTGATAGTGGGTGCTCAAGGCACATGTCTGGAGACATATCCTTATTCATAGACTTCGTGGCTAAGAAGAAAGGGTATGTAACATACGGTGATAACAACCGCGGAGCGATACTAGGTAAAGGTAGTATAGGTAATCCCTCCTCTACTACAATTTCCGATGTGTTGCTTGTCGAAAACCTTAAACATAATCTCCTTAGCATTAGCCAATTATGCGACAAAGGTTACAATGTTTCCTTTTCAAAAGATTGCTGCAAAATTGTGCATGAAAGTGATAAGAAGAATGTGTTTATTGGTTTTAGAGTAAACAATGTGTATATGCTTGACTTGAATGTGGTATCCCCAACAAGCGATCAATGTCTCATATCTATGAGTGAAGACTCATGGCTATGGCATAGGCGCTTAGCGCATGTCAACTTTGACTTACTCAATAAGATTGTCTCAAAAGATCTAGTACTAGGACTTCCCAAAATTAAGTTCACCAAGGATCACCTTTGTGATGCTTGTCAAAAAGGAAAACAAACGAGGATCTCCTTTAAATCCAAAAAGATTATTTCAACAACGAGACCTCTTGAACTACTTCATATGGACTTGTTTGGGCCGTCTAGGATCAAAAGTCTAGGAGGAAACTATTACGGATTCGTAATAGTGGACGACTTTTCTAGGTTCTGTTGGACCATCTTCTTAGTGAGTAAAAGTGACACGTTTGCCGCTTTTGAGAGATTTGCCAAGCTCTCCCAAAATAAGTTAAATACAAACATTGTGTCAATAAGAAGTGACCACGGAGGTGAATTTGAAAATCATTTATTTGAAGAATATTGCGGTAACCATGGCATCGATCATAACTTCTCGGCTCCACGAACTCCTCAACAAAATGGGGTTGTGGAGCGTAAAAACAGAATTTTAGAAGAATTGGGAAGAACAATGATTAATGATAGTGGTTTACCAAAATACTTTTGGGCCGACGCCATTAGTACGGCATGTTATGTTTTGAATAGGGTACTCATCCGCCCCATTCTAAACAAAACTCCGTATGAACTTTTAAAAGGGCGAAAGCCTAATGTTTCTCACCTTCATGTTTTTGGATGCAAGTGCTTTGTATTAAACAATGGAAAGGAAAACTTGGGCAAGTTTGATTCAAAAGCCGATGAAGGCATTTTTCTAGGGTACTCGCAATCAAGTAAAGCATATAGGATTTATAATAAAAGATTACTAGCTGTTGAAGAGTCTGTGCACGTTACGTTTGATGAGTCCTATCCGAGAAATGTCGGAAAGGATAGTGTTGTTCATGGTGCAGGTACATCCACAGAAGACATACTCAAAGGTGGCGAAACGGGGATTGATCAACCCGATAGAGTCAAAATTGAGGAGGATAAGGATGCACACCATGAGGTAACTGAGGAAGATCATCCGCCTACAAACGATGATCTCCCTCAAGCTTGGAAGTCGTGTAAAGATCATCCAATTGACAATATTCTCGGAGACATCACAAAGGGAGTCACCACTCGATCTAAGCTAAGTAACTTTTGTTATCACTTCGCTTTCGTTTCACAAATAGAGCCTAAAAACCCCAAAGAGGCCCTACTCGATGAGCACTGGTTTTTATCGATGCAAGAGGAACTAAATCAGTTTAAAAGAAACGAGGTATGGGACCTTGTCCCTCCTCCGCGAGGCCATCGAGTAATCGGCACCCGATGGGTGTTTAGGAACAAGTTGGACGAAAACGGGGTAATAACCCGTAATAAAGCGAGATTGGTCGCTCAAGGGTATAACCAAGAGGAAGGCATCGACTATGAGGAAACTTATGCGCCGGTTGCCCGACTCGAGGCTATACGCCTTTTACTCGCCTTTGCATGTGCAAAGGATTTTAAGTTATTTCAAATGGATGTTAAAAGTGCGTTCCTTAACGGTCACATAAATGAAGAAGTATATGTGTCTCAACCTCCCGGTTTTGAATCTCATGAATACCCTGAACATGTTTACAAGTTAAAAAGAGCTTTATATGGTCTCAAACAAGCTCCTAGAGCTTGGTATGAGCGACTAAGTAAGTTTTTACTTAATCAGGGGTACTCACGAGGAAAGGTTGACACTACACTCTTCATTAAACGTCAAGGAAAGCACTTGATTTTGGTGCAAATCTATGTTGACGATATTATATTTGGATCCACTAACATGAATCTCGTGAGAGAGTTTTCTGACCTCATGCAGGGCGAATTCGAGATGAGTATGATGGGGGAGCTCACATACTTCCTCGGCCTGCAAATTAAACAACTCCAAGAAGGGACATTCGTGAGCCAAACAAAATATTGTTTGGACTTGATCAAGAGATTTGACATGGCAAAATCCAAGGCCATAGACACCCCAATGCCTACATGCGTAAATTTGGATAAAGATGAAAATGGCAAGGACGTAGAGGTAAAACGATATAGAGGTATGATTGGTTCACTTCTCTATCTTACTGCGTCACGTCCTGATATTATGTTTAGTGTGTGCATGTGTGCACGATACCAATCATGTCCCAAAGAATCCCACCTAAAAGCTGTTAAACGAATTCTTCGATACCTGTCAGGTACCCCAAAGTATGGATTGTGGTATTCTAAGGGTAGTGATTGCTCGTTGGTAGGTTACTCCGATTCCGACTTTGCCGGGTGCAAATCGGATAGGAAAAGCACTAGTGGTACATGTCATTTGTTTTCAAACTCCTTGGTTAGTTGGCATAGCAAGAAACAAGTTTCAGTTGCTTTATCAACGGCCGAGGCGGAATACGTTGCCGCTGGTAGTTGTTGTGCTCAAATTCTGTGGATTAAGCAACAACTACTAGATTTCAATCTTAAACTTGAACGTATTCCTATCCTATGTGACAACACTAGCGCTATTAACCTTACCAAAAATCCCGTATTACACTCTCGCACTAAACATATAGAAATTCGACACCATTTTCTTAGGGACCATGTTGAGAAAGGTGATGTTGTATTTGAACACGTTGACACTAAAAACCAACTAGCGGACATTTTCACAAAGCCGCTAGCAACGGAACCTTTCTTTCATATCCGCCGAGAACTTGGCATCCTCGACATTTCGGAACGGGAATAATATTTGCTGATGTTATCTTATTTCATTCAAATAATCATGCTGTTGTACTTCTAACAATTTGATATTCGTGTAAGTATAAGTATGTTGTGTATCAAGCAAATCAGGCATCAAGGTGATATTGTTCTTTCTCTCTCTCTTTGTTTGATAATCCTGTTGATCTCAAATCATATCGCTTATACTACGCTAAATTTGTATGACATCTACTGCATATGTATATAGATATTTTTTTCTTATATGTCATGACATCATTTTTGCATAGCATGTACCTCTGAATATGGTAAAATACAAAAATCTGCTGTTTGTTGCATATTGAGTCGACCATAACAGGGCAGCGGTCGGCGCACCCTGTTAACTTTTGTATCTGGTGAAAAATCTGAAGCATGCGTCGACGCATGCAGAAGCTACCGTCGACGGCTCGCGCAAAAACCCAGTTTTCCTGATTACTTGACGGTTCAGTTCTTTTTGGGGCAGTTACACTTGCATTTATCTTCATTACTAGAAACCCACACCTACTACCCCTACTAACTCTCTTCATCTCCTCACATTTTCCAATCAAACCCTAATCCTTACATTTAACAAGGGTTATCTCTCTCCTTCTTCTCAAAATTCAAAATCCTTCATCTCAAAACTCTTCATTCTCCATCACATTGGTAAAGAGTTCCTTGTACCCACAAAACTATACCCATGGCTTCTTCCTCTAGACCTACAAGAAAGAGATCAAGAGGGTCAACCTCCGGAACAGTGCCAATCACTGCAGAATCCCTGGTTCATCCGTCTCGTCGGGAAAACTTTAACAAAGACATTGGTAAGAGGAAAGTGGTTCGACAACACGCCTTCTATGAACTGGTTGCTGAACGCATGCATCTGGGTGAGTTCATGAACTTTCTTACTTATCATGGTGTTGAACGATTTGTTGAATGCAATGTACAATATAGCGAAGATCTGGTGCGTGTCTTTTACTCTGAATTGAATGATAAATTTCACGGAGAAAACTTTCATTCCCATATTGGAACAACTCAAGTGACTGTAAATACTGAATTCTGGAGTAAGTATTTTGATATGTCTGTAGAGGATGGTGAACCTCCCCTAGCCGAAGTGACCGATTCTAAAACTCTTGAAGGTTATGAGTATAACAAAGCACTGAATAATATGCTCAAGAGGCCTTATCCGGAGCACATTGTAAACAGTGCGGCTTTTCCGAGGTCCGTCACATCCGGAAAACTCAGAACATTTCCAAGGATCCTTCAATGGATTGTGGCGCGCATTCTGCGGCCTAAACAAGGTGGTTTGTCAAGAGTCGAACAAGCTGAAGTGCATCTCATCCATATACTAGGTCACGGCATTAAAATTAACTGGCCGTACTATATTACAAGCCGGATGTATGAACTAAGAGACTCCAAGCGAGGCACCGCGCTCGCCTATGGCTCATTCATTCAGGAAGCTTTAAACTCTGCAGGTATCAATTACCCGTCTTTTCCGTATACTCCAATTTCTTCCGATAAAGAGTTCAGTTCAAAGGTCTTTGCTATGATGGGATATGTGTGGGATCAGTCGCTCAAAAAGTACAGATTTTATCGGCGCTCAACCATGGCTGCAGCTGCCTCCTCGAGTGAAGAAAGTGATGATGAGTCAGAGGGTGGAGAAGATGAAGAAGCAGAAGGAAGCTCAAGTGAAGATGAAGACAATCAAGGTGACAATGCAGGAGAGGCACAAGAAACCGCTGATGAGACTCAGCTGGACCACGATATTAATGAAGGTCATCAACCATACGTGCCTTCTGAAAACTATCAACAAACATATCAAGATGACAATCAACACAATAACTGGTCTGCCTACTCAAACCAACAGGAAAATGAGGATGAGGAGAATAACCAAGGCTGGGGTGAATGGCAATACACCGGGTGGACCACCCTTGGCAAATTCTATCAGCCGTATCAACCAAGCACTGCAGACCCACCTTCTCCTCAACAACCGTCAAACAATTCGGAGATTTTAGAAATGATGCAGTCGATGCAGTTGGAACAGCGAAATTTTATGACCAATATGCAGGAACAACAGCAACAATTCATGAGGGATCAAAATGAAAGAATGGCACAAATTCGTTCTGAACTGCATAACCAAAATGAACGGATCAGTGGAATGTCGACTCAGCTGGACGCTCGATTCGAGACTCTAACTCACTGTCATCAAGCTGAAGAGCGCGCCATTGTCGACAGTCTTGACTTTTTGAATAACATCACAGAAGAATTTACTGATCTAGCTCATCCCCAACGCCATCCTCATTACTATGACAGGCGTGGTCGTGGTCGCGGACGTGGACGGGGCTATTAGCATGCGCTCATATGTCATTTGTTGTTTCCTGTTTTGGCTTGCATTCATTTTGTTTGTTGTGTTTTGCTTTTCTGCCCAAACTCACTATGATTGTTGCTTACTTCTATGTTGCTATCATGACATTTTTTGTGGTTCTGTAATCTATTAACTGTTATCTCCATCGTATGTATAACTGTTGTTTACTTCTCATCTGTTGGTATCTCATTTATGCATGATTCAATGTGTTGTTATTGTGTCACGAGTTTACCTCTTTTTGATGTTGTCAAAGGGGGAGAACCGAGCAGTAGATAGACGATGATTACGACCGCTATAATTGTAAAAGAAAGGGGGAGCATACCTATACCTATCACGTGTTGCGTAACAGTAGGTTGCCATCATCAAAAAGGGGGAGAATGTGAAGGCAAAGTATCTACCAACACAAGGCGTGCCTCTGGTTTTTGATGATGACAACTTGCTAAGAGATATCCTTCTTTTGTTTAAATCATTCACGCTACTTATGATTCAATTTTTACAATGACGTAATGCACAAAAAGCTGTAGAAATTTATGTTTTTGCAGATTTTTGAACCATGAGCCGACCATACCGTCAGCACACAGTTTCATTCAGTTCACACGGCTCAGCGCATGAAGGTCATGCGTCGACCGCTGACTTGGCGCATGCAGGTTTAAGAATCAGACGGCTCAGCGCATGAAGATCATGCGTCGACCGCTGACTCGGCGCATGACAGTTTGAGTGTCACACGGCTCAGCGCACGCCGACCCTATGGTCGACCGTTCGCGCGCAGAAACAGAAATTCTGCTATGTTTCATTGATCTGTCAACTGTCTGTTTTGTATATTACTATAAATAGCTGTCTTTTCAATTTTAACAACTAACATTTTTGAAAGCATTGTGAGAAAGTGTTCAGGTCAAGAAACGTGAAAGAGGTGCATCAGTGTTCTTCATCTTCATCGTTCAATCAACTCACAAATCCTCAAATTACAGATAATCAATTTTTTGCTGCGGTTTGTGGTTTGCTCGACGGTGATAAGGTTCGAACGCGTGATTGAAGATCCGGTTCGAGTGGAAGCTGGTGCAGGTGTTTCTTGGGAGAAAACCTTTGAGGTTTTACCTATCAAGACTACAGGTTTTGAAGGCTTTTGTTACGGAATCGTCGGTTCAACAATCAAGCGAGTGCGAAGGTGATTGATTAGCGGAAGGTTGATCAATCTAGTAGCTAGGGCGTTGAAAGGTTGAAGACGTTCCGGGTTCAATTTGGGTGTGTCTAAGATCAGCCGTGCCGAAGGTTTGATCAACGGAAGAGTTGTCAATAAGGTGGCTGCAATCGGAGGTCATTCACATCAAATTGGAGGACTTGATTCATCTTGAATCAAGGGGCAAGAAGTGGTAGAAATTATCAGCATCATTGAGATTGTTTGTATCAATTGTCTATCGATTCTTGTGTATAACTGTTCTACCAAACAGGTGATATCTATTCAATACATATCTCAATTCTCATTGTAGAATTGAGGGCAGACGTACCCCAACGCGAGGACGACTGGGGGAACTGCCTCATCAAATCTTGTGTTCCTTTATTTTCTGCATTTTCAATTTCAGCTTAAAAATTAAGTGATTCTAGAATAAGTGATTTTGTCAAATTGTAGTATTGATTGAGTGAGTTGGTGAAACACTGTTTTTTAACTACTAAGTACAATAGAAATACTGTACTAAGGCTTTTTCAATCACTCATTCAACACAAATATCATTTAAGGTATTTGTGCACACCAACTGTTCGACAAAAGTGCTGAACTAAAATTGCCTTAATTTTGCTGCTAGTTTTGGTGTAATTTTGCACACCAACTGTTCGACAAAAGTGCTGAACTAAAATTGCCTTAATTTTGCTGCTAGTTTTGGTGTAATTTTTGATCATTGGAATAAGGAAATAGTACGAGTGAATCACATCTGAGTTTTGCATAAAAGTGTGTAGTGATTTACTATCCGTTATCGTCTTAAATTCATCCGCTTGACGCATATCCGGCTCTCCAATAGTTGTTCGTTTTAGACTATATTTTCCAAGGCCGCTTCCGCATTTGAAAACAATTTTGAAAACCAATTTTATTGGTAGCGCCACTCAAATTTTTAAAAGGGATCTATTCAACCCCCCCTTCTAGATCCGTGCCTTAGTCTAACAAGGGTTAGTATCAATAGAGGGAAACTCAGTATTATCTTCAGTGTTCTCACTATGGATTGGGGATGGATCAACCCGAGACAGAGGGGTGGTGATCCCATGCATATTACGACCTCCATAGAGGATCTTGGTGACCAGTTCCCTGATGGACCTGTCCATGTAGGTAGAGCCTTCCATTCTATTAATGTTGTCAGTAGAAAATTCAGGGGTTTTACCTTTAGAAGCTTGTTTTGCATGTGGAGGAGCATAATTTGGGGCTTCACTAGCATTTCCAGAAACCATATTAAGAGGAGCGATATCAAGGACATCATCTAGAGAGATGCTCATATGGTGAGCATTAGCAGTATCACACTTAGAAGGCATAATGTTGGTTCTGAGTGAGGAAAGAATTTATGGATATTGAAAGCAGGTCACAGGGTGGTGAGTACACAGAGAGCGAAGGATGGTCTGAGGAATAGTGAGGTATGGTTGCAAAAGAAGAGGGAACTCAATATTTTGACCAATCAGCAAATGATTAATTTTCAAATTACAATTCCCTATTACCATTAATTACTATAACTCCTCATTAAGACACATTCCCGCCTTGCTTCTTGAATTTTCAATTTGAGTAGTCTCAAGATCTTTTGTAAAAATGTCAGCACTTGGCAGATCAGAGTTCTCAAACTTCACTCGATCTTTTCTAGAGTGATGTCTGTTATCACTATACATGGCTCTATTAGGCTGAATAGGGTTCAAATTTATGTCACTAAGATTGTAACAATACAATGTCATGACATCCTGAGTGACATTGCTCCCTATATGCTGGTCATCTTTCATGGACTCCATCAACTTCCAGTATAACAGATCTATATTTCTATGATATCCATTCTTAGAATGTGCTATCTTGACTTGTCTGCCAACCTGATATTTACCACACCTTTTTATTTCATTTGGGATTACCTTTGGAGTTCCCCTTACTACTTCCTTGGATATGGTTTTTTTCATCCCTTGAAGATGTCCACCCTTTTTAATCCATAATTGGTCATTCTTTTCTTCTTTGGTCATGGGACATATATTGAAGTTACTTTTAGGATCCCATAAGTAACAATTATTCTGAGCTCTAGATCCCCTCATGACTTCCTCATCTTCTTCATTGGTGACAACACATTCACCTTAGTGAATTTAACACTGAGTCCTAGGTCACAGAGTTGACTAATACTAATAATATTTACAGTCAGTCCTTTAACCAACATAACATTAACCAATTTTAGAACACCAGGACAGTCTAGTTTTCCCGCACCTTTGATTTCTCTTCTAGCTCTATCACCAAAGGTTACATGACTTTAGGAATGAGATTTGATGTTCACCAAAAGGTTCTCTATCCCAGTCATATGTCTAGAACATCCACTGTCAAAATACCAGTCTTCTTTAGTTGGCATCCTTAGAGAAGTATGAGCTACTAGAGCCACATTCTTAGCAACCCATTGTCGTTTCTTGATAGGAGCACCCTGTTTAGATTTGACTTGGTGCATGTGGCTGGGAAATCCATGCAGCCTGAAGCAGAAAGCCTTTATGTGCCCAAATCTTCCACAGTAGTAACACCTATGCCTTTGGAATTTTTTCTTGGTCTGGTTCCTGCTTCTGTTTCCCTGACGTTGTGACATTGGTCGTGACATCCGGTTTGACCTCTGATTTTCAACCTTTGGCCTCTTGCAACCCAAGATGGGTTCTTGTTTACCAACAAATCCTAGTCCAGACATATCTCCTGCTTTCTGACCACTTTGTATAATTTCTTCTAGAGTGTCAGTCCCATTGTTTAACATCCTAATTGATTTTGACATCTGATCAAGTTTAAAATTCAACAAGCTGATCTTACTGTTAAGTGAGTCTATTGTTGCAAGATGATCTATCTTCTCAGCCTCTAACTCCCTTATGCGTTTCCTCTGATGCTCCCCTTGATAAATTTTTGCACTTTTGATGCATATCTTTTTATATGAAGATGCAAGCTCATCAAAAGTCAGCTCATCTTTACTAGAGTCATCATCAGATACATATACACTATTTAGTGTAGTGGCATGTTTTGCATACTCTTCTTCTGAACCACTCTCAGACTCTCCATCTGACCAATTGACATTTAGGTCTTTCTACTGCTTCTTGAGATAGGTGGGACATTCAGCTCTAATGTGACCATAGGCTTCACATTCATGGCACTGAATTCCTTTACCTTGGTTGGGCTTCTCTTCATATTTACCTCTTCTGCTGATGTCAGAGGAGATGTTCTCGACATTAGGTTTGGTCTTCTAATCTATTCTTTTAATTAGTTTGTTGAATTATCTTCCAAGCATAACTATAGCTTCTGACAGATTTTCATCATTTCCACCATTGTCTTCATCTGAGTCCTCTGCAGTATTTGGCACAAGAGTTATGCTTTTGTTCTTCTTTTCAACAGTTTTACACATCCCCATCTCAAAGGTTTGTAGAGAACCAATGAGTTCATCAACCTTCATGTTGCTTATATCCTGAGCCTCTTCAATAGCAGTAACCTTCATGGCAAACCTTTTGGGAAATGATCTGAGAATTTTCCTTACAAGCTTTTTTTCAGACATCTTTTCACTTAAAGCTCCAGAGGTATTAGCAATTTCAAGAATATTCATGTAGGATTCATGAATAATCTCATCCTCCTTCATTCTCAGATTTTCAAACTTAGTGGTCAGTGTCGCATCGCTGCGAAGAGGGGCCGGCAAGGACAAAAGAGTCACCATCGTTCGTTATTTATCCCAAAGAGAAGGAAAGGAAACGATCAGAGAAAACCTAATGAAAAGGGAAAAGACAGGTCATCGCAACCAAATCTTGGGTTCGGGAGTCGGTTACGCAAGGGGAAGGTATGAGCACCCCTCACGTCCGTTGTACTCAACGGGATCCACGCTTGTTATCTATCTAAAGGGTGTTAATCTATCTAATCTACAGGATCACAGGACAAAAGAAAAGAAAAGAGGCTCGATAGAGCATCGCCTCTCTATGCCTACGTATTCCCTCGTGCAATGAGAAAGTCAAAGTCAACGTAGTTCGGAAAACTACGGGTGAAGGGAGGGAAGGTTCCTCACCAAGACATCGTCGTCTTGTGCCTACGTATCCTCGTCTGGTACGAGAAATCAGAGAAAACATAGTTCGGGCTGACACGACCACATGTTTGTTCAAGTATTTTACCCGAGTAGGGTTAAACCTTAGTTCTAGCAATTAGGTATATGCTGCTCGACCATTGGAGACTTAGGCGTTACATGTTTGCGGTAGAACCAAGAGTTAACAACACTCTTTTAAGAAAACGATTTCCAATTAATCCCGAAGGATAAAAAAAATTTATGTTTGTTTTTTAGTCTTTTATGAAGAAGAAGTGAATTGAATTGCGTTTATAATTCATGTTGCACTAAAGACTATGACTTAGGAGCGAATGCGTTGCATATCGCCCAAAGGGCATACGCTAAACACTCTAGACAATTGAGAGGAGGCCCCCCAATCATCATTTTCCAAATGCTTAAGGCTCGTAGCGTACAACATTTATTATCCTTTATTACAGGTTTTGAAGAAGTTTGAGATGAGAAGATAAGACACAACTCTAAGGGGAGACTAAACTCAACCTAATGTTATCATGCATTGTGCTCATAAGATTGAGATTAAGAAGGGAAAACTATCCTAATGTTATCATGCTTGGATTGAACACTTAATGTCTCTCCTACTCCCATCTTAAACAAATGGGACTAGGAATCCTAAGGGATCATGGCAAAAGACCAAGTAAACATAAGATAAATCAATCACCAGATGAAATGCAAGAAAGGGATGCAACATGAAATGCAACACAAAGAAAAGAGGGAGGAAAAAAGTGTGGGGCAACAACCACCACAAGCACATCTCAACCTCTTGAATGAAAGTAAAGGGATGCAAAGAAAAAGAAGAAATGCAAGCTAAGAGACTTAAACAAGTCCAAGAAAAGTGAGATGCAATGGGAGAAGTCACAACTCATACAACCATTCAAACATCAATCATTAAACCAAATAGAAAACAAAAGCAAAGGATGAATGATAACGCGAAAGCATATATATTAAAAGCCATGATTTTATGCTACTAATAGTTAATTTCACCTCGATTTAGGACCTCTCCACATTTGTTGTTAAGTATTTTCTACAGGTTTATGAAGTTCAAACTCAAATGAAGCAAGACAAAGAAAACAAATACTAGAAGACACAAAACAGATGAAAAAGGACGAAAAAAATAACAGAAATGGATTTTGCTGATATGACGGTCGTCACAGGTCCCTCACGACCATCACGTGTGTGATGACTGTCACGTGTGTGACGACCGTCACGAGCGTCACGAACGTCATGTGTCCTTCACGATCGTCACGAGTGCAAAAACAGATTAACGTCCACTTTTGAGAATGTGCAGTAGAAGCCCAAAAGCAGAATCACGACTCCCTGGATTCTCTCAGCACTTCCTGAGGTATTTCACGTAGGAAACATTCACTATAAAAGGAGAGCTTGAGGACTGAAACAAGGGAGCCGCATTGAAGACCACGAAGTGCTACCCAATTTACTACAAAAAGCCTTTCTTTGTTCCTGCTTTGTTTTTCCTTTATTTTTCCTTTAAGATTCCATTTGTACTACTTTCTTTAAACTTTCCGTATGTTAATCGTCACCGGAGTAATCTTGCCGAAATTATGGGGGATTATTCAAGTGTCGAAGCAGAATTGTTTACAGGTTTCATTATTATTAATTAATTCCATTTGCTTTATAATGTATGTTTACATATTCTATTGCTTTAATTTAATTATGTCTACTTTAAGATTCATGTCTAGTTAAACCATATCGATCAGTATGTAATGAATTAGTAGGACGAGATTCGATAACATCCGGCGTATTTCCCCTTTTTCAAACTTGTTTCTGACGATAGTTTTTAATCTTAATTTGTTAAACCAAACTTCGTCGCGAAAGCGAGAATTTGTTTAAAGTAATCTCGCCACGACAGTGGGAGATTCATTAAGGTATGAACCGACATGCGAAAGCTAAGGCTAGGACCAGATAGTAAAAACTAGGCATCTATTTTAAATACAGCGAAAGCGCTTTAAAAGAGATTAGAACTCAAAGGTTTTCAAAAATCAATTTTAACCCCGAACGGGATAGCGAAAGCATACGTTCCGCGTTAGAGTTGCGACTAGCGTCAACAACCAACGTGAGACAAAGGTCTTTAAACCGTTATTTTCTTCTGAAAACTATTTTGAATTTATTAAACTACGCTGGTGACTTGTCGAATCCTTGAAGAACTAAGGCATTGCATACCGATCTCCCGTATTAATATTCTAAGAAGCCTTTTAGCCTTTCTTTTATTTATCCTTTACTTCTGCATCTTTACCCTTAAACCATATCCAACCTAGCTAAACATAGTAATGCCCGAGAACACTAGTTTGATTATGAGTCCCTGTGGGATCAATATCTTTTATTACTACGCGATAGGCTATGCACTTGCAGTTAGTTCGGTTAGACTCAGAAAATCGCGATCAAGTTTTTGGCGCCGTTGCCGGGGACCCGTTTAGTCAATAGTGTAAACCTTTGTTACGTAGGATAGACTAGGTTAACTATTTTATTTCCCTTTTACTCGTCCATCGATTGTATGCCAATTACTCGCTCACAAAGTGAACATTTACTACCAACAATCGCCGAACTTGAGCGCTTCCTACACTTAGGAAGACGATTCGTAGAACATCAACGAAGACGTAATAATCCCCAACTTCTCGTTCACACTCATAAATCTGAAGAAGAATCAACGATGGCTGAAGGACCTCAGAACAAACCTCTGAAGGACTACGCTACCCCATCTCAACTAGAGCCTCATAGTAGCATTGTTGCCCCCACTATCAATCGGAATGATTTCGAACTAAAACCATCATTGCTGTCAGTTGTACAACAACATCAATTCTCAGGAAATGCAACCGAGGATCCGAACGAACATTTAACGGAGTTTGTGCAATACGTAGACACAGTGAAGGCAAATGGAGTAACTCCAGACGCAATAAGGCTTCGCCTTTTTCCTTTCTCTCTTATAGATAGAGCTTGGCTTGGTTAAAATCCTTGCCATCCAACTTCGTTACGATGTGGGAACAGTTGAAGAACGTTTTCTTAGCGAGATACTTTCCGCCAAGCAAAACTGCTATGATTAGAGCTTAAATTAACGAATTTCGACAGAATGATGCTGAATCTCTCTACGAAGCATGGGAAAGATTCAAAGATATGATGAGAGCATGTCCTCACCACGATTTAGAAAACTGGGTGACTATTCATACCTTCTACAATGGGCTTCCGTATAACACCAGATTAACATTAGACGCTGTCGCGGGCGGTGCACTTATGGATAAGCCATACGATGAAGCCTATCAACTTATCGAAAACATGTCTCAGAACCATTGCCAATGGGGAGGTGAAAGAACTCCATCCGAGAAAACCGCAGCAAAAGGTGGGATGTACGAGATCAACATTCTTGAAAAATTCAACGCTAAGGTAGGTGCCTTAACGCAGAAGATCGACAGTTTAACTGTAACGCCACCTGCAACCGTAGTTGCTGTAGCTCCAAACTGTGAGTTATGTGGAATCACCACTCATAATGCGCCAGAATGCCTATTATTGGCAGGAATTCCACCAGACCAAGTAAACTACGCTCAAGGTAACCCTTACGCGAATACCTACAACCCAGGCTGGAGAAACCACCCAAACTTTTCCTACAAAAGCGATAACGCATTGCAAGCACCTGCTGCTCCACCAGGATATCAGAAACCAGCCGTAGCTGCCCCAACTGCCCCTAGAAAATCAAATCTTGAATTGATGATGGAAAAATTCATAGCTACTCAAGCTCAACCGAACAAAGAATTCCTGAATCAAAACATACACACTAACGAGCAGATTAAACAGCTAACCAGCAAAGTAGACGCTTTGGCCACCCACCACAAAATGCTTGAAACATAGATATCACAAGTGGCTCAACAACAAGCTTCTGCAGCCGCACCCGCTGGTACATTTCCTGGTCAACCAGAACCTAATCTGAAAGGTCATGCAAACACTGTCATATTAAGAAGTGGAAAAGAACTGGACGAACCGACCGATCCTAGGAGTGAAAACTCAGCCATGCATCAGAAAACTGATAAACAAGCAGAAAAGGAGTCTGAAACCGAAAAGAAGGAAGATAACGAGAAAGAGGCTGCCAAAAATGAAAACCTGTATGTGCCTCCACTGCCGTATAAGCCACTGATTCCTTATCCTCAAAGATTCATAAATTCCAAAACTACAGGACAATTTAAGAAATTCGTAGAACTTCTGATGCAACTTAATATCACCATTCCTTTCACAGAAGCTATAACTCAAATGCCCTCATATGCTAAATTTCTCAAAGAAATCCTGTCTAACAAAAGAAAAATCGAGGATAATGAAACAGTTACACTTACTGCCGAGTGTAGCGCAGTCATTCAAAATAACATGCCTCCTAAACTAAAAGACCCATGTAGCTTCTCCATACCTTGTGTCATAGGAAAGTTCATCACAGACAAAGCTTTATGCGATTTAGGAGCCAGTATAAGTGTTATGCCCTTATCTATATGCAAAAAGTCGAATATGGGAGAACTAAGACCAACCAAAATGTCCGTGCAATTGGCTGACCGATCAGTCAAATATCCCATCGGTATACTGAAAAACGTTCCAGTACGCATAGGTCAATTCTACATTCCAACCGACTTCATAATCATGGATATTAAGGAAGACTCTGTTACCCCGATTATCTTAGGAAGACCCTTCCTAGCAACAGCCGGAGCTATTATAGATGTGAAGAAAGGTAGGCTAACATTCGAAGTAGGAGAAGAAAAGATAAAATTCATCCTCACCAAGTTCTTAAAAGCACCAGCCATAGACGACACATGCTATTTCGTAGATGTCATTGACGAATGCATAAGAGAAATGGAGAAGGAAAAAAATAAATACTCTAAAATCATGAAAATCCAAATCCCTGATATTCATGAAGACGACAATTGGCGTGCGCCATACAAAGATGATAGTCTAAGCGAAATCTTAGCACTGACTCCTAATCACATGCCAAGTTCGAAGAACCCAGCTTTAGAACTTAAAGAATTACCTAAGACCCTCAGGTATGAATTCTTAGATACCGAATTTAAAAGACCAGTGATAGTCAATGCCGATTTAGGACAATTAGAAACCAAGAAACTATTAGAAGTCCTAAGGAAATACCCAACTGCGTTAGGCTATAGCATAACTGACCTCAAGGGTATAAGTCCTTCCATCTGTATGCATCGAATCATGCTAGAGGAAGACTACAAAACTTCTAGAGAACATCAGAGAAGGATAAATCCTATCCTAAGCACTATAGTCAAAGACAAAGTGAAAAAGTTACTAGACGCAGGAATCATATATCCGATCTCCGACAGCCAATGGGTTAGCCCAGTGCACCTCGTACCCAAGAAAGGAGGTGTCACCGGGGTAAAGAATGCAAAAGTGTTAGAACATAGATTGGTGCTTCTTATATCTCTATGTTTTTATGATAACTTTTATGGAATTTTGTAATGAGTAAATATACACTCTAAAATTTGTTCAAGTATTATTGTTTCAGGTATAAATTAAATACTCTTAATAAAGGAAAAATATATAAGTACAAAGAAACTATGCAAAGATCTGAAGCATCAGATGCAAGACTATCAGAAGATTCTGAAGCGCTGCCAGAAGGATCTGAAGCAGAAGCTACAGAATGATCTGAAGTATTAATGAAAGAAGTATACAAAAGCTGAAAGCTCTGATTTTATCAGACTCTGAAGTTCTTTTCACTTCAAACTCAGAGGCTCTAATAACCAGACTCTTATCATTAATATTCACGCTCAAAGCACATACTGCTGCATACTCTGATGGAGACTCTGATCAAGACTGAGACTCTGATACATTAAAGATCTGATCATCTATCAAGACTCTGAACTTATCATTCATTTTAAGCTCTGATCATTTTAAAGCATTCCATACCTTTTAAGCTTACTACAAGTTCTAAAGTGCAGATTGTGAAGACTTCATCTTGAAGGAAGCTTGTTGAAGAAGTTGTAAACTTGATTAGACGTGGTGCTACTTCCAAAGTAACCAACGGCTAATTTGTCCAAAGAAGTGACATGGTGCAAATGCCAAGACTTCTACAACCATACCTTTCTGCAGAAAGCATATCTCTGCCCATACTTTTGGTGATGAAAAGTCATACAATCAAATATTATATTCAGCTGCACATCACTCAAGACATTTGAAAAAGCTATAAAAGGAGAACTACTTCAACATTTTGAAGCTGCTAATTCACTACTCATTTTTTGCTCATTGCTAGATCACTCAGAAAGAAATACACGCTTAATTCATAAAAGAGAAAATCTCTCAAGATCTTATTCTATTGATCTTTCATAAAACCACATAGTTTTTGTTGTACTTAATCTTAAGTGTAAACATCACAGTTGTGATATAGCTTGTTAGAAGCATTCAAACACTTGTTAGTTTACATTAATTTGTAAGAAGTTCCTTAAGAAGACCAAGGTGTGGTCAGTAGTTCTTGAGAAGACTAAGACAGTTGTTCTTAGTGCTTTCTATTGTAATCAGTTGATCAATAGTGGATTAAGTCCTTGCAGAGAAAGGCAAATCATCTTTGATAAGGTGGACTGGAGTAGTTGAGTTCAACGAACCAGGATATAAATCTTGAGTTGTTTTTATTACCATATTTCTTAAAACTCTTATTCAACCCCCCTTCTAAGTGTTTTTCTCACTTTCAGTTGGCATCAGAGCTCCGGTTCTGTTTGTGCTATCACTTAACTGTGACCAGAAAAGATCCAGTGGGAAAAACTCTTGATACTCTTGGTTGATATACATTATGGCTGCTGAAACTTCAACACCCAACAACAACAAATATGAAGAAAGAGTCAGCACAAAACCTCTCATGTTTGATGGAGAGAAGTTTGATTATTGGAAAGATAATTTGGAAAGTTTCTTTCTAGTATTTGATGCTGATATTTAGGACCTAGTCATTGATGGATATGTTTATCCCACTGATGGGAATGGCAAGAAAGTTGACAGAAAATCAATGATTGAGGAGCAAAAGAAGGAATTCAGAAATCACCACAAGGCTAGAACTATATTGCTAAACGTTATATCTCATACTGAGTATGAGAAAATAACCAACAGAGAAACTGCCTTTGATATATTTAAATCCTTGAAGATGACTCATGAAGGGAACTCTCAAGTCAAAGAAACCAAGGCTCTGGCGCTGATCCAGAAGTATGAAGCTTTCAAGATGGAAGAATCTGAATCTATTGAAGCAATGTTTTCCAGATTCCAGATTCTCACTGCTGGCCTAAAGGTTTTGGACAAAGGTTACTCTACAGCAGATTATGTCAAGAAAATAATCAGAAGCTTGCCAACTAGATGGAGACCCATGGTCACTGCTCTGAAGCTCGCAAAGGATCTGAACAAGATTACGCTGGAGGAACTAATCAGTTCTCTAAGGAGTCATGAGATTGAACTAGAGGAAGATGAGGCTCTAAAGAAAGGTAAGTCAATTGCGTTAAAATCTAATAAAGTTGTTAAAGCATTGCAGGTATTAGAAGAAAGCTCTGAAGAGTCTGCTTCTGAAGATGAAGAAGAACTATCCTTACTATCCAGAAGAATCAATAAACTCTGGAAGAATAAGCAAAGGAAGTTCAAGAACTTTACAAAACCAGATCAACACAAAGAATCTTCTGGGCACTGAAGATCTGGAGAACATTTTGGATACAGAAGATCTGGAGAATCCTCTGGACACAGACGATCTGGAAAAAGAGAGGTTGTTTGCTATGAATGCAAAGAACCTGGGCACTACAAGAGTGATTGTCCAAAGCTTCAGAAGGAAAACCCAAAAAGAAAGTCAGATCATAAAAAGAAAGTTCTGATGGTTACCTGGGATGACTCAGATGCATCTGATTCGTCATCAGAGTCAGAAGAGGAATGTGCAAATGTAGCATTCATGGCTGACATTAAGGACAATGCTGAATTATCTGGATCAAAATCAGAATCTGATTTTGAGGAGGTATTTGCTGAACTTTCTAGACAGGAACTTGTTGAAAGTTTATCTGATATTCTTGAAAACTATAGTAAAGTTAAAATCAAATACAAAACGCTTCAAAAGCATATTGAATTTGAGAGTAACAAGTTTGAATAAGAAATAGCTGAACTAAAAGCTGATAATCTTCAATTGAAAAATAATTTAGAATCTGCTCAATTAAACTCTGATTCAAAATCTGAATCATGCTCTAAAAATATTTTACAAGAGTATGACTATAGTTTCAGGAAGTTTCTAACTAAAAGCTTAGATAGAAGCAAAATAGCTTCAATGATCTATGGTATTAGCAGAAACTATAGAAAAGGTGTTGGATATAAATCTTTTTCTTATGAAGATTCAAATCCAAAATCTGTAGATAAACTGGATATCAAGTATCCTCCTTTATATTCTCAATTTACATTTGGTCACTTGAATGATATTAAACACACAAGTTCTAATCAGAACAAACATGTGTTTAATAAATCTAAAGCTAATCAGAACAAGTCTTATGTTGAAAGACAGAAGTTCAGAAAAAGCTTTAAGGCAACTAACCAAAAAGGACCCAAGAAAATCTGGGTACCTAAGGACAAAATAATCTATGTTGCAGACATCCTTAGCAGCAAAGTCAAGACTCCAGTCATGGTACCTGGACTCTGGATGCTCACGACATATGACGGGAAAAATGTCTATGTTCCAAAGTCTGGAGCTTAGATCTGGAGGAGATGTCAAGTTTGGAGGGAATCAGAAGGGCAAAATAATTGGCTCTGGAACCATAGGCAATGGTAAACTTCCTTCCATAACTAATGTCTTGCTTGTTGAAGGGTTAGCTCATAATCTATTGTCCATAAGTCAATTAAGTGACAATGGTTATGACATTATATTTAATCAAAAGTGTTGCAAAGCTGTTAGTCAAAAGGATGGCTCTATCCTCTTTAATGGTAAAAGGAAAAACAACATTTATAAAATTAGTCTTTCAGAACTTAAGGTTCAGAATGTTAAATGTCTTATGTCTGTTAATGAAGAGCAATGGGTCTGGCACAGAAGATTGGGTCATATTAATATGAGATGTATATCTCAGATTAATAAGCTTAATCTGGTCAGAGGACTTCCTAATTTGAAGTTCAACTCAGATGCTCTTTGTGAAGCATGTTAGAAAGGAAAATTTTCAAAATCATCTTTTAAATCCAAAAATGTTGTTTCAACTTCAAAACCATTAGAGTTACTTCACATTGATCTGTTTGGACCAGTGAAAACTGCATCCATCAGAGGCAAGAAGTATGGATTAGTCATTGTTGATGACTACAGCAGATGGACATGGGTAAAATTCCTAAAACACAAGGATGAGTCACACTCTATGTTTGTTGACTTCTGCAAACAAGTCCAAATTGAAAAAGATTTCAAAATTGTTAAAGTCAGAAGTGATCATGGTGGTGAATTTGAAAACAAACATTTTGAAAAATATTTTAATGAAAATGGCATTGCTCATGATTTCTCCTGTCCTAGAACTCCACAATAGAATGGAGTTGTAGAAAGGAAAAATAGAACTTTGCAAGAGATGGCCAGAACCATGATCAATGAAACTAACATGGCAAAACATTTTTGGGCAGAGGCAATTAACATAACATGTTACATTCAGAACATAGTGTCAATTAGACCTCTTCTGGAAAAGACTCCTTATGAATTGTGGAGGAATAGAAAGCCAAACATTTCTTATTTCCATCCTTTTGGATGTAGTTGTTTTATACTGAACACTAAAGAGAATCTTAACAAGTTTGATTCTAAAGCACAAAAATGTTTCATGCTTGGATATTCTGAACGCTCTAAAGGCTACAGAGTATACAATACTGAGAAATAGATTGTGGAGGAATCTATACATGTTAGATTTGATGATAAGCTTGGCAAACAAAAGCCAAAGCAGATTGAAAACTCTGCAGATGGAGAAGTTATTCTCATAGAATCTGAGAAACCAGAGGTGGAGAAAGCTCAAGAAGAAGCTACGCCAGATGCAACTCCATTAGCTGCTCAGATGAATAACATGAATATTTCTGAAGAACCAACAGTTAAAGGATTATCCAGAATCAAGGCTTCTCATCCAGAAGGAATGATTATTGGGAAGAAAGATGACCCTATAAGAACAAGGTCGTTTATCAGATCATCTGGAACATCACTTCTTGGGTTGGTGTCTATTATTGAACCAACATCTGTGGATGAAGCTCTGAGTGACAATGATTGGATACTTGCAATGCAAGATGAGCTAAATCAATTTACAAGAAATGATGTGTGGGATCTGGTTCCTAGACCAAAAGGTTTCAACATTATTGGAACAAAGTGGATATTCAGAAATAAACTAAATGAGCAAGGAGAAGTTGTAAGGAACAAGGCAAGGCTGGTAGCTCAAGGGTACAATCAACAAGAAGGTATTGATTACACTGAAACTTATGCTCCAGTGGCAAGGTTAGAGTCAATACACCTTCTTATTTCATTTGCTGCACAACATAACATCACTCTATATCAGATGGATGTTAAGAGTGCCTTCTTAAATGGTATTATAGAAGAAGAAGTTTATGTCCATCAACCTCCTGGTTTTGAAAGTGATAAATTTCCAGATCATGTTTTCAAACTCAAAAAATCTCTTTATGGTCTGAAACAAGCTCCCAGAGCTTGGTATGAAAGATTAAGTAATTTTCTTCTGGAAAAGAATTTTATTAGAGGCAAAGTAGACACAACTCTTTTCTGTAAAACAATTAAGAAAGATTTACTAGTTTGTCAAATTTATGTGGATGATATTATTTTTGGATCTACCAATATTATGCTGGGAAAGGAGTTTGCTTTGTCTATGCAAGCTGAATTTGAAATGAGCATGATGGGAGAACTTAGATTATTTCTGGGAATCCAAGTAAATCAGACTCCAGAATGCACATATATTCACCAGACTAAATATGTCAAAGAGCTTATGAAGAAATTCAATCTGAATGAAAGCAAATTGGCTAAGACTCCAATGCATCCTACAAGCACACTTGGTAAGGAAGAGGTGAGTAAGAAAGTTGATCAAAAACTTTACAGAGGTATGATTGGATCTCTCTTATATTTGACTGCTTCAAGACCTGATATTTTATTCAGTGTGTGTCTGTGTGCTAGATTCCAATCAGATCCCAGAGAATCACACTTAACAGCTGTTAAGAGGATTCTAAGGTATCTGAAAGGTACTACTAATGTGGGTCTGTGTTACAGAAGATCTGATGAGTATAAATTAGTTGGATTCTGTGATGCTGACTATGCTGGAGACAGAGTAGAACGTAAAAGTACTTCTGGAAGTTGTCAATTTCTTGGAAGTCATCTAATCTCTTGGTTCAGCAAGAAGCAACCCACAATTGCACTTTCAACAACAGAGGTAGAATATATTGCTGCTGCTGGATGTAGCACTCAGATGCTCTGGATGAAAAGTTAACTAGAAGATTATCAGATCTTTGAGAGTAACATTTCTATCTTCTGTGATAATACTTCTGCTATATGCTTATCTAAAAACCCCATTTTACACTCTAAAGCTAAGCATATAAAGATTAAACATCATTTCATCAAAGACTATGTTCAGAAGGGAATTATCAATTTAAACTTTGTAGATACAGATCATCAGTGGGATGATATTTTTACAAAATCCCTTGCTGAAGATAGATTTAAATTTATTCTGAAAAATATTAGTATGGACTTCTGTCCAGAATAGAATATTCATCAGATGAAATTTTTTTTAGATGATAAATGTCTAAACTCTGAAGTATTTCTTTTGGTTGAATTCTGTGTTTACTTCTTTGTGTGTAAATCTGAACTAACAAGGCTCAGAGGATCTGAACGTTGCCTAACGTGTCATTTCTCAAAGAGTTTCAGAGGCACATGCAAGCAAACACGTGTAGCTCAGAATCTGGAAAGGTAGAGTGCACCATACTGAAGTGACATTTGTGGTATTGCTTTGAAAATCCAAAATCTCTTGATTTTCCCCCCTTCTGTCAGAATCTTAAATGTTTGATATGATTTTATTCCTTGCATTAATTGCTTGATTTGATTATGTGTGCACGCTTGAGAGTGTGTGTCTTTTTGCATGACCTAATTATTTTGCTATAAATTCTCACAACTCTTCACAAATCACACTTTACACTTATCATCTCTCATATGCATTTCTGCCTTCTCTATTGTTTCCATCTTATTTCAAAACCCAAAAATCCTCGTAAACCCAGACGCATCTCAAGAACTTCAATGGCTTCACCTTCATCAACACCTGCTCAGATGAAGACTTCAACTGTTGTTACATCATCTCTTAATGCTGCTGGTTCATCCCAAACTGCTGTTGTGTACAAAGCACCAGTAAGAACTCTTCTCACTCCAATCAAAGAACTTGAGGTTCTGTGTGAGAACTTTGTGGATTTTTAATCCATCAAAGAAAATGGTTTTGATCTCCTTTCAACTATCAAAGCTCAGAACTGGGAAAAGTATTTTGACAGGATGATGGGTCCTGTTTATCCAGCTTTGGTAAAAGAATTCTGGATACACGCTCAAGTGTGCCCTAAGTTTATTCATTCATCTGTTCTTGGAAAGGAAATTTTCATTACTGAACAATTAATCAGACAACTACTTGAGTATAAGGAAACTGAGGGAATCACAAGTATGGATATTGATCGTGTGGATTTGGCTGACATTTTTCAAGAAGTTTGTGTTTCTGGGGAACCATCTAACAAGGTCAGAGATCTGAAACCTGTTTACAGAATCTGGGCTAAGATCTTCATGAGTTCAATCTTTCATAGGAAATCTTCTAACTCACCAGATTATGTAAATTCAGAACAAATGTACTTCATGTACTGTATGAGGAAAGGAAAGAAGGTAGATTTACCTTATCTTCTGTTCAGTCATCTTCTGAACCATATCAAAGAAACAAGAGAAGAAGTTAGGGTTAAAGCTGGAAAAATCAGAACTTGGATCCCTATGGGAAGACTAATATCAGACATTCTAACAGAGAATGGTCTTGTGAAACATCTGTTTGATGCTGGGGTGACAGAGGATCTGTCCTATGTTATAGGATCTGTCATAAATGGGAACACTCTGAAGAGAATGAAGGTTATTTCAAAGCTTGCTGGAAAACCCAAGAAATTTCAATCTGAAGACGTCAGCAGAAGGAGAATTCCTTTAGCAGACTTTCCTATGTTCAGTGCTTATGAACCTAGGCACATCATTATGACATTCATTGCTAAATGTTTAAGAGATGGTATTCCTCTGCCTGCTAACATAGTTCAAAAGGAAGGAGAAGTATTGCCAAATCTTATGAGAGAAAGGCGCAGGAAAAGAAAGGCTGAGGAAGGATCTTTTGCACAACCCAAGAGGAAAACCTTTGATGCTAGTGACAAGCCTGAAAAGGACAAGAAGCAAAAGGAAAATCCTCCAGAAGCTACTGTGGAAGAAATCATAGAAACAATTCACCAGGTATTAACATCTGATCCTAAACCTTATTTACCTTCATCCTCAACTTCACCTCCATCATCTCTTTTTAAACCATCCGAACCTAAATCATCTATACCTCTTTCATCTGAACCCAATTCATCTCCTAACAAACATTCTCAACCATCTTCTGGTCAACTACCATCTAAACCCCCTCAAAAGAAATCATTTGAACATCAACCCTCTCAACAAAACCATTTTGAATCAAAACAACAATCAGAACAACAAAAACAATCTGAACCACTCTCATATACTAAACCACCAGAAGAACCAACCATCAAAAATCCTGAACCATCTGTCCAACAACCATCTGAAAACATTCTGGATGTATCACCACTTGCAACTTTGTATGTCCTCTCTTCAACTTCATGTCATTCAACTGAATCATCTGATTCTGATGAATCTGAAGTCCCCTCACCAACTAGCTTACAAATTCCTGATCCCTGTAAACCTCTCTCATCTGATCTACCTGAATCTGACAACCCTTTTCGCTTCAAATTCAACTTCACAGATTTTATGTCATCCTCATCTGATGTTGTTATATCAACACCATTTGATACTGACACCTCCATTCCTAAACTTAGCATACCACAAACATCCATACCCCAATCATCTGAACATCCATCATCTGATCATCCACCTCCTGAACAAACTCAAACACCTCCTGAACCATCACAACCTGTCACCATAAAAGACTTTCTCAACCCAAAACCCAGATCAGATGTTTCTACTCTGTTCAAGAATTTCAAGAAGGAACTACGTATGTGAATTGCTTCTGTAGAGAAAGAGTGCATGACTAGTTTGGATCCTGCTGAATCTGAAGCTTCTTAGAACAGATTCATATCAAAATTCAACTCAACTGCATCGGACCTCAGAATGCTCTGTGCTGATGATGCAAAGGCTAAGTTTTCTGAAATGGTCAGACAAACTCTGCTGAACATTATCACAACTCCAGTGCTTTTGCTAGAAGATGCTCCTGCTGAAAATTCTGCAACAATAGAAGATACTCCTGCATCTGACATGGAAATTGATCATCAAATGGCAACTGCATTTGCTTCTGAGCCTTCTGCATCTGAGATGAAGACTGAGATTCCAGATGTTGTCCAAGAAGTCAAGGAAATCAGAACATGGATGATAAAACAAGAACGGACTACTGAAGAAATCAAGACTTGGATGGCCAAGCAAGAAGAGTCCACTGCTAAGATTACGGATCTTCTGACACTGATTGCTTCTCGCCAGCCCTAGTTTTCTTTTTCATGTCTTTGCATTCTCGTTTTGCACTTGTTTTCTGTTTGTTCTATTTTCTATCATCTGCTCTATGAACTTCTTATGCTGTTGTGCTATTTTGATCTGATTAAATTTGGCTGTTTTGTCTCTCATTTGTGTGTTATATTTTTTCTCTCTTCTTCTGTTATCTTTTCTGTCTTTAAAGTTCTTTTTGATTATGACAAAAAGGGGGAGAAAAGAGAATTCGATTGTTCAACATAAGCAAATGCTAAAAATGAAATTCAGACATTATTTTAATCTAACATTGAATCTTAAGACTTTCAGATCTCATTATCTCATCTAACAAAATAATCTGAAGTTACCCTAAGAATTATCCAATCAGACTCTGATCCTTGAAAGCAAATTCTGGAGAGCTTGATTCTGGAAAGCATCCAAGTTGAGTTTTTCTCTCATCAAGGATTTCTACCAGGTTCTGAAATATACTCAAGCAAAAAGGGAAGTGTTCTTTTCTATTAAAGTATTCATTTCAGGGGGAGATTCTTAATCTCAGGGGGAGTATTTTTACTCTTCTTCCTTTATTAAACAAAATTCTCTATGTTTTGTCATCATCAAAAAGGGGGAGATTGTTAGAACACAGATTGGTGCTTCTTATATCTCTATGTTTTGATGATAACTTTTATGGAATTTTGTAATGAGTAAATATACACTCTAAAATTTGTTCAAGTATTATTGTTTCTGGTATAAATTAAATACTCTTAATAAAGGAAAAATATATAAATACAAAGAAACTATGCAAAGATCTGAAGCATCAGATGCAAGACTATCAGAAGATTCTGAAGCGCTGCCAGAAGGATCTGAAGCAGAAGCTACAAAATGATCTGAAGTATTAATGAAAGAAGTATACAAAAGCTGAAAGCTCTGATCTTATCAGACTCTGAAGTTCTTTTCACTTCAAACTCAGAGGCTCTAATAACCAGACTCTTATCATTAATATTCACGCTCAAAGCACATACTGCTGCATACTCTGATGGAGACTCTGATCAAGACTGAGACTCTGATACATTAAAGATCTGATCATCTATCAAGACTCTGAACTTATCATTCATCTTAAGCTCTGATCATATTAAAGCATTCCATACCTTTTAAGCTTACTACAAGTTCTGAAGTGCAGATTGTGAAGACTTTATCTTGAAGGAAGCTTGTTGAAGAAGCTGTAAACTTGATTAGACGTGGTGCTACTTCCAAAGTAACCAACGACTAATTTGTCCAAAGAAGTGACGTGGTGCAAATCCCAAGGCTTCTACAACCATACCTTTCTGCAGAAAGCATATCTCTGCCCATACTTTTGGTGATGAAAAGTCATACAATCAAATATTATATTCAGCTGCACATCACTCAAGACATTTGAAAAAGCTATAAAAGGAGAACTACTTCAACATTTTGAAGCTGCTAATTCACTACTCATCTTTTGCTCATTGCTAGATCACTCAGAAAGAAATACACGCTTAATTCATAAAAGAGAAAATCTCTCAAGATCTTATTCATTTGATCTTTCATAAAACCACATAGTTTTTGTTGTACTTAATCTTAAGTGTAAACATTACAGTTGTGATATAGCTTGTTAGAAGCATTCAAACACTTGTTAGTTTACATTAATTTGTAAGAAGTTCCTTAAGAAGACCAAGGTGTGGTCAGTAGTTCTTGAGAAGACTAAGACAGTTGTTCTTAGTGCTTTCTATTGTAATCAGTTGATCAATAGTGGATTAAGTCCTTGCAGAGAAAGGCAAATCATCTTTGATAAGGTGGACTGGAGTAGTTGAGTTCAACGAACCAGGATAAAAATCTTGAGTTGTTTTTATTACCATATTTCTTAAAACTCTTATTCAACCCCCCCCCCCTTCTAAGTGTTTTTCTCACTTTCAGAAAGGTGAATCGATAACCCAAAGAGTTGTAACCAGAAGCAGGATGTGTATCGACTATAGAAAACGGAATAAGGCAACTCGGAAATATCATTTACCTTTACCTTTTATAGACCAGATGTTGGAAAGATTGGCCAAAGATTCGTATTTCTGCTATCTAGACGGTTATTTGGGATTTTTCCAAATTCCTATTCACCCCGATGACCAAGAAAATACTACATTCACCTGTCCTTATGGCACTTTTGCTTATCGACGAATGCCGTTTGGACTCTGCAATGCTCCAACAACGTTCTAGAGATGCATGATGGCAATCTTCGCGGATTTCATAGATGACATCATGGAAGTGTTTATGGATGACTTATCTGTATGCAGACAAAGTTTTGAAGGTTGCTTGTCGAACCTAGAGACGGTACTCGAAAGATGCGCGAAAGTGAACCTTGTTCTCAATTGGGAGAAATGCCATTTCATGGTCCGACAAGGCATAGTTTTAGGACACATCATATCTGACAAAGGGGTTGAGGTTGA
This sequence comes from Lathyrus sativus, assembly GCA_963859935.3. Classification (NCBI taxonomy): domain Eukaryota; kingdom Viridiplantae; phylum Streptophyta; class Magnoliopsida; order Fabales; family Fabaceae; genus Lathyrus; species Lathyrus sativus. The sequence continues at coordinate 442,002,951 of OZ012737.1, forward strand.
CAAAGCAAAAATAGAAATTATAAAGGATCTTCAACCTCTGAAAACCGTACGAGAAATACGAAGCTTTTTAGGACACGTCAGATTTTACCGACGATTCATAAAAGATTTCTCAAAAATTATAAAACCTCTGACATGTCTGTTGATGAAAGATGTTGAATTCGTTTTCGACAAGGACTGCTTGGAAGCATTCGAAACTCTAAAAATAGCCCTCATTACCGCACCAATCATGCAACCACCAGACTGGCAACTACCATTTGAAATCATGTGTGATGCGAGTGATTATGTTGTAGGTGCAGTTCTAGGACAAAGGAAAGACAAGAAGCTTCACACAATCTACTATGCCAGTAGAACTTTAGATCCTAGCCAAATGAACTACGCCATGACAGAGAAGGAACTTCTAGCAATTATGTTCGCCCTCGACAAATTCCGTTCCTATTTGGTAGGAGCGAAAATCATCATCTACACAAACCACGCTGCCATTAGGTACCTGATAAGCAAAAAGGATGCCAAGCCGAGGTTATTGCGATGGATCCTATTGTTACAAGAGTTTGACTTAGAAATCAAAGATAAAAAAGGAACCGAGAACGTAGTGGCCGATCATCTATCCCGAATAGACGACATTAAGCCAGAATCAGTGCCTATCCACGACGATTTCCCCTATGAACGCCTGATAGCCAAAATGGAAAGCGATATGCCACACTTAATCTCGGAAGAACCAGAACTAGAAAAAGCCGTGGAAGTCGTCTACGCACAAGTCACCCTGCCTTGGTATGCTGATATTGTAAACTACTTAGCCGCAGGCGTGCTCCCACTGGACTTCAGTTATCAGCAAAAGAAGAAATTCTTCCACGACTTAAATCATTATTATTGGGACGAACCTCTGCTTTTCAAGAGAGGAGCCGACAATATATTACGTCGATGCGTCCCGGAGGAAGAAACTGAAGACGTCATCTCTCAGTGTCACTCCGCCCCTTACAGAGGACATGCCAGTACTTCAAAGACATGTGCGAAAATCCTACAATCTGGCCTATTTTGGCCCAGCATTTGGAAAGATGTCCATGCTGCTATACTAAGATGCGACCGGTGCCAACGCACTGGAAACATTTCGAGGCGCGACGAGATGCCCCAAAAAGGCATCTTGGAAGTGGAAGTCTTTGACGTATGGGGGATCGATTTCATGGGTCCATTCCCGTCTTCTTTTGGATATAAATACATACTCGTCATTGTCGACTATGTATCGAAATGGATTGAGGCTGTTGCCGCTCTAACTAATGACACGCGAGTAGTTATCAAACTCTTTAAGAATACCATCTTTCCCAGATTCGGTGTACCCAGACTTGTCATCAGTGACGGTGGTTCACACTTCATAGCGCGAATTTTTGACAAAATGCTATCGAAATATGGAGTAAAACACCGTGTTGCAACACCGAATCACCCGCAGACCAGCGGTCAAATGGAGGTCTTCAACAGAGAAATAAAGCAAATCTTGGAAAAGACAGTCGCCACCTCCAGGAAAGATTGGTCATCAAAATTAAACGATGCTTTATGGGCCTATAGGACCGCTTACAAAACACCGATAGGAACTACACCCTTTAAATTAGTATATGGGAAATCATGTCACCTGCCAGTGGAACTTGAGCACAAAGCTTTTTGGGCTATTAAGACGCTAAACCTCAACTACACTGAAGCAGGCGAGAAACGGATCTTGAATCTGCATGAATTGGAAGAACTTAGATTGGACGCATATGTGAATGCCCGCATATACAAGGAAAGAACCAAAAAGTGGCACGATAAGCGTTTAGTCCGGAAACAGTTCAGTGTGGGAGACGTCGTGCTCCTATTCAATTCAAGATTGAAACTCTTCCCATGAAAACTAAAGTCAAGATGGTCAGGTCCTTTCGAGATAACTAAAATCCTTCACAGTGGAGCTGTCGAAATTAGCGATAAAACCAATGCACCATTCATAGTCAACGGACAATGTTTAAAGCACTATAATCGAAATGACAACAGTAACCACGTGAGCAGTGTGAAACTGCTAGAGCTTCCTGCTCAACATCCCGACTAGCTTGTCACCAAGCTATCGTCAGGCTTTTGACGTTAAAAACAACGTTGAATGGGAGGCAACCCATTTCCCTCGTTTTTCCCTCTTAGTTTATTTACTTTATGTTTTCCATTTGATTCATACTTTTATTTTCTTTATTTTTATCACCTTCTGTTTCTAAAAATTTAATTTGAGTAAATGTGTTTTCAACTATTTATAGGATTTTAAAGCCTTCCTACTTCTCTCCTTTTTATCTGACTAACTCTCGAGTATGGCTAACATCGACTACACGGTTACCATTTTTAGAGGACCAGCTCAGCAAGCCAGATTTGAGGCTCTGACTCAGAGAGGCATCGCTTTGACCCTTTACTATGATGGATCCACTATGGATCAGTTAGGAATTCACGATAGCATCCTCTATTTGTTTAACCAACTAGGCTGGGAGCGAACTGCTCTAAAAACCCGTTTTGTCACCTATCGCAAACTCACGTTCGAATTCCTTAGCTCCCTAGGCTACAGACCCGAATACGGCTATGGATCCACCAAGGAGCTGATATTCTTTAGACTGTTTGGGACAGAATTCACATACGACTGTAAGTCACTAGCTGACCTCTTAGGTTTCCCTAGCGGACCCTTCGTGTATACTGATGCTTAAGAAGTTGATATGGATATCGAGTTAGATTATTTCTAGGGTACCATTACAGGTAATTATCACCCTGAGCCGAACGACATGAATTCTAACGAGATACATAATCCTGCACTCCGCTACTTCCATAGGATATTATCCCATACCCTCTTTGGGAAGGAGGAAAACGTTACCGCAGTCTCTAAGGAAGAGTTGTTCATCCTGTACTATGCATCACAAGGTCGTCCCGTCAATGTTGTACCGTTTATGATGAGAACCTTCGAAAAGCTTACTCAAGAATCGAATTCACCTATCCTTATAGGAGGCCTCGTCACCATGATTGCACATGAAATTGGACTTAGGTACCAGCTGAATAGAATCAAGTTTTCTGGCCAGATCAGACCTATGGACATACCATTTTACTTTAACCAACGTATCATAGGTAACTTAGGACCTGAAACTTACGAGTACCTCATTGTTGACCGACCTGTTCAACTTTTCACATTGCCTAACCATGAGATGACAAGTGTCCACAACTGAAACAATTGGATGTATGAATTGGATGAGCCTATGGGTCCTACCTCACCTCATTCTACACCTCAGGCTTACATGTATGACAACGATCATATATCAGAAACTTAAAACTTTATGTATTATGAGGACTATGTGTCAGAAGCTGAGACCGACCCTGAGACTCCTCCAAATTACCATAATTTCCCTGACCCCGTTCCTGACCAACAAACAGAAAAGCTGAACACCATTCTGAAAACAATGGACGATGTCAAGTTGGAAATTACAGCAGTAAAGGATGAGCTAACAAAACTGCAAACAGATGTCACAACCTTCATGGACGTAGTTTGTGATCAGTTCGACTTCATTACTCAACAGCTTGACAAACTGAAGCAGCAGAAGGATTGACAACTTTAGTTTTATTTTAGTTTTTAGTTTTTACTGCATTCTGAACTATTTCCCGTTTTCTGTTTTTACAATTTGAACTAAATTTTAATTCTTGTATTCCATTTCACATTTACTTTAATTAATGAAATTTATTTTGCATTTTTGTTTTTATCCAAAATTCTTCATTTACAATTCATTATTTGGTTTGATATACTGGCTTACAATAAGAATCAATATTACTACATCACTCTAGTACGAACCACAAAGCACAAATTCTGCAGCTGCAGAATTTGCTGCTATGACGACCGTCACGGCCCCGTTACGCTCGTCACGAGCCTCACGATCGTGACGCCCCTCACGATTGTCACACGATTAAATTCTGCTAAATAGCAGAATACGATCGTTCCACAAATTTTCCCCTCTTTTACTTCCCACTCACGTTCCAAATCCCTATATGTTTTCAACTTCCCACTACCTCCACAATAACTTTCTCATTCATTACATTCAATCCCATCATTGCTCGCTTCACCCGTTCACCTACAAATCCTTCCATATAAACTCCCAGTTCTCATCTCATCCATTACATAGAAAAGAACCACTCTCCCTAATCACTCTCTCTTCCACTTCCTTCACACTAAACAACAGAAACAATGGCATGCCATGGTGAACTTCCAAACATGTCTAACATCGTTTTCAGAGACGGCGAAAGAGGCGAACAACAGCGAGCCAACTATGTTTCATTCTATCAGCGCTCTGTACAACCGACTCGGTACGCTGATGTTGCATGCTTAACCGAGTTGGGCATTCTGGAAGGCGTCCAATGAATGCTGCAGAATGCCGGTCTTTGGTTTCTCTGCACAACCCCGCAGCCAACGTACGAACAATTTACCCTGGAGTTCCTGAGTTTGTTCTCGTACATCACGCCTACTGGCGAAACTAACCAGCTCACCGGTGTTGCATGTTTCCGCTTGTTTGGATGGGATTATTAGCTCAACCAAACTCAGCTTGCTCAGATGCTACAATTCCACCATGGTGCAGATGCTCACTGTCGTGTTCCCTCGGAGCACTTCTTTCAGGAAGCCTTCGCACTTTGGAACCAACTTACCGACACCACCACCGATGGCTGGGACAGCCTTAATGCCACATACATCCACCACCCCGCCATCTGCTACTTTCACCGGGTGCTCGGTAACACTATCTTTGCACGAGATAGCAACCACAAGGTTAACTCCAAGGAGCTGTTCTTTCTGCAGTGCATCTTTGCTCCGGAAGCCATCAACGCCGCCCCATTTCTGTTGACCCACATCCAGGAAAACTGTGGCCGAGGCTCAAAGCCTTTCTACTTCGGAGGTATCGTCACTTCCATTGCCGTGTCCCTCGACCTCGGTAATCGCCTCCAGGACCTCTCGTCCCTGCCTCCTGTCTTTCTCGATATCGACTACTGCCGTTCCTCCCACCTCATCAAGGTCCGAGCCGACAGAAGATATCATCTGGTGGTTCGCAACCGCACTATCCGCAGCATCATCCTACCATTCCGTGACCGCGCCCATCCTTAGAACAGAGCCAACTGGCTCTTTGACCCACCGGCACCAGAGGCTAATGCTGCAGCACCTCAAGAAAACATTCAAGTGCCCGTAGATGAGATACAGGAAGAATTGGACAGAGCTGCTCAGGCTGATGCTCCACAACAACCACCTCCTGAAGGTCCTTCATCCCATCATCGCCGCCGACCCGAGACCGAAGCAACCAACGAGGAAATCCTTCGCAGCATTTGGCAACAAAACGAGACAACAACCCAGCTCGAACATCGTCACCAAGAACAACACCAGCAGGTGATAGATTTGTTGGTAGCCCAAGGGGAACGCCTCAATAACATAGTTGATGAGATGACCGCTCTAAATGTTCGTGTGGACAACCTACGCGACGCCATCTTTCACACCGACGCTCTACACCCCCACGACCCGAGGAGGACGAGACAGAGCGTAGTGTACTTTTATTTTTTGCATTTTTCTTTTTTGTTGTTGTACACCTTCCACATTCGTTCCAAAGCAGTGAGGACACTGCTTGGGATGGTGTGGGAGCGGCACTGTATTCCCATTCATTTCTGATATGTACTCTATTTCCATTTCAATTATTTTAATCCAGTAATTTCAATTCAGTTCAATAAAGCGCAATTTTTATATTCTTTTCCGTTACGAGAGCTTCCCCCGCTTTATCCGTTTTCCTCGAGCTATACAAAAAATTTTCCAAAAAAAACCCGATGCAACACTCGATGCGCCAAGATTAAGGCCGAGTCAAGGAAACTCGAGAACGATTGCTAACGATACCAATACCGCTTTGACACCTTAGACCTCCGGTTTATGCGAGTCAGTTCCACTACCTACTATACCAAAGCCTCAGGTTCAAGCACCAAGCGAAGCCCTTAGTAGTTTATACAAGCAATCAACACCTCCTTAAGCACATACCACGTGGAAAACCGATGCAAATAAGTGATTGGTAAGATCGTAAAGAAAAGAATTTCTCCGCAGCCATATAGTGATTATCTACCTCTGATATCTCGGAATAACAAAAAAAAAGCTCATAAAGAAAAGAAGTTCTCTGTCAGTTGGTCCATAGGTCTCTGGTTATGGACTCGGTAGTGCGAATTACGGTTCGATCCCCCACAACTTACAAAGAGGACATATCAAATGGTACCGCACTTGTGCACCAGACCCCGTATAAAGAAAAGACTGAAATCACTAATAGGCTATTCCACTACGTGCGTGCAAAGAGGTAAAGGGCTTAATGTGATTGCGTTGGAATGAAACATAGTAAAACTTGGTACGATGAACTTAACACCGAGCTACAGCAGCATGATTAGAACCGGCTCGTATAAGAAGGAGGCCTTCGAGAGAATTACCGCTTAGTGTCACTGCCGTATGCGTGTTGTTATAAATCCTCTCCAAATTCCCGACTCAACGCCTCTAAAGCTACTTTGAAAACGCATCATGTAGCTGCATCGTCTCAGCTCTTATGCTTTTTGCTTAAGGACAAGCAAAGATTCAAGTTTAGGGGAGTTTGATAACGCGAAAACATATATATTAAATGCCATGATTTTATGCTACTAATAGTTAATTTCACCCCGATTTCGGGCTTCTCCACATTGTTTGTTAAGTATTTTCTGCAGGTTTATGAAGTTCAAACTCAAATGAAGTAAGACAAAGAAAACAAATACTAGAAGACACAAAACAGAAGAAAAAGGACGGAAAAAAAATAACAGAAATGGATTTTGCTGATATGACGGTCGTCACAGGTCCCTCACGACCGTCACGAGTGTCACGAACGTCATGTGCATCATGAACGTCATGTGTCCTTCACGATTGTCACGAGTGCAAAAACAGCTTAACGTCCACTTTTGAGAATGTGCAGCAGAAGCCCAAAAACAGAATCACGACTCCCTGGATTCTCTCACCCTCAACTGCACTTCCTGAGGTAGTTCACGTAGGAAACATTCACTATAAAAGGAGAGCTTGAGGACTGAAACAAGGGAGCCGCATTGAAGGCCACAAAGTGCTGCCCAATTTACTACAAAAAGCCTTTCTTTGTTCCTGCTTTGTTTTTCCTTTATTTTTCCTTTAAGATTCAATTTGTACTACTTTCTTTAAACTTTCCGTACATTAATCGTCACTGGAGTAATATTGCCGACATTGTGGGGGATTATTCAAGTGCAGAAGCAGAATTGTTTACAGGTTTCATTATTATTAATTAATTCCATTTGCTTTATAGTGTATGTTTACATATTCTGTTGCTTTAATTTAATTATATCTACTTTAAGATTCATGTCTAGCTAAACCATATCGATCGGTATATAATGAATTAGTAGGACGAGATTCGATAACATCCAGTGTATTTCCCCTTTTTCAAACTTGTTTCTGGCCATAATTTTTAATCTGAATTTGTTAAACCAAACTTCGTCGCGACAGCGAGAATTTGTTTAAAGTAATCTCGCCACGACAGTGGGAGATTCATTAAGGTATGAACCGACATGCGAAAGCTGAGGCTAGGACCAGATAGTAAAAACTAGGCATCTATTTTAAATACAGCAAAAGCGCTTTAAAAGAGATTAGAACTCAATGGTTTTCAAAAATCAATTTTAACCCCGAACGGGATAGCGAAAGCATACATTCCGCGTTAGAGCTGCGACTAGCATCAAAAACCAACGTGAGACAAAGGTCTTTAAACCGTTATTTTCTTCTGAAAACTATTTCGAATTTATTAAACTACGCCGGTGACTTGTCGAATCCTCGAAGAACTAAGGCATTGCATACCGATCTCCCGTATTAATATTCTAAGAAGCCTTTTAGCCTTTCTTTTATTTAGCCTTTACTTATGCATTTTTACCCTTAAACCATATCCAACCTAGCTAAACATAGTAACGCCCGAGAACACTAGTTTGATTACGAGTCCCTGTGGGATCAATATCTTTTATTACTACGCGATAGACTGTGCACTTGCAATTAGTTCGGTTAGACTAAGAAAGTTGTGATCAATGAAACCATGATCAAGATGAGAATTGGATAATAGGCTTAGGAAGCAAGCAACACAAGAATAAATCTCAACCAAAAGCATCAAAATGATCATGCAAAAAGCAAACACAAACAAGTTCTCAAAGTGGCATCTCATTCAAGGCAAACTCAAAGTACAAACAATGAGTACCAAATCACCTTGAATGAGTTCCAAAGTCGAAGCAAAAGTGATAACAAGAGAAGAAGGTTGGCAAACCAAAGAAGAAGAGGAAACAAGACAAGTTTCAAGGTAGGGCATGGGAAAGAACCTAAGTTCAAACCACTTTCAACATTAAAGACAAATGGAAAGCCCTAACTAGGAGAAACTTGTAGCACAAACCAACCAAATTTAGGACCTATAAACTTGCAACTGACAACTTCAACATGTTAAGAATGTGAATCAAGAGGTGTTGAGAGCATATGGGATCCACAAGGGTCATTTCTCAAGAGAACTAGGTCAACTAGTTTGTATGAACCTCCATTAGGGTGACTTGACTTGCAAGGTTCACCAAAAATAGGAAAATGGTTCAATAAATGCCAAATAAAATACACGAAGCTCACAAATAAGTTGGAAACCATAGGCTAAATGATCAAAACCAAAATCCAATCAAAGCATCACCAAACGAATTGATCCACTAGGGTGCTCCACTTTGAAAGGCATTTATCGAGGGTCAAACAAAAACAAATGAAAGTCAAACAAAAATAGGTCAAACCTTGACCAAAACCAACCTCAGAGGCACCTCAACTCATCATCAAAATAAGGAGAAGCCTCATTCATAGGTGGTAGCAATTGGGCAACAAACAAGCAAGAGTGAAATGGAAATCACATTAAAAACACCTGCAACCATTAAATTCAAATTAAATTGAAAAATAAATGGACATTCAAAATAAAAATTATACAAAATTAGTTAACATTTCAAGGTATCTAAAAATATTTTTATTTGAATTTTATGAGCATTGGAGGTATTTTTAACAATTAAAAATGTAAACAGAAGTAAAATAAAGAAAATAATAACAATTAAGAGGCCAAGGGGTGCAAACAACACTGAAAACACGTTGGAAATCACTGGGCTGATCAAAAGGGGGTGCGTATAGCATAAAAAGCCCAATCCACCCAGCTGAAATCAAAGCGTTGCATTTCATTTATTGACGTGGAAGTCAATATCCACGCGTATGAGTCAAGCAAATGATAACACGTCGCACCTGCAGTCAATAATTCCACGCCTGCTAACTCATATCTGACTGAGTAAAGACCAGACGCCGGAGCCCTAGCTCCGGTCGTCTTCTCCGGCGAGGTGGCCGGAGTTCAGGTCACCAAAAGTTCACCAAACTTCACAAATTTTATACCAAATTAAAGCTGAAGTGATGTAGATCTCAAATCCACGGTTCATTTATCTTAAACAAGCATGAACAAAGAGAATCGAACTAAACAAAATCAAGGTGCACATCTGAGATCTTCATCAAACATGAAAATGAAACCATCAAACATTTCCTACACGAGGTAGGGCTTTAGATGCAGCCAACATGGTCTTAATTCAATGCCTAACATGAGAGAAATTGGAAGAAGAAAGTTACCTAACGGAGACACTCCGTTGGTGCTTCAACAGCTTGATTCCTTGCTTGCAAACGTGCAGATCCACTCTAATTAGCTCAAGGAAGAAGAATCTCACTTCAATTGGCTTTAAATTGCTCTGAAAACTAATTCACGATTTTGAATTTCTTTGGAGAACTTGAAAATGGAAGTTGCTGCTCCTAGCTCCAAAACGCCCGTTTGAGCTCTCAAGTTTCAATTTCAGCTTATATATGTTGGAAATGGAAAGGAATTGGAGGCCCATGAAGCCTCATTTGGCTGAATTTTGAAAATGCCCAAAAATTTGAATATTTCATGCACACGTGAAAAAGCTAGCTAACACACATGAAAACCATTTGGATTTGCAACTGGTAAGTTGAATTTCACAATGTGATTAGATTGGGCTATTGATTTAGTCCAATTTGAAAGTTTGAATGTGAAACTTCCTTGTGAAGTAATTTGAAAATACACGTATTTTTGCTAGAATGGACCAAAATAACTTTGTGCATTTCACTTGTTGAAGCAATGTGAACAAAATTGAATCAAAATAAGTCATGTAAGTGGCCCATAATGTATTCAATTGAAATCACCTTTAAAAATCCATATTCACTTGAAAATTCTCATCCAATGTCCATAACCAAGCATAATTCACACCAACCTTGAGTTCTAGAGTGTAAATGAGGTCATTTGGAGCAGCTTTCATGTTGGTTGAAGTTTCATTTGAAGTACTTAAGTGGATGAAAATGACCCATAATCAAAATGGCTTATAATCAAAGTTTCCCAAAATACCCTTGCCTTATAAGATCCATAACTTAAGTTCCACAAATGATATCAAGGACTTCTAGGACTTTTTGGAAAGCTAAGATCATGAGGAATAAATTTCATGTTCTTCAGAGGTTGAAGAGAAACATGATTCTAGGTTAAAAGTTCCTTGGAAGTGAGTTGACTTTTGTTGACTAAAAAATATGTTCGTCTGAGACTTGTAACCTGATGTCATCATAACTTGAGTTCCACAAATCCAATGGATGAGTTATAGTACTCAAAAGAAAGCTTAGAACATGCCCTACAAGTCTCATGTTTACTTGAAAATGATATTGAACTTGTATCTTGAGATAAATGGTCCTTGAAGTTGAGCACTAAAGAAGAGGATTTTACACTGAGGTTCTTTGAAACCCTAATTTAGTAACTTCTTAGACTCTTGATTATCCTTGATTTAAACTTGATATGATATCCTAGATGTTTCAAAATAACTTCCCATGACTCCAATGACTTAAAACCAAGTCCCAAACTCCTTCAAGTCCACAGTTGACCTTGAACTAAGAAGATGAAACCCTAGGTGCACACCTTTTGACTACAACTTCTTGCAAGTGAAATGAATGCCTAGACAAGCTCCACAATGACTTCAAAAGCACTCTATGAGCTTCTCAAACACCTCTTGTTCATAACCATGAACTTGTGAACCCCTGATGATCCACATTGACCCCCAAGATAGGAGGTGAGCAACACTTGTCAATCTTCTCCCTCAGAGAGCTTTGACAACTTCTTGATGATTGTAAGCATTAGATAACTTGAATAAGCACTCTTGGTTGAGCATGATACCCCTGATAACCTTCTCTTGAATGACACACCTCCCTTGATCCCCTGCAAAAGATAAATTCTATGCAAATGCAAATGCTAAAGAAAGAAATGAAACATAGGCAAAGTAAAGAAAAGGTTGGGCAAATTTTGGGGTACAACAACTGCCCCTATTCAAGAGACTTGGACCTGACTGGGTGAAAAGAGAACGAATTTCAAACAATCAAGGTAAAAGACGGTTGAATAGCAAAGAACCCAGAAATTTGCCAACCACAGAAATAGAACTGCAAACTGTTACTGGAACAAAAATCTCCAGAAATAACTAAATTTGATAATTGCAACGGCAACAAACTAACTGACTACCAATCAACAAGCATCGACACGCAGTCGGAAGAAACATATGCTAATGCACAAGAAATAACACTAAGTTGATAAGATCATCTGATATCATCATCAGGCATCTATTGAAAACAATAGGTATCAAACCCGAAGGCCGGCTCAGCACGAAGCTGAGAAAAACATCTGACATCGTTGTCAGGCATCTGTTAAATAAAAACAGGCATCGAACCCAAAGGCCGGTTCAACACGAAGTTGAGAAAAACATCTGACATCACCGCCAGGCATCTGTTAAACAAAAACAGGCATCGAACCCGAAGGACGGCTCAACACGAAGTTGAGAAAAACATCTGCTAACCAGCAGGCATTCGCTAAATAAAAGCGAGCATCGAACACGAAGACTGGATCAAGACGCAGTTGAGAGTAACATCTGACATTACCGTCAGGCATCTGTTAAATAAAAACAGGCATCGAACCCGAAGGCTGGCTCAACACGAAGCTGAGAAGAAACATCTGACCTCGCCGTCAAACATCTGTTAAATAAAAACAGGCATCAAAGCCGAAGGTCGGATCAACCTGCAACTGAGAACTTCTTTTGCTAACCAGCAGGCATTCGCTAAATAAAAGCGAGCATCGAACCCGAAGGCCGGATCAACATGCAGTTGATAAGTGAACTTAATGACAATTCACAAAAGAAACTCCGCTGAGGAAAGAGAAACTTAAACAAGCAGCTCTGTTGGGAAGCACATGATAAAAATGAACTCATCTATCAAAGATTTTGCCATGGTCTGGATACCATACGGGCTTAAGAATATAACGACATTTGTCGGGGTCTGGATACCACATGGGCAAAGAACGACAACATTTTTCCGGGGTCTGGATACCACACGGGAAAAGAACAACAACATTTGATGGGGTCTGGATACCGCACGGGCAAGGTAAATCAACACAAATTGCCATGGTCTGAACACCACACGGGCCAAAGCAAATCAACCATCTGTTGGAGATACACCTGAAAACAAAGAGGTAACAACCTGGCTTATGTTTCAGATGCATATGTTTGAAAATGGCGTAATGCTCCATACGAAATGGAAATGCTACGCGTTTTTGAGAATTATATGCACAATGCAGATGCACCGAAACCGAATCAGCAAAATAAATGCTGAAGGGACAAAGCCAACTCCGCCAGGGGAGAAATGGAACATGCCAATTATGATTGGACTTGTGTTGGGAAATAAGCTCTGGATGGCCTTTCAGACTACCACTTCTAGGGAACAAACGACCCTACTAAGGAGATAGCACAACATTCCAAACAACAACTCTACTCTGTCGGATATCAAATCAAATCCTGCTGAGAGAAAATGCCTTGAACGGCCTTCCAGAATACAACTCTTCTGGGGAATAACCGACCCGATCGGGGAAAGACAACCAAACGTTGGAGACAAGTCTAACCTATTGGGGAAATCAACGACTCTGTCGGGGATAACAATCAACCACTGAGATTCACTTTGCTTTACCGAGAAAAACAACCCTGAACGGCCTCCTAGAACACCGAAGTCCTTCTAGGGTACAAAATACACCTCTGGGAACAACCCTGCTCTACCAAAGATCAAAAATCTGACCTACCGGGGATTACTCAGTTGGGGATAACCGAATAGGATTTACCGGGAAACCGATCCCAAACTCTTTTTGTTGAGGATAGAGAATATCAATTTCCGAATCAAACCTGATCTGCGGGGAAGAAAAACCATTCTTCTTGCTTCTTTGGGGATTAGGAGTCAATGGGAAAATATTCCAAAACTCGCTTTGACTCTATCAGGGAATCTACCTCTGCTTAGAGAATGAATCCACTTTAAACCCTGAGGGGATACCAAGTCATATGCCTAGACTTTGTGAGGAATCAAAATCCTGAACTTGCTCCACTGCTAGGAAACAGTTCCAAACTTGCATGGTGGAGAGAAATCTAATCTCGACTCGCTGAGGAGTAAACGCGTACCTGCAACCTGCTGGGGATACGAGCATATACCTGACTTGCACGAGTGATATCAACCTCGACCTTCTAGGGATGATTCTACCCTGCTGGAGAATTCAGTCTTGAACTGCCGAGGAATGAGTGTATACAAACAATCTGCTGGGGAGAAGTGTACACCCTCTACCTGCACATATTTTCCGGTAGAAACAAGCCTTTCCTGGGGAAAAACTGAGTCTCAACTATACATCTTTTCCTCTGGGAATGGTGATCCTACTGGGGATACACCTCTGGAAATTTTCACAGAGGGTAACCACCCTGCAAATGAACAAGCAAACAAGATATCCTGCACAAAGGGAGCTATTTCGGTCATCATCTGTGACATTGTTCAAATAAATCAAAGTTTTAATGATTATCGGCCGAAGTCTGCAAGTTTATGTATGCATAGTTCTATTAAAACATCGGGCATTTTTCCGCAAACAAAATAGTAAAGGCTAAAGCGAAAACAATAATTCACTGAATAATATATGCTTTATTTACAAAAGGCCTGTAAATAGGCAAATTTTACAACAGATGCAACCCCTGAATAGAGGAAGCTGCGCAATTTTTTTTTACAGAAATGCATAGAAATATACAAAATGTCAACAATGTGGCACATACAAACATCATGAGCTGATCCATCTATGACTCATCCTCTGAAGAGATTGATTCGGATAAATGGCCCTCAAGTCCTCCCTCAATCCACTATACTCTGAAGATCAATTCGCAGACCGCAGTCGTTTACTTTTCAAATCCCTAACTTTTGCCTGAATCGCCCTTGCGGGTTTTCAATTCACCGGGATACCCATTTTTTCCAAAGTCTCATTTTTAAGTTTTCAACTTTGCGGGTTTACATCTTTTATTTTTATCCCTAATTTTTTCCCGAACCCATTCTTTTTATGGTTCGCCGGGATGCTCCATTTTTGCCTAGATATTCTTTTTCATTCCAGCAGGTCTCTTTAAGCAAAGTATTTTTTAACCGCGTCTGTGTTCACAGGGGATGTGAAATCTTCACCATCCATGGTTGAAAACAGTAAGGCTCCCCCGGAGAAAACCTTCCGCACGACATATGGACTTCATAGTTGGGAGTCCATTTGCCCCTGTGATCTGTTTGTGGAGGGAGAATCTTCTTCAATACTAACTCGCCCGTCTGAAAGCTTCGAGGGCGCACCTTCTTGTCAAAAGATTTCTTTATCCGACTCTAATATAACCGACCATATGCAATGGATGCCAGCCTTTTCTCGTCCATCAGGCTAAGCTGATTCAATCTGTTCCTTACCCATTCTGCCTCATCCAACTTGACGTCGACCAGAACTCTCAAAGAAGGAATCTCGACTTCTAATGGTAGGACAACTTCCATACCATACACCAGCGAGAAAGGAGTTGCCCCAGTTGAAGTTCGTATCATGGTACGATATCCGTGCAATGCAAAAGGCAACATCTCGTGCCAATCCTTATAGATTACAACTATCTTCTGCACTATCTTCTTAATATTCTTATTGGCCGCTTCCACAGTGCCGTTCATCTTCGGGCGATAAGGAGATGAGTTGTGATGCTCAATTTTGAAACTCTGGCACAATTCCTTCATCATCTTGTTATTCAAGTTCGAACCATTATCAGTAATGATTATTTCGGGCACTCCGTAACGAGAGATAATGTCCCTCTTAATAAACCGGGCTACCACTTGCTTAGTGACATTAGCATAGGAAGCTGCTTCCACCCACTTGGTGAAGTAATCAATGGCTACCAGGATGAAGCGATGTCCATTAGATGCGGTGGGATCGATCTTGCCAATCATGGCAATGCCCCACATGGAAAAGGGCCAAGGAGACGCCATGACATTCAACGGACTTGGCGGCACATGAATCTTGTCAGCATAAATTTGGAACTTATGGCACTTCTTTACATACTTGAAGAAATCCGACTCCATAGTCAACCAATAATACCCTACTCGTAACAGCTTCTGAGACATGGCATGCCCGCCAGCATGTGTACCAAAAGCACCTTTGTGGACCTCTTCCATAAGCAGACTCGCTTCTTTTTTGTCCATGTATCTTAAAAGCACTAAGTCATGATTCTCCCTGTAGAGTACACCATCCTGGTTCAGATAGAAATTTCCATCCAACCTCCTCAGAGTCTTCTTATCCTGGGTCGACGCCCCTGGCGGATACTCTTGGTTCGTAAGGAAATTCTAGATATCGTAAAACCATGGCTTGCCATCAGAAGCTTCCTCAATGGAGAATACAAATACCGTCCTATCAAGGCGCGAGATGACTATTCTTGGAGCATCATTCCAATGGTTCACCTTGTACATTGAGGACAACGTTGCCAGAGCGTCTGCCATTTGGTTCTCTGCTCTCGGCACTTGGTGAAACTCTACCCGATCAAAGAAAGGTAACAACCTCCTTGCATAGTTCATATAAGGAATCAGATTAGGATGCCGAGTCTCCCATTCTCCTTTGATCTGGTTGACAACTAGCGCTGAATCGCCATACACGTCTAGATTCTTGATCCTCAGATTAATGGCTTCTTCCAACCCTATAATGCACGCTTCGTATTCGGCTTCATTATTGGTGCAGGGAAAAGTTAACCTGGCAGTGAATGGTATGTGAAAACCATGAGGAGTTGTGATAATTGCCCCAATTTCGCTACCATAAGAGTTAACAACACCATCAAAAATCATTTGCCATTGGGAACCCTTCTCCGGACCTTCATCGGGTAATGGTTCATCACAATCCTTCATCTTTAAGAACATGATGTCTTCATCCGGAAATTCAAACTTCATCAGTTGGTAATCATCAATCGGCTGTTCAACAAGATATTCCGACAAAACACTCCCCTTGATAGCCTTCTAGGAGACGTACTAAATGTCATACTCTGTCAAAACCATCTTCCATCTGGAAACTCTCCCCGAAAGTGCTTGCTTTTCAAAGACGTACTTAATCTGATCAATCTTTGAAATCAGCATGGTTGTATGATTTAGCATATACTGTCTCAGGCGTTTGGCAGCCCAGGTGAGTGCGCAACACGTTTTTTTTCCAACATTGAGTACCTGGATTCACAATCTGTGAACTTTTTACTCAAGTAGTAAATTGCATGCTCTTTTCTTCCAGTCTCGTCATGCTGACCGAGAACACAACCCATGTTGTTCTCAAGAACCATTAAATACATTATCAATGGTCTTCCAGCTACTAGAGGTATCAGTGTCGGAGGCTCCTGCAAATATTCTTTTATTTTATCAAATGCCCTTTGGCAATTTTCGTTCCAGACAACCGCCTGATCTTTCTTTAACAATTTGAACATGGGTTCACATGTGGTGGTGAGATGAGATATGAACCTAGCAATGTAGTTCAATCTACCCAAGAAACCACGAACCTCTTTCTCCATTTTCGGCGCTAGCATATCTTGTATAGCTTTTATCTTTGCAGGATCGGCCTCGATTCCTTTTTCACTGACAATGAAACCCATCAACTTTCCCGACCGTACACCAAAAGTGCACTTGTTTGGATTCAACCTCAGTCTGAATTTTCTTAGCCTCTCAAACAACTTTAAAAGATTATCAGATGTTCCTCCTCCGTCTATGACTTTACAATCATGTCATCAACATATACTTTAATCTCATGATGAGTCATATCATGAAAGAGAGTCACCATAACCCGCTGATAGGTTGCCCCCTGCATTTTTCAACCCAACAGGCATTACCTTATAACAGAAAGTCCCCCACGGTGTGATGAAAGTTGTTTTCTCCATATCCTCTGGCGCCATTTTAATCTGATTATATCTGGAAAAACCGTCCATGAAGGAAAACACATAATATTGAGCAGTATTATCAACCAATACGTCAATGTAGGGGAGTGGGAAATCATCCTTCGGGCTCACTTTATTCAGATCTCTATAATCAACACACATCAGTACCTTACCATCCTTCTTTGGTACAGGTACGATGTTAGCGACCCAGGGAGGGTAAGTTGTTACGACGAGAAATCCTGCGTCCAACTGCTTTTGGACTTCTTCTTTGATTTTCACCGCCATATCTGGTCTGGTTCTCATGAGCTTCTGCTTGACAGGCGGACATTCTTCATGCAAAGGCAAGGGATGAACCACAATATCTGTGTCAAGACTGGGCATATCTTCGTATGACCAAGCAAAGATATCACTATACTCTCGGAGCATTTCAACTAATCTTTGGTTGACATCACTCTGCAATGCAGCCCCTATCCTGACCTCTCTCTTGGCTTCCTCAGTCTCCAAGTTGACGACTTCGATTTCCTCCTGATGAGGCAGAATGATTTTCGTATCTCATTTCAACAGCCTGGCTAACTCTTCTGGCAGGTCTTCATCTTCATCAATCTCTTCTTTGGCTTGAAAGATCGGGTTATCAAAGTCAAAGCGAGTCATAGACGATTATGGAGCGGTGTCATCTGCAATGTGAAACCTGCAATGATGATGATTTAATGCTTAAAATGATATGCAAACAAGCACAAACCACATTGCCATTTTATTGTTAAAATAAAACAGGAAAAACAGAGATCACAATATTTGAATGCAGAAAAATGCCCTTTGATTGATTGATAAAATGGTTGTTCAAACATAAACAATTAGGCCCTGGAGACAAAGACCACTATGCTCCGGGTAGAGCATAGGGCTACACAATAATCAAGAAAAAAAGTCATTACTCTTCTTTTGTCACTTGGATGACTTCTTTGGTGATCCATTTGTTTAGGCTCTGACCAGGAGTACACGGCCGGATCCATGTATCCATGTCGCAATCACTGTCACCGTCTTCATCAGATACAACATTGATTTGCTCAAAGATCACCTCTCTCCTGTTGAACTGGACGGGTCCCTTATAACGCGACGCGCTCTGTGAGGAAGAAGATGGGCTGTACCCTAGTCCAAATTTGTCTTGTTTGTTGGGGATGTTCAACACTTGGCCCCAACCTTGAGATGCCCCGACCTTCACCACTGCCTGGGCCTCTTTAAAGGATGACATGGCAACTTCCGGCGCCTTAGCCACAATTGGTGCTTTATCCTTGATTTGTACACTCTCGAAAGCCTAACATAACATTTCATGGATTTCTCCGTCCACTTCGACATATTTAAACAAAGACAAATGACTTATCATAATATCTTCTTCTCCATACACAGTAACAACACTGCCACCCACCATGTATTTCAACTTTTGGTGCAACGTAGACGTTACGGCGCCTGCCGAATGTATCCAAGGACGTCCCAGCAGACAACTATAAGCTGGCTGAATATCCATGATATAAAACACAACATCAAACACCTCTGGAACGACCTAGATTGGCAAAGTCAACTCCCCAAACACGGACCTTCTAGTCCCGTCAAACGCCCGTACCACCAAGTCACTTGGAGTACACATTATACCTCGGGTATCCAGTTTCATTAACGCTTTCTTGGGAAGTACATTTAAGGATGACCCGGTATCAACCAGCACGTGCGACATTACGGACCCTCTGCATTCAATAGAGATATGCAGTGCTAGATTATGATTTCGTCCCTTGGGTGTCAAATCCAAATCAGTAAAGCCCATCCCGTTACCAGCATTAACATGTGCCACTAATCCTTCGAGCTGGTTCATAGATATCTCCTGTGGCACGTAAGTTGTATTCAGTATTCTCAGAAGAGCATTTTTGTGTGCCTCAGAACACAACAACAATGACAGAATTGAGATATTTGACGGTGTTTATTGTAAGTGATCTACGATCTTGCAGTGACTCTTTCGGATCAAGCACATGAGTTCTTTCGCCTCCTTTAACAAGGACTCTTTCTCACCAGCTTGAGAAGTCTCTTCAACCACTACTTTACCTTTACCTTTGTCAGATTTTTCAGCGACCACTTCAGGAGATGAAAACACTCTTCCACTCCGGGTAATCCCACCAGCACCTACTAAGTTGTCCATAGAATCCAACGGTGAACTTTTCAGCTCTTGCTTCTGCCCATTATAGTAGACTTCAGCTCCATAATTCTAAGGAATCGCTTTAGTGCCCTCATAGGATACGGGTCCAGCTTTAGTAATAATGATGGTTGGCGGCCTAGGCGGCACAAAAATAATGATAGTCTTGTATGGAATCGAAATTATCGCAACTTCATTCTTTTCTTCACCCACTATTTTCTCTTCTTTCTTCTCTGACACTCTGTCAAATTGTGAGATACCCTCATTCATCAGCTTCTGAATATGATTCTTTAACTTCTCACACCCCTCAAGATGGACCAAACACTCTGCACAAGCTTTATCACACCCAAGAAATACCCCTCCACTCAACAGTTTATCCTTAACAAAGCTCAATAGAGTCTTCAACTCCTCAACATCATCTACCAGATTCAAACTCTCATCTTCAATAATGGCACTAACCCCGGCTGCCCCATGATTGGGCATGGGATTCTGCACTACATTGGGCACATCGTGAGAAAAGTTAATGGCTTTGCTGTCTATAAGGTCTTGAACCTTATGTTTAAATGCTTTACAGTTATCGATGTTGTGACCCGGGCACCAGAATGAAACTCACATCGAGCATTGGCATTGTAACCAGGAGGTGGTGCACCTGTCAAAGGAGCCAGAGTCCTTTTCTGTATCAACTGTAATTGCATTAAGTGTTGAAGCAGCTGCGAGTACGACATCGGTGGCGCATCAAACTGCCCTGCCCCGATCCTGAAATCTGCGAGGAGCATAATTTTGTTAATTCTGTTGTGGTTGTTGTTGTTGTGGTTGAGGTACCGCATGTATGGTAATACTTGTAACCCGAGGTTGCTGTTGACGGTATTGCTGACGCTGATTCCTGTTTCTTCCCCGGGAAATAGCTACTACATTAACTTCTCCCTCCCTCTTCTTATTTTCAAAGGTCTTTCTTCCTCCTCCAGCTGAGGATCCTTCACCAGCTTGAATACCCAGCTTAATTCCGTTCTCAACTCTTTCACCCGTAATAATTAGATCAGAAAAACTTCCCGACATGTTGCCAATTAGCTTCTCATAGTACACTCCCAGTAGTATGGCAACAAACATATCTATTAGCTCCCGCTCCACCATAGGAGGTTGCACTCTAGCTGCCAATTCACGCCACCTCTGGGCGTACTCCTTAAAGCATTCATTATTCTTCTGAGATAAATTCTACAATTGGACCCTGTTAGGTGCCAGGTCACTGTTGTATTGGTAATGCTTCACAAATGCCTCAGCCAAATCCCTCCAGCATCGGATGTTGAATGGTTCTAAGCTCATGTACCATTCAAGAGATGGACCAGAAAGGTTGTCCTGGAAAAAGTGCATAAGCAACTATTCATCGTCAGAATAGGCGGACATCTTACGATAGTAGGAACGAAGATGAACCCTAGGACAGGTAGTGCCTTTGTATTTGTCGAAATCAGGAACTTTGAACATCAAAGGTACTTTCAAATCTGGGATCAACCCCAGATTAGCCACATCCAATCCCATAGAGTTTTGATTTTCATAGCTTTTCATCTTCTCCTCGATCAGCTTAAACCTCTTGTCTGCCTCAGATGGCAGCCCTGCACCAACATTCCTTATAGAGAACACATCTTCTTGCTGATCCTCATCCCACTGAGGAACATTGTTACCATGCACAGCATACGCCATCTCAGGTATAGGGATTCCACCTACATTACCTCTGCCCGGAGGGATAACAACTGGAGGAATAGTATTAGCATGTGGCGTACCACCATCATTACGGGGAGGATTAGCAGCAGTTCCCCCGTGAAGCACACCATTCCCATCAACTCTGGAAATTAATGGTTGCACCAAGGTCCTCAGCTGCTCTTGGCCATTTGCAACACCCTGCATCAAATCCATGAACTGGTTCATCCTGTCACAGAGTTCTTGCATCTCAGCTTGCAGTTGCTCCATAATCTTACGTTGATTTCCCCGAGTGGTGTAATAATGAGTCGTCTGGTTGTCAATTTTGAAACAAACTAACAAACCACAGAGATAAGGTTAATGGTTCCGAAGCACATGCGATGCAAAAATGAAAAAATGATGCAGTATGCAGACATGTATATATGCGTTAGGGAAATTTCCCCCTCGATTCTAGTTCCACGAGAACAACATGACAATGGAGAGCTAACAGATAAGCATAGATCGAACGCCTCATAAATAAAATGAGAGCCAAGAGTCAGATACAGAGCATAGTGCTACAACAATACAATGAAATCAAAATGACCTTATCCAACAGACCTGGTGATGGTCAATATACATCATAACAACAAACTACAAAGAGAAGAAACACAATCAAGTATGATAATGAGACTGGAAATCCTCTAACAAATCATTCGTCTCTGGATGGTCAGGCCTGACAAGTAACCCCTGGATGAGCAACTCTCGCCAGCTAATAGTGGTCTGCAAATCCCAAGCAAAATCCTCCCAGGCACCCTCACCAAAAGCCTCCTCAAGCTTACACCTCTTCACATCAGCTCTAGACTTGTAATCATCCAACGTTGCAAGCGCTTCATTCAATTTGCAATCACTGTCACGTCGACGTGAGGATTCAGCTGCAATCTTCTCATCCTTCACTTGGAGTTGAGCTTTCAACTTAGCAATTTGTTGTTTAAGCCCATCTTCCTACTCTTTGTTTTTTGTTAGGATGGCGTTCCATTATGCATTAAAGTTTGAAATCTCCAAGTACGCTTTGTCCAGCTCTTTCTTTTTGGAACTAAGAACATCACTGACGCACTTCAGGTCTAAACCCAAACGCTCTCGAGTGCGAATCTCTTTAGTTAACTCTGTACCTAGCTTGTTTACCAATTCAGTTTGCTTCTTAGATGAATAAGTGGCTTCGTTCCTCTCGCTTCGGAGCTGAACAATCTCTTTCTCCAATTCCTCGTTTTCCTTATGCAACTCTTCCTTCTTGGACCATAGCTGATTATGCCTCTGAATATCAACAGTAGTCAGCTCCTCGATCATCAAAGGATATAGAGGCTCACAAGGTGGAAAAGGCATCAACAAGCTCTCAGCTCTCTCCTGAATCCAAGTCACATAAGGATCATAAGTTCTACTGTTGCTCTTACCCAAAGAAGCTTTCCCTCTATGATGAATTATGTTCCAGGCTTTCTCCATTCTGATCAGGGTCTCATTCTCAAGCAAGCCAGTGAAATACAGATATTCCTGTATTTCCTCTTCCTTTGGAGGTTCCCTCAGAGCATACCCAAACTGCCTCATCGCAAGAGCTAGGTTATAGTTAACACCCCCTTTCCTTCCAATCAACGGGACGTTAGGAAAACCACCACAACTACAGATAATCTCTGTACCTAACTGATCTCTATCAAACCATATGATGTTCTCAGCAGTCAAGACCATCAATCTCTCTGACCACTCTAAGGTACCTGAAGTATCAACAAAAGGACCAGACTTGGGAAGGTGAGTCACGAACCATCTGTACAAAAGAGGTACACAACAAGACACATTCTTCCCTCTCCGATTCTCATTCTTGTAATGCACGGAATGATATACATCCCCCAGAAGTGTAGGCACAAGATTTCTCGAAGCAAAGATGTGGAAAGCATCTAAATCCACAAAGTCTGGAATATTCGGAAACAACATTAGACCATATATGCACAGAGCCAAGATGGCATTAAAGACAACCCAACAACCATCCTGTGCAAACTGTTGAGCCTTACCAACCAAGAAAGATAATGGAAATCCTGGAATTCCATTTCTCTTAACCAACTTCCCTTTTAGCTCAGAAGCATCCAAATGAAGTGAATTAGCAAGCTTAGTCAAATCTGGTTCAGCGTCAGTATGATAAAAAGGCATCTGGTCCAAGATAGGAACTCCAAGCAGCATAGAGAACTCCTCCGAAGTAGGCAGTAATACATAACCCGGAAAAGTGAAACACCGCCACTGTGGATCATAGAACTATAGTAAGGTGCGGAGACCTCCCAACTCATATACTGAGGCTTTGCAAACACAACTCAAGAGCTTCCCATATGACTTCTTGAAATCTTCCATTACAGTACGATCAGTAAAAAAGATCAAACTGAGCAGAGATCCTATATCAGGAGTAGGGTACTTATACACAACAGTTTTCTTCAAGCTAGGCTCCATGTCAAAAGTGGAATAACTCACTAGAATCGAGAGGAAAATATACACCTGCAACATAAATACATGTCAATGTTAATATGCAAATGAAAATGCAAATGCAACAAGGGATCAAGATTGTTGTGCTGTTGACTGAGAAGAACCAGGGCTTCACTCTGGCGAGATAATAACACAACACTAACATAAGGATCCACTGTATCAAGATCAAAAGTTCACATTGACGAGAAAACTGGGTAGGTTAAAGGTCAAAGTTTCCTGCATAACCCTCCCTACTCATAGGTATGGACTTATCACTGACAGGGTCTGGCATCCTATGCAGTCGTCAGTGTCACAGACTTTCGAGAAATAATGATACGTTCACCATTTCTGGTTTGGCATCATACTCTCACGGATCGGCCTCACTCAGCTGACTCCCAAATGATCGGTCCCCAGAGTCGACAATCCTCAGATCCAACATCCTCTCAACTATCCGAAACAGACTGGAAAGGTAGTCATCAAAGAGAATATTGTCTGAGCGCAGATTTTGCGGGAACTAGTGTATGCCAAACATACAGGTTCACCACTACTTTCCGCTTCTAATGTTATGGTTATACTCAAGCCTGGGTTTTGGCTTATATCACAGTGGAACATCCCTCCCAACAGCACAACAACAATGATAATATACAATGCAGGAGAGTAAAATGCAAATGCAGATAAAGTACAACACATATATACACATCCAAAGATAAACAAACAAGCGCTAGGGTTGACTAACATAGGGGATTTGAGCTTAGTCCCCAGCAGAGTCACCAGCTGTCGCATTGCTGCGAAGAGGGGCCGACAAGGACAAAAGAGTCGCCACCATTCGTTATTTATTCCAAAGAGAGGGAAAGGAAATGATCAGAGAAAACCTAACGAAAAGGGAAAAGACAGGTCATCACAACCAAATCTTGGTTTCAGGGGTCGGTTACGCAAGGGGAAGGTATGAGCACCCCTCACATCCTTGTACTCAACGGGATCCATGCTTGTTATCTATCTAAAGGGTGTTAATCTATCTAATCTATAGGCTCATAGGACAAAAGAAAAGAAAAGAGACTCGATAGAGCATCACCGCTCTATGCCTACGTATTCCCTCGTGCAATGAGAAAGTCAGAGTCAATGTAGTTTGAAAAACTACGGGTGAAGGGGGGAAGTTTGCTCGCCAAGACATCGCCGTCTTGTGCCTACGTATCCTCGTCTGGTACGAGAATCAGAGCAAATGTAGTTCAGCCTGACACGACCACAGGTTAGTTCAAGTTAGGTATATGTTGCTCGACCATTGGAGACTTAGGCGTTACCTGTTTGCGGTAGAACCAAGAATTAACAACACTCTTTTAAGAAAATGATTTCCAATTAATCCCGAAGGATAAAAAAGTTAATGTTTGTTTTTTAGTCTTTTATGAAGAAGAAGTGAATTGAATTGCGTTTGTAATTCATGTTGCACTAAAGAAAATGACTTGGGAGCGAATGCGTCGTATATCGCCCAAAGGGCATACACTAAACACTCTAGACAATTGAGAGGAGCCCCCCCCCCCAATCATCATTTCCCAAAGGCTTAAGGCTCGTAGCATACAACATTCATTATCCTTTATTACATGTTTTGAGGAAGTTTGAGATAATAAGAGAAGACACAACTCTAAGGGGAGACTAAACTCAACCTAATGTTATCATGCATTGTGCTCCTAAGATTGAGATTAAGAAGGGAAAACTATCCTAATGTTATCATGCTTGGATTGAAAACTTAATGTCTCTCCTACTCCCATCTTAAACAAATGGGACTAAGAATCCTAAGGGATCATGGCAAAAGACCAAGTAAACATAAGATAAATCAATCACCAGATGAAATGCAAGAAAGGGATGCAACATGAAATGCAACCCAAAGAAAAGAGGGAGGAAAAAAGTGTGGGGAAACAACCATCACAAGCATATATCAAACTCTTGAATGCAAGAAAAGGGATGCAAAGCAAAATAAGAAATGCAAGCTAAGAGACTTAAACAAGTCCAAGCAAAAGTGAGATGTAATGGGAGAAGTCACAACTCCTACAACCATTCAAGCATCAATCACCAAACCAAATGGCAAATAAAAGAAAAGGATGAAACCATGATCAAGATGAGAATGGGAGAATAGGCTTGGGCAGCAAGCAACACAAGAAGAAATCTCAACCAAAAGCATCAAAATGATCATGCAAAAAGCTAACACAAACAAGTTCTCAAAGTGGCATCTCATTCAAGGCAAACTCAAAGTATAAACAAAGAGTACCAAATCACCTTGAATGAGTTCCAAAGTCTAAAAAAAAGTGAGAATAGGAGAAGAAGGTTGGCAAACCAAAGAAGAAGAGGAAACAAGACAAGTTGCAAGGTAGGGCATGGGAAAGAACCTAAGTTCAAACCACTTTCAACATTAAAGACAAATGGAAAGCCCTAAATAGGAGCAACTTGTAGCACAAACCAAACAAATGTAGGACCTATAAACTTGCAACCAGTAACTTCAATGTGTTAAGAATGTGAATCAAGAGTTGTTGGGAGCATATGGGATCCACAAGGGTCATTTCCCAAGAGAACTAGGTCAACTAGTTTGTATGAACCTCCATTAGGGTGACTTGACTTGCAAGGTTCACCAAAAATAGGAAAATGGTTCAATAAATGCCAAATAAAATACACAAAGCTCACAAATAAGTTGGAAACAATAGGCTAAATGATCAAAACCAAAATCCAATCAAAGCATCACCAAACGAATTGATCCACTAGGGTGCTCCACTTTGAAAGGCATTTATCGAGGGTCAAACAAAAACAAATGAAAGTCAAACAAAAATAGGTCAAACCTTGACCAAAACCAACCTCAGAGGCACCCCAACTCATCATCAAAATGAGGAGAAGACTCATTCATAGGTGGTAGCAATTGGGCAACAAACAAGCAAGAGTGAAATGGAAATCACATTAAAAACACCTGCAACCATTAAATTCAAATTAAATTGAAAAATAAATGGACATTCAAAATAAAAATTATACAAAATTAGTTAACATTTCAAGGTATCTGAAAATATTTTTATTTGAATTTTATGAACATTGGAGGTATTTTTAACAATTAAAAATGTAAACAGAAGTAAAATAAAGAAAATAAAAACAATTAAGAGGCCAAGGGGTGAAAACAACACTGAAACCACGTTGGAAATCACTGGGCTGATCAAAAGGGAGTGCGTATAGCATAAAAAGCCCAATCCACCCAGCTGAAATATAAGCGCTGCATTTCATTTATTGACGTGTGTTGCACCCAAAAATTTGCCCTCACAATACAAGACTTTGTGTTCCAAGAAGGTTCACAAGGTTCACAAAATTCATAATTGGTCAGAAGAGTTGACAATTCCCTCAGACAATACACCTCCTAAGCAGTGCATCCAAAACTAGGGTTTTGACTTTAATCAGGCTAAATGGACTTCCAAGACTTCAAGTGAGCTTCATAACATCTTATATGTGTATAAGAACCCCCATGTCAAGTTTCAAGACTTTTCTCAAAAGTTTGCTCAGTCAGATGATCAGATAAGTCAAAAGCAGTCAATGCAGTTAAAAGGTCAAACTGAGGTCAACTGTGGTCAAACCAAAGTCAAACTTCATGATTTTTTTTGCCAACATCAAAGAGAGTCGTTTGACTTTTTGCAGGTAAATATCATATGGCATGCACTTTTTTTCTAAAAAGTAAAAATGGCACAATTGGCAGGAGGACATGTGTAAGGAGTTATGAGTGTGAGAGGTTGAGAGTTCGAATCTCACCTTTGGCACTTTTTGTTGTTTTTATTATTTTTACTCTAAATTTTTCTATCTTTCATTAAAAAAAATAACAAAAATAGTTTTTTATTATTATTTAATTATTATTTTCGTATTTTAATTAAATCATTTTTTAAAATATTATTTTTTTCACTTTTTTCTAAATTATTCATAAAAATATCCAAAAAATCATAAAATAAAAAAATATTGAAAAAAAAATTTGTTCTTTTTATAATATTTTTTATTTTAGGAATCAATAGGATTATTAGTTTTTATTTTAAGTTTATTATTTTAAATTATTTAAATTTTATTTTTTCTTAACTAATTATTTAGTTTGGGCTTTAAAATGGGCTTTAGGGACATTATTGACAATTTGGTGTTAACCCTAATTTGTTCCCTATATATATATGTGTTGCCTTGTTGGAAAAGAGGAGAATGAAAAAAACCTAAGAGGAGTGAGTGCCGTTGGCCGTTATTTAGTTTTCTTCTTCATCCATTACTATTGTTTCTTTTTCTTCATCGTTTACCGTTATTTCTTTTCCTTCATCTATTACTGTTGTTTCTTTTTCTTCATCTTTTACCGTTATTTCTTTTTCTTCATCTATTACCGTTATTTCTTTTTCTTTATCTATTACTGTTGCGTTTATATATATATATATAATTTTTTAAATTGTTAGAGTTTATATATATAAGATTTTTGATCGAATTATGTCGATACGATGTTTGCACATTTGTGTGCATGACGCGTGACATTTGTGTTAGTTCGATCTGGTTGCGATGATCGCATTTTTGTGTGAGCAATAATACTATTTTTTGCTTAATTTCTTTTTCTTTGCGATAAATTTTGTTTCGTCCGATTTAGATCTGGTTGCGATGAGCGCATTTCTGCGTTAGCAACATTGTTGGGTTATTTGGCACATTTAAAATTCATTATTGCTTTATTATTATTATTATTATTATTATTATTATTATTGTTATTATTATTATTATTATTATCATTATTTATTATTATTATCATTATTATCATTATTATTATTATTGTTATCATTAATTTATTAAAATTTGTTGTAATATAAAAATCTGTTTTTTTAAAATAAATGACATTAACATCTTTTTTCCAAATTAATATGAAAACCTAATTTTAATTTTCTATATGATTCTATGTATATATTTATTATAATTCTTGTAAATTTTTGTAAATAAAATTAAACCTTATAAACACTTAATGTAAAATTTTGGTGAATGTGATTATTGATTAGTTAAAATTTGTTTTCATCATAATGTGTAAATATTTTTCTTAATAATTGTTAATATATAATTAGAGATAATTAAATTTTTGTAAATGATTAAGAAATTTATAATTATGTTATATTTAGAACTTTATATTATAGTAATTATTTAATCATTTATGTTTCTAAATAAAACTCAAATCTTATGATATTTAGAACTTTATATTATAGTAATTATTTAATCATTTATGTTTCTAAATAAAAATCAAATCTTATGATATTTAGAACTTTATATTATAGTAATTATTTAACCATTTATGTTTCTAAATAAAAATCAAATCTTATGTTTAATCACGTTATTAATTAATTATTATTGCTAATCATATTTTGTTGCTTATTATTATTTTGAAATTTCTATCTTATTATTTTTTCTAACTTTGTCTATTTTTCTCATTATTATTGTTTCAACTAATTATTTTCACTAACTTTATATTTATACTAACCTTATTTAATTTTTCTTATTATTTACTAACCCCAATATTTTATTTACTTATCTGTTATTTTTTTTTTTTTTATATTTATTTTGATTATATTTTACTATTTATTTTATTTATTATAATTTTGTAATTGCCTCTTGGATGTAAATTGTAATTACTTAATTATTATTATCATCATGGTTAGTAATTAGGGAGTGCTAATATGTATGATATTTAAAAAAATAAATTAGATCATTTTAATATAAGATAATTAAATTAAACATTTCACACACGTAAGTCGATTTTAATCGCCGTCTCACTTCTTAAGGATATCCCTCAAGTTGCCTATGAATATTGGTTAAGTGGGGTGTATAAAGCAAGTCCCTCAAAAAGAAAATCATCAAAGTCCCTTATGGTTGCCTTTACGAATCGAGTCCCTTTCGAAAAATGATGATAGTCCCCCTAGTTTGCTTATTACACCCCACAATGGCCTTCAAAAATCCAATTGTCCCTCACATGTCCCTTAACATCCAAAGTAAGGACTACCTACTCCATTATAGTAGGGATAGTCTTACTAAGGAAAGGATAAAGAATAAGAAAGACCTTAAAACATTAGGGTAGGCTACTCCTAGATACTTGCTCACTTCAAAACTTTTTCACACTTAAACAAATTTTCAACAAGTTTTCAAACAAGTTCTTAACACATCCTTACATGGATTATTTATTAACTATTCTGAAAATTTTCTATTCACACACTACACTTTCAAAACAATTCAAAAGTGAGCTTAAGTACCTAAGAGCCCATGGATAACCATGGATGAAAAGGGTGCTAACACCTTCCCTTTTCATAACCTACCCCCCGGACCCAAAATATTCTCTAAGGTCTTTCCTGTTCTTTTATAACCTTTCCTTATGGATAAAATAAAAGTCGGTGGCGACTCTTGCTATCCGCAACATTGTTTAAAGTCAGTTCTCCCACCGTGTTACAGAACTGGCGACTCTGCTGGGGATCTATTTAAGAGGGGTACCCTTAGGAATTAAGATCACTTTAAATTGTTTGCCTTGTTTGCTTTATTATTATATTGTTGGGGTGCTCTTATGTGTGAAAGGTCCTAACCCGGATCTAGTGTACCTTAGGTAAATGGCAATAGACCAAGGAAACTGTACGACGTATATCGATACGGTTGATCTGGTGGCCATAGTTAGTGCGACTTCTTGGTTGGTGCTTATATTCCTTAAGTCAAGTTGAGGATAATATTGAGGCTGCCATATGTTGTCAATGCACTAACTGACTTTTAGAACCCTAGTTAACTCATCTTGGCCTTTAGAAAGTAGTGAGGTAACCGGCTTTGGTGCAGACTGAAGTTGGTTGACACTCGATACTACGCTCATTGAGATCTTAAACTTGGAGGGTTTTGGTTGGCAAGTAAGTTGCCTTCTGAACAACCACCCTTGTGAAGGATCAATGATATTGAGATCCCTTAGAACCTGGTTACTTTTGTAGGACAGGATGAACCATCTAACTTCAGGGGAGGGTACTTGCCTTTGAACCTCATGCAAGCCTTTAAACCTAGGGCTATGGTGTGACTTGTTTGTGTGTGCCACATGTTTGTGATTGAGCATGACATCATGACATCATCATGCATCATAAGCATATCATTTTCCCTAACCATTTCAAGGACCAAAGGATTTATCTTTGTTCTTTGTTGCAGGTCATGGCTTATGCTCGTAGAAACACCATCAGGATCAACTTTGTAGGGATACCTGCTAAGCTCAAGGAGTTGGTTTCCCTAGTGCCTGATCATTCCCAGTTCAACAAGAGACATGGTCACTTATTGGATCTAGTTACTTCAGGGTTCAGTGAAGACATGATGAGTGTGCTGTTTCAGTTCTTTGACCCTAAGCACCATTGCTTTACATTTCCTGATTATCAGCTGGTTCCAACCATGGAGGAGTTCTCTAAACTTCTGGGTATACCTGTTCTTGATCAGAAGCCATTCACAGGCTTAGAGAAGGAGCTTAAACCAGAAGTTATTGCTGCAGCTCTACATCTGAAGAAGTCTGACATTGTTCTAGAGACGAGAAGTGGAGTTAAAGGTATTCTTGCCAAGGTATTAGTGGATAAAGCTCAAATGTTCTTGAAGGCTATGAGCTACGATGCTTTTGAGGAGATCTTAGCCTTATTGATTTATGGCTTAGTGTTGTTCCCCAATCCTGATCAGTTCATAGACGTTCATGCCATCAACATATTCCTGAGTCACAATCCAGTGCCTACCTTACTTGGAGACATCCTACATTCTCTTCACACCCGTACTACAAGGGCAAGAGGAACTTTGATGTGCTGCATACCTTTACTTTCTAGGTGGTTTATTTCTCACCTTCCTCGCTCAGTAATGAAGAATGAGCAAGGGTTCAGATGGTCCAAGAGGATCATGTCACTTTCTCACTCAGACATCCATTGGTGCTCCAGATCTATGGAGAATGTCACCATCATTGACCGTTGTGGGGAGTTTCCTAATGTACCACTTCTAGGCATAAGAGGAGGCATCACCTACAACCCATCTCTAGCTTTACGACAGTTTGGTTACGCCCGGAGCGATGGTCCACATGACATGTTGATTCAGGGCATTGTGTTTGACTACGACAACGATCTTCAGGGTTACCGTCAGAGATTCATACGAGCTTGGGGAAAGGTAAACAGGATTGACAGCAAGACACTGGAGCCTAAGTACACTATTCCTATGGAGGCTTATCTCAGATGGGTACGATCTCGTGCTCAGACACTCATGATGCCATATCCTGCCGTCCTACCAGTTACCATGGAACCTGTTGCTGAAGGAGACACAGCTTATACCATCCTTCACCCAGACATGCCTACTGATATGGAAGACTTGCAGAGATCATGGATCCAACTGAAAGAGAAAAGGGATACTTTCGAGGCTCATTACAAAGCAAGCCAAGCAAGGATCCTAGAGCTAACAAAGCTACTTCATGAGGAACGAAACCTCAACTCATACCTCAACACCAAGAGGAAACGTCCATGGGAGACTTAAAACCCCATCTTTTGTACTTATTTCGTTTTCATTTTTTGTAAGCCTAAAAGGCAAAACAAGTTATTACTAATAAAAAGCTACTTTCTTGTTTGTTTAAGCAAATTTAAATCCTGCGGTCCTTGAAAACATTGCATATGCATTCCCATATCATTGCATCACAGGTTTATAATTGTGCACAGGTTTCTCATCTTCTCGCTGTTTATGGAGTTGAGCACACCATTGTCTGTTATCAAAAAGAGGTTAGTACAAGCTGGGATCTTTCCAGGTTGTCATGAAGATTGTCTATATTGTACCTATAAGCCGGATAGTTGCTTCATTTTGAGAGATAGGATTCAACGTCTCATGGATAAATATACTATAGTGTTTGAAAGAAGACCAGCATCTGTAGAAAGTATGGTGGATCATCTGACTCAGGGTAAGAAGGTTGAAGAGGTTTACATGGTTGACAAAGTACCACTAAGAATCACTCATCAGGGCCCAATCAAGATTACTGCTGAAGGTCCTGTGAAAGTTGTTGCTGAAGCCAGAGTAGCTCCTCTGATCATTACCACTCCTGGTCCTATTCCTTATACATCTGACAAAGCTGTGCCTTGGCACTATGGGTCTGATGTTTACATCCATGGTGTCAAGCATGGAGCCTTTACCTGATATGCCTGTTGACATTGATAATATTGCTGGATCTAGCAAGATCACTCGTAGTGGAAGAGTCTTCTCTCCTCCAGTTGCTTCTAAGAGTGCAGTTACTCCTGCTGTTACTTCCACCACTGATGCTCGGGGCAAGGGTCCTGTTATTGAGCCTGTATCTACTGATGTGCCAGCTGCTGATGACCTCTCTAAGCAGATGGAAGAAGTATTGAAAATCATTCGCAAGAGTGATTATGATATTGTTGATCAGCTGGGGCATACTCCCTCAAAGATTTCTATGCTCTCCCTGTTATTATGTTCTGAGGCTCATGCCAAGTCATTGATCAAGTTTCTAAAGATGGCTCATGTACCCAGTGCAATTTCTGTGGACCAGTTTGAGAATTGTGTTGCTCACCTGACCTATGACAACGGGTTAGGATTTTCTGATGCTGACTTGACCCCTGCCAAGAGGGATCATAACAGGGCATTGCATATTTCAATTGAATGCAGGGGCACTACCCTGTCTCATGTGCTGATAGACAATGGTTCCTCTCTGAATGTGTCGCCTAAGGAAGTCCTGAACAAGCTGAGTTCTGAAGATACGGTATTGAAGCCCAGTAATATTGTGGTAAAGGCTTTTGATGGTTCTAGAAGAGTAGTGCATGGGGAAATTGATCTTCCAATCAAGGTTGGCTCTCAGGTGTTTACTGCTACATTCTATGTGATGGATATTCGTCCTTCGTACTCATGTCTGCTTGGTCGTCCCTGGATCCATGGGGCAGGTGCTGTGACCTCCACATTACATCAAAAGTTGAGATATCCGGTGAATGGAAAAGTTGTTACTGTCTTTGGAAAGGAAGAATACTTTGTCAGCCATGTAAACACTTTCAAGTATCTGGAAGTAGAAGGTGAATACATTGAAACTCCATGTCAGTCATTCGAAGTGGTTCCCTGGGCTGTTAAGGATTGTGTGACTCCTCCTGCTGTGAAGAAGGTTCCTGTGGTCATCAGAAACCCTCCAACAATGGCAATGGCCTCCCTCAATGATGCAAAAGCTGTGGTGGAAGAAGAGTCCCAGAAGGCTGTTCGTCGTGCTCGTGCTGTTCGTATCACCAATCAAGGGGTTATCAATGCTGTGGGAGATCAAGATGAAGACTACAACTTGGAGGCATGGATTCTTCCTACTGTGGGTGCTGGACTCAATAATTGGACAGCTGAAGATGTTATCCCTATCTCCTTTAGTCAGGAGTAAATATTATTACTGTGTTATGTTTTTAAATTTATAATTTCTGGAACAATTAAAACTTTCAAGCCATGTGCCTTACCCGGGGCACAATGGTGTGCTTGTTACGGGTTGTCATCTCATTTGCATACTTCATTCGATAAAATCAGTGGACGTTTTGTTTTCGTAAATATTGTGTTCCTTGTCTTTCTTTTTCTTTTATTTTTGCTTTATCAGCTATGTGTTCTTACACACACCCATGTCACTAAAATGCCGATCCTCATCCACTCTGGATCCAATTGATAACAGTTCTACTATTGCCAATTACAATTTCGAGAATCCGATCTATCAAACTGAAGACGGAAACGAGGACGATTGTGAAATATCTGTAGGGCTTGCTAGGTTGTTACAACAAGAAGAGAAAGCTATACAGCCACATGAAGAGCCAGTCGAAGTTGTGAATCTGGGAACTGAAGAAAACAGAAAAAGAGGTCCAGATAGGGGCTGATTTAGACAACACTGCTCAGCATAAGAATGCAGGGGCAACATATCAGCGTGCTATGGTGGCTTTGTTTCATGATATGATTCATCATGAGATAGAGGTATATGTGGATGATATGATAGCCAGGTCTCAGAATGAAGAACAACATCTTGATCATCTGCACAAGTTGTTTGAGAGGTTGAAGAAATACAGGTTGAGATTAAATCCAAACAAGTGTACTTTTGGAGTTAGATCTGGAAAGCTCCTGGGTTTCATTGTCAGTGGAAAAGGTATTGAAGTGGATCCTGCAAAAGTGAAAGCTATACGAGAGATGCCAGCTCCCCGTACTGAGAAGGAGGTTAGAGGTTTCTTGGGACTACATTGCAAGATTTATTTCCCAATTAACTACCATCTGTGAGCCAATCTTCAAGTTGTTGAAGAAAGATCAGGTGATGGAATGGAATGATGAGTGCCAGACTGCCTTTGATGAAATCAAGAGATATTTGCTAGAACCTCCAATTTTAATGCCACCAGTTGATGGAAGACCCTTGATTATGTATTTAACAGTATTAGACAACTCAATGGGGTGTGTATTGGGGCAACATGACGAGTCTGGTTGAAAAGAGCAGGCAATATACTACCTTAGCAAAAAGTTTACCGACTGTGAAACAAAATACTCACTGCTCGAGAAAACTTGCTGCGCTTTGGCACGGGCTGCTCGCCGACTAAGACAGTATATGTTGACCCATACTACCTTGTTAATTTCAAAGATGAATGGGGCAGTTGAAGCTGCTAATAAGAACATTAAGAAGATTGTACAGAAGATAACTGTTACTTACAAGGATTGGCACGAGATGTTACCATTTGCTCTGCATGGTTATCGTACTACAATACGTACTTCAACCGGGGCAACCCCATTCTCCTTGGTCTATGGTATGGAAGCAGTTCTGCCTATTGAAGTTCAGATCCCCTCCTTGAGAATTATGAAGGATGCAGGCTTGGATGAAGATGAGTGGATTCAGACTCGACTTGACCAGATAAATTTGATTGATGAGAAAAGGTTAGCAGCAGTTTGTCATGGCCAGATGTACCAGAAACGGATGATCAAAGCTTTTAACAAGAAGGTTAAGCCAAAGGTATATCAGGCTGGTGACTTGGTAATCAAGCGTATCATATTACCACAGGGTGATCCTAGGGGCAAGTGGACTCCAACATATGAGGGACCATTTGTAGTCAAGACAGTGTTCTCAGGAGGTGCCATGATATTGACTACAATGGATGGTGAAGACTTCCCACAACCTGTAAACGCAGACATAGTTAAAAAATACTACGCATAAAAAGAGACCCGCTAGGTTGACAGGCCTAGGCAAAAATAAGGGCATCCCGGCAAACCAAAAGGGTTTGGGCAAAAATTAGGGATATATATATAAAAAGATGTACACCCGGCAAGTCGAAAACCTGAAAAGGCGGCTTGGGCAAAAAAGGGTATCCCGGTGGATTGAAAACCTGAAAGGGCAATCCAGGCAAAAGTTAGGGATTAAAGCGTATGACTATGTCTCGTTTGGATCACTCATGAAATTGCAACCAGTTGTACTACTTACTCAAGCTCAAACAGATAAAGCTCAATCCAATCGTTTCCGTCTCAACAGCAAGAAGATGAGATACTTGAGGGGAAATAGTAGAATTGAAACTCAATAGGATTATTTCCCACATAGCTGATTCTTTTTGTAAAACTTCATGACAAAATTCTCTTACTAGGGTTTATGTCTCCTTGTACAAACTTACCCGTGTATGGGTCACTTTTGATATAAATAAATTCCATCTTTTGAATCCAGATTTACTTTTACCCTATTTACATAAGCGAAACGTCCATTGGTTGTGTTTGAATGTATGTATGCCTTTGAATATGATTGATGTTTACCAGAAATGCATGTATGCTTTTAATATGATTGATGTTTACCAGAAATGCATGAAAATGCAGTAATAGTATTTACTAAGGACGAACGAGGGAAGGATTTCAACGAAGCTTCGCCGGTTCATCTTTACAAGGCAGTTACAAACCATCAGTAGGACTAATCCATTTTCACAAAGTCTAATCTCCCCTGGAATTTATATCCATCTCTTTTATCCTCATACGGATATACGGGAAATTACTTCCCAATAAGGGCACGATGAACGAAGACGGGATGTTATACTTATCCTACTATCAAACGAAAACGAAGGTTATCTATACCCTACTGTCCCCAACAATGGGAGGTTATCTATACCTTGTTATCCCCAGCAGACGGAGGGTTATGTATTCTTCAACAACGAATCGGGATTTATTTTCCTTGGCCAGCAGTTGTTATACAAGGATATCCAGACACTTCCAGCAGTGTCATATCATACATGCATCATTTACATCATACCATAACATATATGTCTATAGTACATTACCTAAGTGCATCATGTCATACATGCATACATAAAGCATAAACTAATGTTGTTATACAGAATGCTACCTTGTTTTCAGGTTAATTATCCAACAAACAAGCTTATGATCTTTGGGACTGCTTTATTGTAACCTCAGGGTTACTTTATCCTCCTGATGAGCTTCTTATTACTTTGGGACTGCTTTATTGTAACCTCAGGGTTATTTTATCCTCCTGATAGCCTCTCATGACTTCAAGACTGCTTTAGAGCTACTGATTGCTCTATCCTCCTGAAATCATCCTATTACTTCAAGACTGCTTTAGAGCTATTCATTGCTCTATCCTCATGAGGTCATATTACTACTTCAAGACTGCTTTAGAGCTATTGATTGCTCTATCCTCCTGAAGCCATCTAATTATTTCAAGACTGCTTTAGAGCTATTGATTGCTCTATCCTCCTGAAGCCATCTAATTATTTCAAGACTGCTTTAGAGTTATCCATTGCTCTATCCTCCTGAAATTACATTATTATTTCAAGACTTCTTTAGAGTATTCATTGCTCTATCCTCCTGAAATTACATTATTATTTCAAGACTGCTTTAGAGCTATTCATTGCTCTATCCTCCTGAAATCATTACTTCAAGACTGCTTTAGAGTATTCATTGCTCTATCCTCCTGAAATTACATTATTATTTCAAGACTGCTTTAGAGCTATCCATTGCTCTATCCTCCTGAAATCATTACTTCAAGACTGCTTTAGAGCTATTGATTGCTCTATCCTCCTGAAGACATATCACATTATTATTTCAAGACTGCTTTAGAGCTATTCATTGCTCTATCCTCCTGAAGCCATCTAATTATTTCAAGACTGCTTTAGAGTTATCCATTGCTCTATCCTCCTGAAATTACATTATTATTTCAAGACTGCTTTAGAGTATTCATTGCTCTATCCTCCTGAAATTACATTATTATTTCAAGACTGCTTTAGAGCTATTCATTGCTCTATCCTCCTGAAATCATTACTTCAAGACTGCTTTAGAGTATTCATTGCTCTATCCTCCTGAAATTACATTATTATTTCAAGACTGCTTTAGAGCTATTCATTGCTCTATCCTCCTGAAATCATTACTTCAAGACTGCTTTAGAGCTATTGATTGCTCTATCCTCCTGAAGACATATCACATTATTATTTCAAGACTGCTTTAGAGCTATTGATTGCTCTATCCTCCTGAAGCCATTATTATTTCAAGACTGCTTTAGAGTATTCATTGCTCTATCCTCCTGAAATTACATTATTATTTCAAGACTGCTTTAGAGCTATTCATTGCTCTATCCTCCTGAAATCATTACTTCAAGACTGCTTTAGAGCTATTGATTGCTCTATCCTCCTGAAGACATATCACGTTATTATTTCAAGACTGCTTTAGAGCTATTCATTGCTCTATCCTCCTGAAATCATTACTTCAAGACTGCTTTAGAGTATTCATTGCTCTATCCTCCTGAAATCATTACTTCAAGACTACTTTAGAGCTGTTGATTGCTCTATCCTCCTGAAGCCATTCTATTACTTCAAGACTGCTTTAGAGCTATTGATTGCTCTATCCTCCTGAAGCCATTATTACTTCAAGACTGCTTTAGAGCTATTGATTGCTCTATCCTCCTGAGGTCCGATTTATCACTTCAAGACTGCTTTAGGGTTATCATTATTGATCGCTCTATCCTCATGAAGACATGCTGTTACATCAGTATTACTCCAGACTCCTGACAGCTCTCATTATACTACTGAAGAACTTTCCCCTAGTGGCATCTTTAAGCCCACTCAGTCATGTTCAACCAACCATCAATATCACTCCATGCACTGGTGAGTGCAAATTTTTGGGCTTTTGTGTTCAATCCCCTTCAACCTTCCAGGTTACGACTGGCAAATATACCAATCTAACCCCTCAGGTTTCAGAAAATTGAACAGGGGCAGCTGTTGCACCCAAAAATTTGCCCTCACAATACAAGACTTTGTGTTCCAAGAAGGTTCACAAGGTTCACAAAATTCATAATTGGTCAGAAGAGTTGACAATTCCCTCAGACAATGCACCTCCTAAGCAGTGCATCCAAAACTAGGGTTTTGACTTTAATCAGGCTAAATGGACTTCCAAGACTTCAAGTGAGCTTCATAACATCTTATATGTGTATAAGAACCCCCATGTCAAGTTTCAAGACTTTTCTCAAAAGTTTGCTCAGTCAGATGATCAGATAAGTCAAAAGCAGTCAATGCAGTTAAAAGGTCAAACTGAGGTCAACTGTGGTCAAACCAAAGTCAAACTTCATGATTTTTTTTGCCAACATCAAAGAGAGTCGTTTGACTTTTTGCAGGTAAATATCATATGGCATGCACTTTTTTTCTAAAAAGTAAAAATGGCACAATTGGCAGGAGGACATGTGTAAGGAGTTATGAGTGTGAGAGGTTGAGAGTTCGAATCTCACCTTTGGCACTTTTTGTTGTTTTTATTATTTTTACTCTAAATTTTTCTATCTTTCATTAAAAAAAATAACAAAAATAGTTTTTTATTATTATTTAATTATTATTTTCGTATTTTAATTAAATCATTTTTTAAAATATTATTTTTTTCACTTTTTTTCTAAATTATTCATAAAAATATCCAAAAAATCATAAAATAAAAAAATATTGAAAAAAAATTTTGTTCTTTTTATAATATTTTTTATTTTAGGAATCAATAGGATTATTAGTTTTTATTTTAAGTTTATTATTTTAAATTATTTAAATTTTATTTTTTCTTAACTAATTATTTAGTTTGGGCTTTAAAATGGGCTTTAGGGACATTATTGACAATTTGGTGTTAACCCTAATTTGTTCCCTATATATATATGTGTTGCCTTGTTGGAAAAGAGGAGAATGAAAAAAACCTAAGAGGAGTGAGTGCCGTTGGCCGTTATTTAGTTTTCTTCTTCATCCATTACTATTGTTTCTTTTTCTTCATCGTTTACCGTTATTTCTTTTCCTTCATCTATTACTGTTGTTTCTTTTTCTTCATCTTTTACCGTTATTTCTTTTTCTTCATCTATTACCGTTATTTCTTTTTCTTTATCTATTACTGTTGCGTTTATATATATATATAATTTTTTAAATTGTTAGAGTTTATATATATAAGATTTTTGATCGAATTATGTCGATACGATGTTTGCACATTTGTGTGCATGACGCGTGACATTTGTGTTAGTTCGATCTGGTTGCGATGATCACATTTTTGTGTGAGCAATAATACTATTTTTTGCTTAATTTCTTTTTCTTTGCGATAAATTTTGTTTCGTCCGATTTAGATCTGGTTGCGATGAGCGCATTTCTGCGTTAGCAATATTGTTGGGTTATTTGGCACATTTAAAATTCATTATTGCTTTATTATTATTATTATTATTATTATTATTATTATTATTATTATTATTATTATTATTATTATCATTATTTATTATTATTATCATTATTATCATTATTATTATTATTGTTATCATTAATTTATTAAAATTTGTTGTAATATAAAAATCTGTTTTTTTAAAATAAATGACATTAACATCTTTTTTCCAAATTAATATGAAAACCTAATTTTAATTTTCTATATGATTCTATGTATATATTTATTATAATTCTTGTAAATTTTTGTAAATAAAATTAAACCTTATAAACACTTAATGTAAAATTTTGGTGAATGTGATTATTGATTAGTTAAAATTTGTTTTCATCATAATGTGTAAATATTTTTCTTAATAATTGTTAATATATAATTAGAGATAATTAAATTTTTGTAAATGATTAAGAAATTTATAATTATGTTATATTTAGAACTTTATATTATAGTAATTATTTAATCATTTATGTTTCTAAATAAAAATCAAATCTTATGATATTTAGAACTTTATATTATAGTAATTATTTAATCATTTATGTTTCTAAATAAAAATCAAATCTTATGATATTTAGAACTTTATATTATAGTAATTATTTAACCATTTATGTTTCTAAATAAAAATCAAATCTTATGTTTAATCACGTTATTAATTAATTATTATTGCTAATCATATTTTGTTGCTTATTATTATTTTGAAATTTCTATCTTATTATTTTTTCTAACTTTGTCTATTTTTCTCATTATTATTGTTTCAACTAATTATTTTCACTAACTTTATATTTATACTAACCTTATTTAATTTTTCTTATTATTTACTAACCCCAATATTTTATTTACTTATCTGTTATTTTTTTTTTATTATATTTATTTTGATTATATTTTACTATTTATTTTATTTATTATAATTTTGTAATTGCCTCTTGGATGTAAATTGTAATTACTTAATTATTATTATCATCATGGTTAGTAATTAGGGAGTGCTAATATGTATGATATTTAAAAAAATAAATTAGATCATTTTAATATAAGATAATTAAATTAAACATTTCACACACGTAAGTCGATTTTAATCGCCGTCTCACTTCTTAAGGATATCCCTCAAGTTGCCTATGAATATTGGTTAAGTGGGGTGTATAAAGCAAGTCCCTCAAAAAGAAAATCATCAAAGTCCCTTATGGTTGCCTTTACGAATCGAGTCCCTTTCGAAAAATGATGATAGTCCCCCTAGTTTGCTTATTACACCCCACAATGGCCTTCAAAAATCCAATTGTCCCTCACATGTCCCTTAACATCCAAAGTAAGGACTACCTACTCCATTATAGTAGGGATAGTCTTACTAAGGAAAGGATAAAGAATAAGAAAGACCTTAAAACATTAGGGTAGGCTACTCCTAGATACTTGCTCACTTCAAAACTTTTTCACACTTAAACAAATTTTCAACAAGTTTTCAAACAAGTTCTTAACACATCCTTACATGGATTATTTATTAACTATTCTGAAAATTTTCTATTCACACACTACACTTTCAAAACAATTCAAAAGTGAGCTTAAGTACCTAAGAGCCCATGG
This sequence comes from Lathyrus sativus, assembly GCA_963859935.3. Classification (NCBI taxonomy): domain Eukaryota; kingdom Viridiplantae; phylum Streptophyta; class Magnoliopsida; order Fabales; family Fabaceae; genus Lathyrus; species Lathyrus sativus. The sequence goes on from OZ012737.1 coordinate 442,044,877, forward strand.
ATAACCATGGATGAAAAGGGTGCTAACACCTTCCCTTTTCATAACCTACCCCCCGGACCCAAAATATTCTCTAAGGTCTTTCCTGTTCTTTTATAACCTTTCCTTATGGATAAAATAAAAGTCGGTGGCGACTCTTGCTATCCGCAACATTGTTTAAAGTCAGTTCTCCCACCGTGTTACAACGTGGAAGTCAATATCCACGCGTATGAGTCAAGCAAATGATAACACGCTGCACCTGCAGTCAATAATTCCACGCCTGCTAACTCAGATCTGACTGAGTAAAGACCAGACGCCGGAGCCCTAGCTCCGGTCGTCTTCTCCGGCGAGGTGGCCGGAGTTCAGGTCACCAAAAGTTCACCAAACTTCACAAATTTTATACCAAATTAAAGCTGAAGTGATGTAGATCTCAAATCCACGGTTCATTTATCTTAAACAAGCATGAACAAAGAGAATCGAACTAAACAAAATTAAGGTGCACATCTGAGATCTTCATCAAACATGAAAATGAAACCATCAAACATTTCCTACACGAGGTAGGGCTTTAGATGCAGCCAACATGGTCTTAATTCAATGCCTAACATGAGAGAAATTGGAAGAAGAAAGTTACCTAATGGAGACACTTCGTTGGTGCTTCAACAGCTTGATTCCTTGCTTGCAAACGTGCAGATCCACTCTAATTAGCTCAAGGAAGAAGAATCTCACTTCAATTGGCTTTAAATTGCTCTGAAAACTGATTCACGATTTTGAATTTCTTTGGAGAACTTAAAAATGGAAGTTGCTGCTCCTAGCTCCAAAACGCCAGTCTGAGCTCTCAAGTTTCAATTTCAGCTTATATATGTTGGATATGGAAAGGAATTGGAGGCCCATGAAGCCTCATTTGGCTGAATTTTGAAAATGCCCAAAAATTTGAATATTTCATGCACACGTGAAAAAGCTAGCTAACACACATGAAAACCATTTGGATTTGCAACTGGTAAGTTGAATTTCACAATGTGATTAGATTGGGCTATTGATTTAGTCCAATTTGAAAGTTTGAATGTGAAACTTCCTTGTGAAGTAATTTGAAAATACACGTATTTTTGCTAGAATGGACCAAAATAACTTTGTGCATTTCACTTGTTGAAGCAATGTGAACAAAATTGAATCAGAATAAGTCATGTAAATGGCCCATAATGTATTCAATTGAAATCACCTTTAAAAGTCCATATTCACTTGAAAATTCTCATCCAATGTCCATAACCAAGCATAATTCACACCAACCTTGAGTTCTAGAGTGTAAATGAGGTCATTTGGAGCAACTTTCATGTTGGTTTAAGTTTCATTTGAAGTACTTAAGTGGATGAAAATGACCCATAATCAAAATGGCTTATAATCAAAGTTTCCCAAAATACCCTTGCCTTGTAAGATCCATAACTTGAGTTCCACAAATGATATCAAGGACTTCTAGGACTATTTGGAAAGCTAAGATCATGAGGAATAAATTTCATGTTCTTCAGAGGTTGAAGAGAAACATGATTCTAGGTCAAAAGTTCCTTGGAAGTGAGTTGACTTTTGTTGACTAAAAAATATGTTCGTCTGAGACTTGTAACTTGATGTCATCATAACTTGAGTTCCACAAACCCAATGGATGAGTTATAGTACTCAAAAGAAAGCTTAGAACATGCCCTACAAGTCTCATGTTTATATGAAAATGAGATTGAAATTTTATCTTGAGATAAATTGTCCTTGAAGTTGAGCACTAAAGAAGGGGATTTTACACTAAGGTTCTTTGAAACCCTAATTTAGTAACTTCTTAGACTCTTGATTCTCCTTGATTTGAACTTGATATGATATCCTAGATGTTTTAAAATGACTTCCAATGACTCCAATGACTTAAAACCAAGTCCCAAACTCCTTCAAGTCCACAGTTGACCTTGAACTAAGCAGATGAAACCCTAGGTGCACACCTTTTGACTGCAACTTCTTGCAAGTGAAATGAATGCCTAGACAAGCTCCAAAATGACTTCAAAAGCACTAAATGAGCTTCTCAAACACCTCTTATTGATAACCATGAACTTGTGAACCCTTGATGATCCTCAATTGACCCCCAAGGTAGGAGGTGAGCAACACTTGTCAATCTTCTCCCTCAGAGAGCTTTGACAACTTCTTGATGATTGTAAGCATTAGATAACTTGAATAAGCACTCTTGGTTGAGCTTGATACCCCTGATAACTTTCTCTTGAATGGAACACCTCCCTTGATCCCCTATAAAAGACAAATGCCATGCAAATGCAAATGCTAAAGAAAGAAATGAAACATAGGCGAAGTAAAGAAAAAGGTTGAGCAAATTTTGGGGTACAACAATTAGCATTTGTAATCTTGACATCTTGACCTTAGAGGTACCTTCATGAGTTGTTTTGGGAGTATCCCAAACTTCTTTGGCCTGTTCACAGTGATGCACAAGTATGAAAATATTCTTATATATCCCATTGAATAAAGCATTCAGGTCCTTAGAATTCCCAAGAGCCAAGGCTTCTTGCTCTTTGCTCCACTCTTCTTCAGGTATTAGCACAGTTGCTCCATCTTTATCTGTTTTCACTTGATGTTCCCATCCTGAGTTAGTTGTTCTCCAAGCCTTGCTATCTAGAGACCTCAAGAAAGCTATCATACGAGGTTTCCAGTAGTCATAGTTAGAGTCATCCAGAATTGGTGGTCTATTTGTGAATCCTATATCCTTGTCCATAGTACCCGAGTTTATCTTCCCTAGATCTCACCCAGAAAATAACAGGCAGGGTGCCTGCTCTGGTGCCAATTGAAATTCTAGTAACAGATAGTTGATGTTATAATGGATGTTATGACATTCACTACTGAACAGACTACAGAACTTAATAAACTGGAAAGTGAAAACAGTAAATAACACAGAGAATTGTTGACCCAGTCCAGTGCAATTCACACCTATATCTAGGGGCTACCAAGCCAGGGAGGAAATCCACTATTAGTAGAATTAATTCAGAGCCAAACAACCAGTTTGCACTATTCACTTAAGACCTACCCAATGCAACTTCAGCCTAACACTAGACTTGAGTTCCTACTCACTCCCCCTCAATCACAGCAGTGATATCAACCAATTATAGTTATAGATAAAATTGAAGACACACTTCAAACAAGTCTTGATCTTGCTTCACAGCTTCAATCAAGAGACACAACACTCATACTTAAAAGCTTAAAGTGACTCACACAAAGTATAGCTTAAAACACACTAGTCCAATGCAATCATCCAAGAGATAATTGCTTGGCTCACAAGTAATCCTAAGATACAATACACACGTGAAGATCACAGTACACAGACTGAATTCTTCACTCACAAACACTTTGTACTCTCTGTTTAAAAAGCTCTGCCCAGAACCGCTAGCCAATTAAGACTGGTACTTTGTTATTTATAAGGAGCAGAAAGATCTTGGGCCTTAGTGCAAAAATTAGGTTTAACCTAGTTAAGACCTCTTTTCATTAAGCTGCACACTAACAATTAGGTCATAGGTTATCCTTAGCAATGCCTGGAATTTCGCCTGAGATAACTAAGCTTCCTAAAATGTTTCCTAAAGTATAGCCTGAGCTTCCTCATGCAATATACCAGAACCTAAAACACACGCCTTGATGTCAGCTGCTTGATGTCATAACATCCAGCATGACATCCAACATACTTTGCTCTTAGCTATCCAAACTTACCCTGCAGTACACTCATTATGTATGTCATAACATCAGTCATGACATTCAAACATACATCAGTGTTTTGCCACAAAATGCAGCCAATCAAAAACATCTACAAAACCGCTCCAAGCATCTTCAAGTGTCATGTCTTCTACTGCTGCTGTTGGAGATCGATTCTGGATGTGCAGACTCCATCTTGTAGCTTAAGACCAAAACTCCTTTGGGACTTGCCTCTCACTCAGAATAGATCGTACCGCATTCATTATCGTTCTATTCTTCTTCTCTACCACTCCATTTTGTTGTAGCGTAAATGCAGCCGTCAATTGTCGAGTGATACCATGAGTTTTACAAAACTCTCTGAATTCATTAGACGTGAATTCCACTCGGCGGTCTGTCCTCAGGAAAGTGATGAAGGTTCCAATCTCCTTTTTAACACTTTCTTTGAAAGCCTTGAAGGTGATGAAAGTCAAAATGAAAGTCAAAATGTACCGCTTTCCGCTGTGTGAAATTGGTGTAATTAGACCACGTATATCTGAGTGCACCAGCTGCAGCTGTCTCGATGCACGCCAAAGGCTCCCTTTTAACATTGATACTCTATGTTGTTTTCTAGTCAGACACGCACCACATATCTCCTTCGTGGACTTCAGCATCGGCAACCCAATAACCATCTTTTGTGCAAGTTGTTTTAGAGATTCTTGTTTTAAATGCCCAAAATGGCGATGCCACAAATTCGTCTCCTTCTCGATTACCTCTTCTGTCTTCAAGCACATCGTGTTTTTCTGCAATTTGGATGTTAGAAGAAAGAACATCCTGTTTCCACTCATATTAGTCTCCATGATTGCACCTTTCTTGGAATGATATACTTTGCAGGTTCCATCACGAATCAAAAATTCTAAGCCTCTCTCCTGCAATTGTCCGAGGCTTAGTAAATTGTTCTTGAGCTCCGAGACATGATAAACTTCAGGTATGACTTAGGTGGCTCCGTTAACTTGTACTTTCACGCTTCCTTTTCCCACCACCGACACTCTTGTGTCGTTTCAAGTTTCACATATCAATTGAAACCTTCTTCCAAATCGAAAAACCAATCTTTGCATCCGGTCATATGATTGCTGCACCCGGAATTAAGGAACCAAACTTCTTCTCTATTTTCCCGATGTTTCTCAAGATAAGATATCAAGAGCAACTCTTCTTCTTCTTCTTCTTCTTCTTCTTCTTCTTCTAGTTCAGCATAATTTTCCTTCTTTTCCCATTCGGGACACTCGTCCTGATAGTGCCCTAACTGGTGACATTTATAGGACTCGATAATAGCACGATCGATTGCATTTCTTCCTCTTTCTCTACCGCGTCCTCCTCGGAACATTCTGTGACCTCTTCCTCTACTAGGTCTTTCATCCTGAGACACTTTTAGTGCCAATTCTTCTTGCACATATCCATTCAATCGCTGCTCATAAACAAGAAGGCTGCCATGTAATTCATCGATACTCATCGTGCTCAAATCATTCGATTCCTCAATCGAACATACCACATAGTTGAATATCGAGGTTAGCGATTTGAGAATTTTTCTCACGATCATGCTCTGCTCCATTGATTCACCATTCACCTTCATCTTGTTCACCGCCGTCAAGGCTCTTCTTAGGAAAATGTCGATCTTCTCTCCTTCTTTCATGGCCAGCAATTCAAACTCCCTTCTCAAAGCTTGCAACTGCGCCCTTTTCACCTTCGTAGAGCCTTGATACTTATTTTTCATGGATTCCCATCGCCTTAGAGGTACCTTTGTCAAGAATAGTTTCCAGAATCTCTCTGTCAATGGACTGGAACAAGAAATTCTTAACCTTCAAATCCTTCAATTGCGCCTCTTCTTAAGATTTATTTTGCACCTCACTCGCCCGTTTTGTTTTGATCGAAATCTCCGGAATCCCATCTTTCACCAAGCTCCACAATTCTATGCTTCTCAGAAAATTCTCCATCATCATGGACCAGAATTCATAATGGCCATCAAATTTTGGGATGGCCAGCTGCACAAATTTTTCAGATCTCTCAGACATCTCTCTCGATCACTTTCTCACACAGGTTCTTGCTCTGGTGCCAAATGTGAAATATAAAGTTGAAAGTGATGCTTTATTAAACCAAAGAAAATGGCATTATATATCCTTACAGGAGAAACAACGAAATAACAGAAAGAAGTTAGAAACTAGGAAACAGACTCCACTACATAACCGTAGATGACTTATTCAACTAAGCCAAATTCAAACTCCAACATGTGTATGTGGAGCTTAGATGGGGTGTAGTGGGAACCTTGATAAGGTGGAGGAAGGAATATAATAATTAAAATAATGAGAATTAGAGGAGTTGGGGCTGATTTGGCATAATGAGAAAATAGAAGGAACAAGGAGAGAGAAAAGATAATATGTGGGGAGGAAAACATAATTTATTAAAAATTTGGAATAATAGGGTTTGGAATAAAGAGTATTGTCGAGTAACCTAGAGTTGTCAGTATGTGAAAATAGACTTTTGGGTGAAAAGAAGAGGCAAGAGTCTAGGGCTTGAAGAGTGAAGAAGAACCTTGAGCACTCTAAATTTTACAAGCAATCTAAAGTAAGGGGTGAAAGGACTTTCACTATAGGAGAACCTTGAGCACTCTAATTCTATTTTAGATGTGTTATTGTTGTGTTCAAATATGAAATTTGTGATTGATTATACTGATTGGTTGTAGCTGAAATCATGTTTATTCATCAAATTTATGCATATGTAATTTTTTGTCATTGATGAATATATGACACTTTAAATAGGAGCATAAATTTTAGTGAAGGTGATGATTGAATTGTATGACAAATTATCATGAATCATGATTGACGAATGTATTATAAGATATTTGATTGTTGTAATGATATGGTGTCCTATACAATTCATATTTTGGGTTGATCGAATTTGGAAATTATAAGTTGGAACGAGGAATAAAGGTTAGGGAAGGAGAGGGATTAAGATGACAGAGTAATCGATTGGTCCTTTTGAAAATTTGAGAAAAACGCATGTAGAGAATTGAGGATAATCGATTAATCCTCCGTGTCAATCAATTGGTCTATTACAACAATTGACTGGTTCACTTGTTATTTTATCCATAACTTGAGTTACGTGACTCTAATGGAGGCGTTGTTTGAAGGGTTGGAAAGCTAATGCACAGAGCTACCTCATGGTAGTACTTGGTGAAATAATTTATGTGTAGACATATGTTCACTATAGGAATAATTATGTTTATGTAATGGTGAATTGGTATTATAATAATTTAACATGATTGAATGCTGCTTGAATACGCATTTGATGTGGTACTGTTGTTTGGTTTTGTTTATTATTTATCGCTGGTTTAACTAATTATTTTGTATTAGGTATAATTCGATGCATAATTGTGGTGAACGTATGGTGATTATTTTGGTGGTATGCATGTTATTGAAAGTCATGCATCATGGTGTACGAACTTCAGTCCAGTTTTGGTGTGCTCTGGTCCAATTCTACGAATTTAGGAGAAGTAGCAGTTTCCATATGGGAATCGATGAATCATTCACTAATACAACTACAATTATGTTGTGCACCGTTGTATATCGCAAACTGCATGAGCTTAATATATATTTTATTTTTTTGAAAGATATTTAATCACGGTTGAGGTAAACAATTGTGGTGATAAAGTAAGTGTTACAAGCTTCGAATCCTAGCAACTACATTTTTTCCATTTCTCCTATTACAAAAAACGCGTGTCACTTAAGTTCATAAATAAATAAATAATTGAAAACTATTTAACCATGGTTTTACTATACAATTATTGTAATAAGACCTACATTTCATTGCAGTTGAAAGTAACAACCATGGTCAAAGGTTTTCCTGATAAATTAAGAACAAAAAAGATTTATTATTTCCTTCATAACATGTGTCGCTATTGCGAAAAAAGGGGCCGGCGGAAACAAACAGAAGAGTCGCCACCGAATATTATTTATCCCAAAGAGAGGGAAATGAAACAATCGAAGAAAACCTAAGAGAAAGGAGAAGACAAGATCATTGCAACCAAATCTTGGATTCGGGAGTCGGTTACGCAAGGGGAAGGTATGAGCACCCCTCACGTCTGTTGTACTCAACGGGATCCAAGCTTGTTATCTAATCAAAGGGTGAGTTATCTAAAAGCTACTGCTAAACCGGGGGAGGGAAAATAAAAATGAGACTCGATAGGACATCGCCGCCCTATGCCTACGTATTCCCTTGTGCAATGGGAAAGTCAGAGTCAACGTAGTTCGGAAAACTACGGGTGATGGGGGGAAGGTTGCTCGCCAAGACATTTTCGTCTTGTGCCTACGTATCCTCATCTGGTATGAGAAATCAGAGCCAACATATTTGGGTAAACTAGACCACTGGTTGCTTAAATTTTTTTTATGAGTGACGTTAAGTTCTCATTCCAGCAGTTAGGGTCGATGCCTGTTTGCGGTAGAATAGAAAAATTACGTACTCTTTTTATGAAAATGATTTAAAGAAAAATCCCGGAGGATTAAAAGGTATGAATTTGGTTCGTTAGTTTTAGTGAAGTTGATTGAGTTAGTTTGAGACTCACGTTGCACTAAAGACTATGACATAGGAGCGAATGCGTCACATATATCCCAAGGGGCATACACTGAACACTCTAGACAAGTGAGGAGAAACCCCTCACTCATCATTTCCTATGTGCTTAAGGCGCATAACATACAATGTTTGTCGTTCTTTATTAAGTGTCTTAAAGAAGTTTGAGGTAAGAAGAGAAGACACAAGAAAACACTAAAGAGGGAAACTAAAAACTCTAATGTTATCATACAAAATGGTCCTAAGGTTAGGATGAAAAGGAATTCTACCTAATGTTATCATACATATGATGGACCTAGAGTTGAGGTCAAAGAGGAACTATCCTACTTGTTATCATGCAAAGGATTGAAAGCCTAATGTCTCTCCTACTCCTATCTTAATCAAAAATTAAGAGGGACTAGGAATCCTAAGGGATCATGTGAACAAGCACAAGTAAACACCATACTAATCAATCACAAATGAAAACAAAAGCAAGACTTAAACAAGTCAAATAGATGAAAGAGAAGAGATAAGAATGAAGGAGATGCAAACAAGACGAACAAACATGGTAGGTCAAATCCAGAGGAATCATACAAACTCATATCTCAATCATAAAAGGTGAACCCTAACATCATGTCAAGACATCAAAGAAATGTCACACATAAAACCAAATCAAAAGATTGGGAATCAAACACAATGGCATTACAAAAATGCTCCCACAAATTCAAATGACTTAAACATCTTAAAAGAAAGAAAAACAATCACAAAACAAAATGAAATGAAGTTATATGAGATGAGAAACAAGGTGCAGTAGTGGCAACATCATACTATATCCAATACATGTCAATGGTCAAAGGAGAAGCACAAAAAGTCAAGTCATCCACCACATTCATAAACAACTCAATTATTATACAAAATAAGCATGCAAGACATGGTATTAAATGAAAATACATGAGATTAGGGCATGATATCAAGTGTGGGAAGCAACATGAACATGGTTAGCAAGTCACATACTCACTCATGAACATACAAAAGAAACATCAAAGTTGAATTCAAAGCATATCTCAAAAGCTAGCTCACACACCAAAGTCATTCTCAAAGAAAGAAGAAATTCCAACAAAGGCACAAATGATTAAGTTCATATGATATTCATCATGTTCAAATTCAAGTCAAAAAATAAAATCAAGTAGAATCAAACTCAAATTGAAGCACAAAAATCAAGGAAAACAGTTATCCACAAAAGGAACACATGATCATGTAAAGCATATCAGACGAAGTGGTTATGCAATGACCCTTTATTCATGAAGATCAGAAACTCAAACATATCAACAAGAGCATACAAGACTCATCAAAAATCCATGGAATCATACAAGAAGCAAACCCTAAAAAATAGGTCAAGACATGCACAAACACAAAGTCAAAAAAACAAAATTTTGATGCATCATCCAAAAATAGATGCATGACCAAATAAAATCCAAATAAATGCCCAAACTCAAGTTAAGCCCATTGAGAATCATTGAGAAAAGGCTCACAACATGAATTGTATGAAAACATCACCAAATGTATCAAACAAGGCAAATCATACAATTTATCGAGCACATGTCTCATGTTTTCATACAATTCATCGAGCTCACAACATGAGAATCAATGAATGAGTTCTTGTACTCAAAATAAAGCTTGGATGATAATGAACAAGTCTCATGTTTGATGGAAAATGAGATAGGACTTGCATCATTATGAAACTTGTCATTGAAGTTAGATACAAAAAGAGGGGATTTTACACTTAGAATCCTCTAAAACCCTAATTTAGCAACATCTTGATCTTATGGTCCTCTTTGATTCTTTTGGTTCCAGACATATGAAATAACTTGGTAACAAATTTCATGCCCTTAGTTGACCTTGAGACCCAAGATTTAGACCCCTTTGAACCACATTTGACTTTTGTTGACCAAATGAAATCCTAAGACCAAACCCACTGCCTAAGGCTCTTGTGATGGCTTGTGATGGCACATAATCCATGTAGGGAATACTTAAGGTGTGTTTTGAGCTTAAATTAACCATAAACCTTTCCTGAACCAAAACCCTAGCCAGCTATCCATAAGATAGGAGGAGGATAGACAATGCTTGTGTTTTTGATCCAATTAGTTGACTAACATGTCTTGATGATGATGGGAACCTTATGACATGAGATTGCCACAAAGTTGGTCTTGAGCCTTTGATTGTTGGATAAGATTCCTTGATCCCCTGTCTAAGATTAATGCTATGTATAGGTGCCAATTCAAGATGCTATGAAGCATAAGCCAAGATATAAGGAAAAAAAGATGGGCAAATTTTGGGGTGCTACAGCTCCCCCTATTCAAACAATTTGGACCTGAAGGGATGAAAAGCAACCTCTGTCAAACATTCAAGGTAAAAGGTGATTAAATACTAAAAAGATCCCAGAAATTTGCAACCTGCGGGGATGTAGGAAAGATAAAATGATTGCCAGCTGAAAATGGACTTAAAAATAGTGGGTACCAACCAAAATTTAGAATAACAGACACAGTAACCGATCAGGATGATAACAACGGCTACTAACCAAAAGTTAGGATTCCCAGAGAGTTATATCCAAAAGTTGTGAGAAAGAGGTTACTAACCAAGAGTTAGGATTACCTAGACGCTGACCGAAAGCGAATACACAAACAATAAATACTACAAACCAAAAGTTGGAACAAAGGTTACTAACCAAGGGTTAGGATTACTAGAATAAAGACTACCAACCAAAAGTTGGGATCGTCAACAAATAAATAAATGGCTACCAACCAAAAGTTGGAATCACCAGGACGCCTACTAAATGCGAATTTACCGAAAACGAAGACTACCAAACAAAAGTTGGGATAACGACTCCGCAGGGTATAAAAGGAGAATACCAACCAAAAGTTAGGATGAAGGCTACTAATCAAAAGTTAGGATCACCAGAAAGGAGGACTACCAACCAAAAGTCGGGATAACGACTCTGCAGGGGAACAACATAGGACTACGAACCAAAAGTTAGGATGACATCCATAAAACGACGGACTACCAACCAAAAGTTAGGATAACATCCACAAAACAACGGACTACCAACCAAAAGTTGGGATAACATCCACAAAACGATGGACTACCAACCAAACATCCACAAAACGACGGACTACCAACCAAAAGTTGAGATAACATCAACAAAATGACTAAGCTGGGGATTACCAACCAAAAGATGGAATACCATACCCGGGATAGGCAGGAAGTAGAATCAACCGACTTACAATCTGAAAAGGAAACTCCATTGGGGAAAGAGAAACTTAAACAAGCAAGCTCTATCAAGGAGTAAAAGTAAGATGAAAACATCTATCAATGATTTTGCTGGGGTCAGGTACCACAGAGTCTCATGAATTATGTGGTTATTTGTCGGGGAGGTGTCTGGCCACAAAGGTATCAAACCTGGCTTATGCTTCGAATGCATATGTTTGAATATGGCGTAATGCTCCATATGAAATGGAAATGTTACACATTTGGGAGGATGCAATCCAAATGATATGCAAAAGAACACCACCAAAAAGTGCTAGAAGATCAGCAAATCGACTGCTAAGGAAGACACACCGAATGGCTTCCATGAATATAACTTCCACTTCTTTGGGAATTAAGAAAGACATCTCTTGGGAGATCATCCCGAAAATCTGACTCTGGAGAATGCCAATAACCATTGGACTTTGCTGAGAATGTCAACCATTTCTGATTTACTCATCAAGGGAATCAACATCCATCTCTGCTTGGGAAAAGAAGTCAATGACATAGATCCTGTCGGGGAACGACACTGAGCTTACCCTGCTGCTGGGGAATAATCTCAATCTTATCCAGAGATGAAAATGGTACGAGTGTTGATCAAAGTCTATAAGGAAGCATGATTGGAAGCTTGCTGTATCTAACAGCCAGCAGACCAGACATTGCTTTTGCTGTTGGTGTATGTGCTAGGTATCAAGCAGATCCTAAAGTGAGTCACATGAATCAAGTGAAAAGGATTCTCAAATATGTGAATGGCACCTGTGACTATGGCATACTCTACTCTCATGGGTGTGATCCTACCTTGTCTGGCTATTGTGATGCTGATTGGGCTGGCAGTGTTGATGATAGAAAAAGCACATCTGGTGGATGCTTCTTCTTAGGAAACAACCTAATATCTTCGTTCAGCAAGAAGCAAAATTGCGTCTCACTGTCCACTGCTGAAGATGAATACATAGCAGCTGATAGCAGCTGTTCTCAGCATGTCTGGATAAAGCAAATGTTAATTAAATATAATGTAACTCAGGATGTCGTAACATTGTATTGTGGCAATCTTAGTGCTATTAACATATCCAAAAATCCAATCCAACGCAGCATAACGAAGCACATTGATATAAGACATCACTTTATTAGAGATCTTGTGGAAGACAGTGATTTCCTTGGAGCATGTGTCCACTGAACTACAACTAGGTGACATCTTTACCAAGGCTCTAGATGCTGCCCAATTTGAAAATCTTAGAGGAAAGTTAGGTATTTGCATGTATGAGGATGCATAGCAATTAATGATACGTGAGAACTTTACAACATCAATGCAGTCCAAGTCATTGACCAATAAAGCTCTCCTTTCCACACAAATGTGTCACTCCGCCCCCATTACCTTCCCACATCTCTCTCATACCTTCATTCTCGACAAAAAACATGTCGTCTCATCATGAAGGATCTTCCTCTAAGTCCCCTCCCAAATCCTACAAAGATACTCCTCCCTTCGCTGAAAAGCCAAAGACCAAGTACCCTCCTCCCACTGAAGAAAATCTTAGGCGTATGCAAAACAGAGAAGGCTTTGCATACATGGCAAAAACCATGGGGGAAAGTGCTGACGATATCATCAAGAGAGGACTTCCTATTAAGGGCTTCACCATTTCCGTGGCTCGCAGGGATCCACCTCACGCCTCTGAATTTCAAGAGGAAGACTCGTATGATGGAAACCAGGACATCTCTCTATCAGATTTGGATGACAGTGACTCCAATTCTTCCTATGATGAAGAAGATTGAGAAAAGAGTATGTGCCGCAGATTATTGGTGAAGTGATAAAGTGTGATGTTGTTGTTTCTTTCCAATTTGAATTTTTTTATAACCTGAATTTGTGATGCTCTTCAAAGAGCAGTTTTGCTATAATGTAACCCCTAACAATTGTAATGGTACAATGTATGATCTATGCTAAGTATTTAGTAGGATCCTAATTTGTGGCTAAAAAGGGGGAGAGAGAGTATAAAGAGAGAGTATAATAGAAAACAGCAACAACATGTACAACAGATGAAATAAAAGAACAAGTGCAGGTGATGTGCAAGACAGTGAAGAACAGGTGGATAACTTGGCTAGACTATATGCTCATGGTATAATCCTTGCAGGTGCTGCTGAGGAGATATGTGATAACAGTAGTCTAGCTGTTAGTAATGTGTTATGTGTGTGAATTTCTATGGTGTATAGGAATGTGTGTTAGAACTGACTGGTTGAATGTGTGATCCTAGAAGGTGTCTAGGAGTCGTGTGTGTCTGCAGGATAGTAGCAGAGAGTGTTGTGCAACTCTTCAGGGGGAGTAGCACAGGTGTGCGTATGCTTTAGGGTGTATGTCATCCTGAATGTTATAACATCCAGAGCAGACTGGATGAATATATGTGACTGCAGGGTGTGCAGGAGAAGTGTTCAACTGATAAGATGTATCAGTTGAAGGGGAGTAACTCTATGTGTTACTCACTCAGCAAAGTGTGACATCTGTAGTTGTAACTAACAAATGGTTAATAAGGTGAGTTATAACTGTGAGAGCTAACTGTGAGGACTTAGAGTGGTTTGAGCTAGTAACTATCCTGCATGACAGGACACATCATAAGTCTTCTGCTGTGTAAATCTTTGATCTGATGACAGAGTGTTTTAGCCAAAAATTTGTTAAAGGGGGAGTTTGTAAGTGCTATTGATTGGCTGCATTTTGTGGCAAAACACTAGAGCATGTATGTATGTCATGACTGATGTTAATGCATACATAATATGGTCTGTGCAGGGTAAGTTGACTTAGCTAAAAGCAAGTTAAGCTGGATGTCATACCAAATGTTATGACTTGGGTCGTATGACATCAAGCGCAGGTTTGTTTTTCTGGTAGCTATAAACCAGGAAACATAATAGGAGCTCAAGCTAGATATTAGGAGACTTTCAAGAAGTCCTAGGCGAACTAAAATATCCCTGAATTAAGTGGCAAGTGTGCAGATCATTGAAAATAGGTTTGTTATGAATATAACCTAATTTATGCACCAAGGCCCAAAAGGACTGACAACTGCTATAAATATCAGAAGAAGCAATCTTGAACAACAACTCTTGACAGAAGAATAGAGAGTGCTAATTAAGAGTCCTTGTAAGTGAAGAAGGCTAGTCTTCACGTGTGAATTGAGTCTTAGGAATATTTGTACTCCAAGCAATTGTTTGTTGGATGATTGCATTGGTTAAATAGATTCTAAGTTGTGTCTCACTCAAAGCTGTGAAGCAAGAGTGTGTGTACCTTGATCAAAGCTGTGAAGCAAGATCAAGGTGTGTATGAAGTGTATCTTCATATTGTTTTTGTAATTGTGAGTTATAAATCACTGTGGTGCGATTGAGGGGGAGTGAGTGGGAATACTCAGGTCTAGAGTGTCTCTAGGCTGAAGTGTCATTGGGTAGGTTTTAAGTGAGGAGTGCAAACTGTGTTGTTTGACTCTGAATTAATTCTGCTAATAATGAAGTTCCTCCCTGGCTTGGTAGCCCCCAGATGTAGGTGTTGTTGACATTGAACTGGGTGAACAATTGCTGTCTTATTTACTACTTTTACTTACAGTGTTATTAGTTAGTACAATAGTCAATGTCATAGTGGATGTTATAACTTTGGTCATAACATCCATCGTGTGCTTGCCAGAATTTTCAATTGGCATCAGAGCAGGCACCCTGCCTGTTTATTCTTGGTGAGATATAGGGAAATAAATTCTGGTACTATGGATAAAGATACATGATTCACTAATAGACCTCCAATTATGGATGGTTCTAGTTATGATTATTAGAAACCTAGGATGATTGCATTCCTAAAATCATTAGACAACAAGGCTTGGAGAGCAGCAAACTCTGGCTGGAAACATCCTGTGAAGACTGACAAGGATGGAGTAGATGTGTTAATTCCTGAAGAGGAATGGAACAAAGAGCAAGAGGCTTTAGCTCTTGGGAACTCTAAAGCATTGAATGCACTCTTCAGTGGTATATACAAAAACATATTTAGACTAGTACACCACTGTGAACTAGCAAAGGATGTTTGGGACACTCTTAGAACTACTCATGAAGGAACTTCCAAGCTCAAAATGTCAAGACTTCAAATGCTGACCACCAAATTTGAAGGTCTGAGAATGAAGGAAGATGAGACCATTCATGAGTTTTACATGAATGTTCTTAAACTTGCAAACACCTCAGGAGCTCTGGGAGAAAAGATGTCTGAAGAGAAGCTTGTAAGAAAGATCCTAAGGTCACTACCTAAAAGTTTTCCTATTAAAGTAACAACCATTGAAGAAGCCCAAGACATATGCCACATGAAAGTGGATGAACTCATTGGTTCCCTTCAAACCTTTGAAATGGGAATGAGTGATCAGGCTGTGGAGAAAAAGAACAAAAGCATAGCTCTTGTCTCAAACACTACTTATTCAGATGAAGAAGATGGTGAAAAGGAGGAGAATCTATCTGAAGCAATTGTCTTGCTTGGAAGACAGATCAACAAAATGGTCAAAAGGATAGATGTTAGGTCTAAACCTTATACCAAAAGCATGCCTTTTGATAAAGAAAAATATGAAGATAAAGTCATCCAAAGTAGAGGGGTACAATGTCATGAGTGTGAGGGATATGGTCATATCTGAAAGGAATGTCCCACATACCTCAAAAAGAAGGGAAAAAGCCTAATTGTTACTTGGTCAGATGGAGATTCTGACAGTGGATTAGAAGAGGAGACAGCTAAACATGTCATTGTCCTTAACAGTGTGTGTATCTCTGATGATGACCCTAGTGAAGAGGAATTGACTGTTGAGGAAATTGCAGCCTCATATCAAAAGCTTCATATCAGAAGCACATAATTGTATCAGCAAGGAGAGCAACAGAAGAAAATCATCAAGGAGTTAGAAGCTGAAAAGAGAGAGCATCTAGCCACAATAAACACACTCAGAAGTGAAGTGAATGAGTTGAAAGGTAAAAAGGATCAAATGACAAAATCCATAAGGATGCTCAATTCTGGGATTGACACCCTAGAGGAAATCCTTCAGATTGGACAGACCTCAGAAGATAGGTCTGGACTAGGACTTGTTGATAAATAAAATCCTGTGCTGAAAATCAAGAGATTACAACCTGAGATTCAGAAGTTAAAAAGGATGTCACGACCAATGTCACAACATCCACCCCATAAAAACTGGAATCAAGTCAAGAGACAATTCCAAGGGTATAGGTGTTACCACTGTGGAAAACTTGGGCATATTAAAGCTGTGTGCATATGGATGCATGGATTTCCTAGTCAAGGAAAAGCCAAACAAGGTATACATGGCAAGAGGCATTCATGTGCCAAACCCAAGAAGGAGGTGCCTAACAAGTAAAAAAATTGGGTGGCCAAGAAGGTTGGTCTGATAGCACACACATCTCTAAGAGTGTCAGCTAAAGAAGACTGGTACTTTAATAGTGGTTGCTCCAAGCATATGACTGGTATTAAGAATCTATTGGTAGACATTATTGGGACAGTGATAGAGTATCGGGGTTTGTTATCATCTCCACAGGGAATATGAGATATTACCGCCGTTCTATAGTTGTCAAGTTTTTAACTTATAGTAACAAGGGGGTTTTTGTTTTTCGTTACGGTAGCTTGCATAGAAAAAGTAATAAATGCGGTAAAAGTTTAGATTTTACGATTTGAGAAAGATTGTCAAAGTTAGGGTTCGACGATCACTTTGCATGTATATGTTCGATCAACAAAACTAGTAAACTTTGTTGGATGATAATCACATTCACAATATCCTCTCAATGTGTTTATTTCTAACACACATTGTGATTTTTCCCATTTTGATCCATTGTTGATTTCTCAACAATCTATCAAAATGACAACTTTTAGGGTTTGATATTTTAGTGAACAATCTCATTCAAGACTATCTCTAGCTCAAGAATATAGATGGATGAAAACCTAGGTAAAGAGTTGGAAAATATCTTTCAATCATAAACCAATACAAAGAGTTAACAATAAAACAAAGTTTTCATCATATATTCATCATCAAAGAGTTTACAAATGAAGATCATCCCATTTACATACAAAGCTCATGATCATCTACATCTAACCTTGACAAAATGAAGGACTTAGCTACTCATTTTCATGGTAGCTTGAACAAGAAGAAAATGGAGAAGATTAAAGAACATCCACATCGAAGGATCGAAGAAAGATGTGATTCCACTTCTCTTGATTACACAATGAGCAAAAGCAAGAAAAACTATTGTTTTTTGGAGTTGTAGAACTAGGTTCCAATGTTACAAAAATGATACTTCTTCCGATTTCAAGTTATGATCCCAATAAAGCAATATACACTACAACATTTTTACTTTATAGCAACACCTAATTTTTAAGAAGTAAAAAAATTGTTCTCGTAGAGAGTAATAAGAAACTAATTATATAACTTGTTGCGGTAGCTTATATAATTTTTTGTAAATTTTATACAACGGTGCGAATCCGTTCTGGTAGAGGACAATGAGAACGGCTCCTATTAGCAACGGTTAGGAGCCGTTCTTATGTAATTTTTAATTATTTTAATAAAATATTATTTACTTGTCTCTAGCGGGAAAGAGGTCTCTGACTTTTCATTGTCCCTCTCAAATCTCGGTAAAATTTTCAATCTTCCCTCCCAAATTGATTCTAACGCACAAAGAGAGAAGAAACATTCATCCAAATCTGATGTAGATTTTGTAACCCTAACATTTAGTTCTTCATCCCATCAACTTTGTAACCCTAACATTTTCAATCTTCTCTCTGACTTTTCATGTCTCAATACTGTTAATTCATAAAGAATATTAGCACAATAACAGTTATGTTGGTTTTAAATTCACAGGTTCAGCACTGCTGAGTCCTGCTAAGGATTTTGGATGGCATGACCCCGGATACATTCAGTCAGCAATTAAGAAAGGACTCAACCCATCAACTACCTACTCCTACAGATATGGAAGGTATGAAGCTTCCAAGTTAGATGCTTTAATAACTAACTTATATAAAAAGTTGAGGAAGAACTTATTTTGTAAACTGATACTTATAACTATTTTGTTCTATTGATGTTCTAGTAACTCGGTTGATTAGAGTGAACAAATCAAATTTTCAACTCCACCTTCCGGAGGATCAGACGAGCTCAAATTTGTTGCATTTGGTGATATGGGAAAGACCCCTCTCGATGCTTCGGAAGAACATTACATTCAGGTAAATTGATAGTTCAAATGAAATAGAATTCGTAACTGAAATGCATATTGATATAAGACATTTTCATTCGTCCAATTTATCAATTTATGATGGGTATGTATATGTTGCAGGTTGTGGTTTACGAATCGGTATCGAATTGTTGTCGTTTCCACCATTTTGCAACTTGCACACTAAGTGTCCGGTAAATTGCCTCAACCAAGTTTCTTTTCCTTTTTCGTTTCTGTTTCTTACGAATCATGTGTTCGATAAATTACTAAGAATTTATATGCTTCCCAGCTTAACAGTTCTGGGCTGTTGAGAACATAGGACCTCATTGGAGGGAAATGGAGGGATGCTTATGATGGGAAAACCACAAAGGTGTGTCACACAGATGCTGTTATTTTTCACTTTTTCAACTGGTTTTTTGCAAAGTTTAAAGACAAATAGGGAAGGGGGTTTGCTGATTCCTTTTCAATTAATACTGTTGATGGTCATAGTTTATTGTTGCTGCTTATTTTTCTCTTGTTTTATTGCTATAAGTTCCATGGTAGTGCTATTGGTAAGAAATAATAATCTGATGTCTTCAATGGTATTGTAGGTATATAATCCAGCAACTAGTGAATCTATAGCAGATGTAGCAGATGATAGTGTCAGTTCAGACCTCCAAAACTGAGGTAACTGATCACGGTTAAATGAAACACAAAATTAAATATTTGATTTGGACTTCTAATCTCTGCCTAACTTACCAATGAATATTCCCATGTTTGTATATCTATTCTATATCACGAGCACGCGCACACACCCTCACACCATTTGCAATAACTATGATTAACATACTTTATATCTATACTTATATTTTGGCTATATTTTACATAATAATGCAATGCAAATAGTTCTGCCAAAAGTTGCAAAAATCAAATCTAGAGCAAACCAGTTAAGTTCAAATAATTATAATGGGTTTCGTCATAAAACATTGCTTTGATCTTTTTGGATTTTGTCCAAACTTTCAGGTCAATTTTACTGATAAAAATTTCAAAACTGAACTGAAACAACTAATGGATTACCTAGAATGTGATTACTCTGATGCATGCATTTGTTGAGCAGTTATTTAGTTTTACAACTGACACCATTACTTACTACAGGGCAGCAAACCCGTCACTTCATTGAAGTTGTGGAACAATATGCTCACTTCGGATTACGTACACTATGTTTGGCTTGGCGTGAGTTAAAGAAAGATGAATATCAAGATTGGTCTTTGATGTTTAAAGAAGCCAGTAGCACTTTGGTTGATAGGGAGGTAAAGAAGACACTTTTTACTGATTTTATATAATGTATAAGAACTTGTCTTCTTAGTTTAATATACTTTACAGTGGAGAGTAGCCGAGGTCTGCCAAAAAGTAGAACATGACTTGGAAATTCTTGGTGTTACGGTGATAGAAGATCGCTTACAGGTGAATATGCTGTATTTGTTGATATCAATCTACTTTTAAATAGTCCTTACATTTGTTTTTGTTATCTGATTTAAGATAATAATTACAAAATCCTATTATTTTACTGAACTTCTATCTATTTTAGATAGTTAAAGGGATAAAGGGAAAAAAATTAAAGCAGGAGTTTCCCTTGTGTTTATGTGATGGCCATCATTTCTTTTTTATTTGATATCTTTCAGGATGGAGTTCCTGAAACAATAGAAACACTAAGGAAAGCTGGAATAAATTTTTGGATGCTAACAGGAGACAAACAGAATATTGCAATACAAATTGCCCTGTCATGTAATTTTATTTCCCCAGGTAGTCCACATTAGCGATCCTGCAAACATTGTAGCAATCATAAACTGTTTTAAAAATCAAATTACATATAAAATGAAGACATTATAAACTTTTGGGGTAATATACATACCCCCCCTCAAAGAACACTTGGCCTCTCCCTGACTGATATGATACTTGATATAGTTCCTTTGCATGATTACAAAAAGTTACCACCTATTAAATATTTTCACAACTTTCAAAGCTATAGTAATTGAGCTCTTCATTTCATTTAGAAAATGGAGAGGATCCCTGCTTACCCCTTTATACGGATTGGATATGTGCTTTTTTACTTCTTGTCTGCCATCTTTATTTGTTTGTTTATTATTTCAAGGAATAATTTAATATTTAAAACAGAAGTTTCTAGTACACAACTTGGGCTATCAACATACATAAACACACTAGGTTCAACATTAATTGACCTGAATGTCGCTCTCGTAGTCTCATTTTTGAAGAGCTTGGATGTGTGAGGATGTTTACAGTTTGCTTTAATTTTTACTATTGTTCAATCAATGTCATATGCATTTTTCTTTGGAGTTTTTTATTTTATTTTATTTATGTCTGTCATACCCCAGAGCCTTTTTCAATTTCCTCCCCTTTGAATTCATAGAACCGAAGGGTCAACTTCTACTAATTGATGGAAAAACAGAAGATGAATTTTGTAGAAGTTTAGAAAGAGTGCTTCGTACAATGCAGATAACTACCTTAGAGCCTAAGGTACACTTGCTTTGTATCAATTTAGAATCTTGTGATTGGGAAGCTTCGCTTACTTGGTGTTCTTTTTATTGTTCATTCTGGTTTTTGAGTTTTGTGGTTTGTTTTGGACCTTGGAGGATATGTTATTATTTGCTCGTGGTACTCTTTGTCTTTCTTGTATTTACTAAATTTGTTTTCCAATCTTAAGTAATAATAAAATCTTGTGAAATGCTTCTTGTATTGTATGCATTCATTGCGGTGCTCGGAATAGAACATTCTTTTTAGTAAACAAGTATAATTCAGAGCAAGATAGTTTAAAAGGTTTTGATTTTGAAGTTAATCTTTTCATTGTTCTGCTCCATCAATCAGGATGTGGCTTTTGTTGTTGATGGACGGGCTCTTGAGATAGAACTTAAACACTACCGCAAAGTTTTCACTGAGCTGGCAGTATTGTCAAGGACTGCTATATGTTGTCGTGTGACACCGTCATAAAAAGCACAGGTGTTTTTTTTACAACAGTACCGGTGTATAAAATTATGTTGCCTGGTCTTGTATTAAGAAGCTATATTTTACATTCATTTTTTCTAAGTTTCTATTCTCTGTTATATTCGTGGCTTGTTCTATCTCGGTTCTATTTAACTAACTTATTAGAAGATGAAGGACAAAACAAGACCAAATATTTTTTGTTTTCCTCTTGGCGGGGAACATAATACTGTTGTTTGTATTGTTTCTAATTTGTCAAAAAATTACGGCATTGGTGTGACTTGTATACCACTATTTGATGCAGCTTGTACAGATATTAAAATAATGTGATTATAGAACATTGGCAATTAGTGATGGAGGAAATGATGTAAGGATGATACAACAAGCAGATATTGGTGTGGGCATAAGTGGCAGAGAAGGATTGCAGGCAGCAAGAGCAGCTGATTACAGCATTGGAAGTAAGCCTTTCTAAATGGTTCACTCTTTTGAAGGCTATTTTTTTCTCTGGTTGGAAGTTTGAGGCAGATTGGCGGCTTCTCTTTTATGTTTTATCTGCACAACTACTAAATTTCAGTAATGATATTATGTTCCTTTTTTTAATTTGCAGAGTTTAGATTCCTAAAGAGATTAATTTTGGTCCATGGCCGGTATTCATACAACCGTACAACATTTCTCTCCCAATATTCATTCTACAAGTCCTTATTGTTATGCTTCATCCAAATCTTGTGAGTTTTCTACCAACAGTGGCCTTCCTTTTTCTTTTCATCATTAAACAGTATTGAAAAAATGAGACTAGTTAACATATTGAAAAAAAACCTTATTTTCAATATTTTGTTCCACAGAACTGCAAAATTCACTATCCTGTCGTTGGACTGCAATCTTGCATATCAGAAGGTGCAATCATTGAGGACACTTTGTTAATGGGAGCATATTATTATGAGGTAACTTTTCTAAATACTCAGACTTTAGCTTGACTAGCAGGTTTTAGTTTGGACCATGACCATTCAAGGATGTTCATAGCCTACTGTATTGAGTTCA
The DNA here is from genome assembly GCA_963859935.3 of Lathyrus sativus. NCBI lineage: Eukaryota > Viridiplantae > Streptophyta > Magnoliopsida > Fabales > Fabaceae > Lathyrus > Lathyrus sativus. Next base: position 442,067,644 of record OZ012737.1, read on the forward strand.
GAAATATAGTTGTTTCTTTTTTCAACCAAACTCTCATTAATTATGTTGCTACACCAAAAAAACTTGTAAGCCTTGATTGTTACTTTTGGAACTGTAAGGGGAATTCATCAATGGATCCTTGTCTTAAGGGAGCCCTAGTTAAGCTGGTGTGAGTATTAATACACGGTCCTTATTAATGGATTTAGTTATTATTTACGGATTGGGTTATTTCGCAAGTCATGAATGATAATATTAATGAAGATTTTGAAGATGAAGATGAAGAAACGTAGATGTAGAGATGTAGATGTTTAAATTTAATTTTATAGATTAAAGATGTTATTTTGACTATGAATGATGATTGACATTGGGATATGTAATTTGAAGATGTTTTGTTGACATTACGATATGCAATTTGAAGGTGTTTTGTTGATTGTGAATCAATGATTGACATTATGATATTTAAATGGATTATGTCATGTATTTTTTTTAAATGCAAGATCATTTTAAAATTTGTATTTGAATATTATTATATAAAAAAATTATGAATGATGTTATTATCAGGTTTATAAAATAAAATAAAATTTTATTTTATTAAAAAATAAATAAATTTATTTGGTTTATAAAATAAAATAATTTTTTTTGCAACAGTTATAAAGTGTGTCTGTAGTAAAGAAGGCGTTGCTATAACCTATGAAGAAAAAATGAACTTAAGCCTCTATTAGAACGGTTTAGAATAGGCTACGGTTAAGAAACGTTGCTATATTCCATAAAATTTGAAAACGGAGTCCAGCTGTTGTTGTTCTAGACCGTTCTCTATATAAAATTACATCAATGGCTCTGAACAAGGCGTTGTTGTTGGCTAAATAACCGTTCCTAAAGGCTAAAACAACGCCTTGGTTTAGAACGCCCTGAAAAGTGTTCTCATATGTAAAGGCAACGACTTTTTTGGATTTTGCAATGGTTTTTTTGTGTTGCTGTATATTCAAAATGTTGTAGTGATATAAAGTACAAAAGAAGCTTCGTTTGCGCCCATTCGCCAGGAGAACAGAGGCCTTTGCTAGGCGAACAAAAAGAAACAAGGCACTTCAAAGTGCCTCCAGCAAGCAAACCTCCCTCTGAGATATCGCGCCTTTTCCAGGCGAACATTCGCTGGCTTCACTCATCAGGCGAATTTCATGCAGGTTTGCTACTGGAATAGCCAAGAGATCTTTGCCAGCTCCTTCGCCAGGAAAATGGTAGCGAAGCTTCGCTGGAACCATTGCCAGGCGAACTTCATGCCCTTTTAGTCTGGGAGTTTAATTTGAATTACTCGCTCTGGCTCGCCAGCACTCGCCAGGCGAACATTCGCTGGCACTCGCTGAGCTTCGCCAGGCGAATGCTCTGATTTCCAGCTTCTTCTAGCAGCTATCTCTCATCTCTTCCAAGGTGCTCCTACTAGTGTCAATCCTGCACACTAACAACAACATTACAAGCACCATTCACTTGGACCACAACAAAATGAAACTAAGCAAATCCAACTACTAATTCATACACTACTAGATAGAAACAAGTAAAAATACTACTAATTAGAGATCAAATATATACTATAATTGGGATCTAACAACTCTCCCCAACTAACTTATTTGCATGTCCTCAAGCAAAGTATGCCTCTCAAAACAAAAAGGAGGATTTGCTCAAGAACCAATTCAATCCAAGTGAAAATATCCGACTCAAATATACAACAAGTGCAACAAGGCAAAAAGTTACACAATCCCACAATAGACAATGTACAAGAACTTGATTCTAAAAACAAATTAAAACAATGCTTCAAGAAACAACTAAATCTCATGACATGTCATTCTAACACTCCACTTTGAAAAAGGATTGAAGTAAAACGTGCATGCAAGTGCGGGACAAAAATTCACTCAAATGGCAAACAATGCAATACTACACAATTCATACAATATCTAAATGATCACAACAAAATTATGGAAGCTAAAGATCACATAGGACTTAAAGGGTTGTAGCTTGGTCGGGTTACAACAAAGGGTCATTTATAAGGCCATTGAAACGAAATCGCCGATGCTCAAGAACACTCACTATACAAGTATTTACAACATCACCACTTCATTCACCAAATTCTTTCAAATGCAAACCCTCACAAGCTCCCTTGCACAATTATTTTCTTTTTCTTTCATTCAAGCAAGCATACTTCTTTTTTTTCTTTTATATATTTTTTTCTCTTATTTTTTATTTTTTATTATTAGGCTATTTTCTCTTTTCATCAAACATTTGTTCATGCCTCTTATACACAAACTTGCTTGAAAGATTTTCACAAAATGTTTTTTAGTAGGGTTTTTTCTTTTCGACTTTTTCCGTTCTCCCCAACTTAATTCCAACTCAACCCAAAGTGAATGTTCCAAGATTTTACGGCAAGAAAAGCAATTTAAGCATAACTCAAGGTTCAAGAAGAAAACAAACATTAGAAACTCACAAAATGAGCTTTAAACAAGAAGGCTCAAAAGGGGCTAACAAAAGTCACACTCCTCACGGGACGTGTATGGAAATGGTTGTGCTCAATACAAACAAGTGCCTTGATCCTCTCTAAAACTTCCACAAAATTATAAAGAACAAAAGATAGAACATGAATTATAAGTATACACAGAATTCATCATCCATCCATAGCATATGTACAAGTAAAAGAAGGATTCTTACATTTGTGATATAGGACCTAAATGACATATCAATCCACAAAGTTGCACAAGAAGCAAAGTTACAAAAATTGTACATAGAATAACAAGTTCTAAAACATTCTAAATTCTAGAACAAGGTAACTAAGTATCTTGTCAACAAATTTGTGAGAACGATAATATCATCGCCATCCCACTTGAAAGAAATTCTTGCATATCTACAAAAGAACACTTTAGCGTCGATAACAGGGTGCTAACATATTTACAACCACCCTTGAATAAAACTTAAAATAAAACTTACTAAAATGAAAACTTAAACAATAAATAAATAAATAGCTCAAAATACTAATAATAATGCTGAATAACTAAAATGGTGTATAACACCAACAATGTCACAATGTACCTTAAAAGGTACAAGTACAAATATGAAATAACATAACTAAAGTACATAATAAAACAAATAAATGGGAATACAAGAAAAAATTCACTTTGTAGCAACAAAGGAAACAACAAAACATAACAAGAAATCACTCCTCCTCCTCCTCGGACATGTCGTAGCCATCTTCATTATCCTCATCATCCTCACTGTCGCCGTCATCTGCCTCTACATCATCACCAACAGGGTCATCGTCCTCTGCATCCTCCCCCCCACCAAAACTGGGCCTGTCCACAGGCCATCCAGCATGCGCAAGGAAATGCTCGCTTGTCATTATCATGTGGTTACCGGTGGGCTCACGTATCTGCAGCTATAAAACCTGCATGGAGTTGTGCAGATCACACATGGCTCGTCGTTGAGCATCCATCCAATCCTAATTATACGTGCAAATCTCCTCCTAGAATGGGTAGTAAGCAGGAGGAACCGGACCAGAACCAGAAGGACCCTGGCACGTCCGTCGGCATTAGCACCGGTACCAGAGGTCTCATCTGCAGAAGGCTTAGCTCTACAGAACTTGTCAACATACTGTCGCTACTGCGAAAATCGGCGCCGACTGAACAGAAGAGTCGCCACCGTGCGTTATTTATCCCACAGGAGGGAAAGGAAACGCTCAGAGTAAACCTCGCACAACACGGGAAAGGTATGGTCGTCGCAACCAAAACCTGGATTCGGGAGTCGGTTACGCAAGGGGAAGGTATTAGCACCCCTCACGTTCGTCGTACTCGATGGGATCCACGCTTGTTTTCTTATCGAAAGGATGGTTATTCTATCTACACTAAGGGTTAGGGGTTAAAAAGAAAATAAAATGACTCGGCAAAGTATCGCACTTTATGCCTACGTATTCCCGTCTGAAACGAGAAATCAGAGTCAACGTAGTTCGCCTACCTACGGGCAAGGAGGGGAAGGTTGCTCGCTAGGATATCGCATCCTATGCCTACGTACTTTCATACAACATGAAAGATCAGAGCAAACGTAGTTCGGGCAACTACGGCACAAGTCTGTCTTGATTGCTTTTATACCTTCTGAAAAAGGGTTTTTCTGATTAGCAGTCCAAGCGGACAAAAATTGACGTTTAGATGAGTTCACATTCTTTTACGGAAGAAGTGTCTTTTATTGTGTTTGAAATATTTATTGTGTTTTTCTGTTCATTTTGAGGAAGAAGAGACAGAACTCTAACCTACGGTTGCGAAGGGAATTAGACTAACCTAATGTTATCATGCATGGGTTAAGACCTAGTGTCTATCATGCTCCTCTCTTGCGCAGAGAGAAACAGAGATCCTAAGGGATAAACGGAAACAGAAACAATAACAGATATATACAGTAAAACAGTAAAATGCATGGATGCAACAATACAAGCGAGGCAAGGGAGTCCCACTCAACCTCGAACCTAGAAAATAATAGGCAAAAGTGAACAGACTTCACTTTCAACCCAACAGGGTAAACAGCAAACAATACATTCCAGAAAACCAATCAATACATCAGAAATGAATAACAGCAGAAAAACAAACAGCCACAGCAGCTCTGCATCAACACCTATCTTCAAGTCATCTCCAATCAGCTACAAGCTTCAGCAAGCATCAATCTCCATCTCCACAGCTTTTCAGCAAGGTCTTGATCATTAATCTTCCATCTGCAATGGCTTTTCTTCAAGTCTCAATCTCCAAGAGGGATATCAGTCAACAAGATGAAGTGAATGAATGTTAGACAGCCAATTACCTACCAAGGGTGGTTCATTAACTGTTAACATTATACAGACAGTTTTCCCTCAAAAGTTCTATCTTTCAAATACATTCACTGATCCTTCCAAAGGAAGGAGGTGGATATTTGAAAGAGACTTTGAATCATAGGGAAAGGATGGATGCAAACAAAGCATTCCATGTTTGAGAAACAAGCTTTCTAATCTAGAGCTCTGCCTAGCTCCTAAACCCTAGTCTCCTCAACAGCTGCTAGCAAGAATCTCCTCTTCAACTCTGGAAGTTGAACTTCAGTCTCTGATCTTCCATGGCTTCATCATCACAAGTCTTCAGCTCTCCCAATTCCCAGACAATCCCCATACCCACACAACAAACAATAATCCCCAGAGGGCACACCACACCAATCAATCAAATATAGACAGCAACATACCAATAGCAGTAGGGGAAGCCTAGTGATTTCTAAGGGATCTAATAACTACCCATAGTCCCTATAGTCCCATAGCTAAAGCATTCAATCTCTAAGTCCTAAGGGAAATGATTCAATTCTCCTAAGTCATCACTCAAACCCTAATTTTGTTCATGTTGTTCTCACCTAAACTAATCACCTAAAATTAAGTCCTAAAAATGGGAACTAAATTGTATGCACAAGCTAATCTTATCTACTAATCAACCTAAAAAGAATGGGTGAAAAATATTAAAGTAACTATTAGAACAAAAATCATCAAATTCATGTACTAAACAAAATATTATTTACACCTAATTAAAAGAAAAATATGCCAAAAATAAGAAAATGAAATGAATTATTAATTCTTTTGTATGAGAATTTTCTTGACAAAATTAAGAAAATGATGCAAAAAGAACCAATTGAAAATATGCATTTTATGATTTATTATGAATTTTAAAAGATTTAATGTTTTTTTGAAATAAAATGAAATGAATTAAATGGAAAGGGGGTGCCATGAGTAATAAAAAGCAGTTAAAACAACCAACTGGGCCCAGACTGGGGGGCGCGCATAGCAAGCGCGTCTGGGCCTAACACTATCAGAAAATAACAAAAATTAAAAAAAGAGAAAAACGGTGCAGAAAGCAATATTTCCAGTTATAATCTCATTGGGCCTTATGCTTGGGGGTGGCATTAGCAACGATGTTTGAGCCCAGTCAGACAGACTTAATGAAACGGGGTATTTCATAGTTTAAATTCTCCCTCCGTTTTCCTTTTAAACCACGGCCGTTGGATGAAGAGCCAAGTCAAGGTCAATCTCAAAATCGTGTGGTTCAAACTTCGTCTTCAACCTTGAGCCAAACCCTAACTCTGAAAAACCCTAACCATGCAAGCACCTTCCATTGTTCTGTTCTCTCTCATCTCTCCATGGATGCCCTCGATCCAAAGAGCAAAGTTGCTCTAAATTCCTCCCTCTTCACAGCCATAACCATAACTCCACCTAAAACTCAAGCAATAATGGAACCCGATAGGTATAACAGATGGAATCCACCATGAACACCTGTCATCGATCACCTCAATTCTCTCCAATCTTTACCCTATCATAATCTACATCTTATGCTGAGTATTCTGAACTATTGAGCCAAGATTATAGGGCCATATCCTTGATGTTCTAAGCTCTAACAGAATTAGTGCACCATTGATAACCTCCATTAAACTTCTCCAAACTTTGTGAAATTCATCATCTAACTATGCTTAACCATTCTAACCTAATAACTATCTATGATTCTAGCTAATTCAGCCAATTCGAAGAGAAACTAACCTGGTGCAAAATGGTGAAAACAGCTATAGAACTCCTTGGATTTGATGCTTGCAGTGATTGGAAATTGATCAGTGACCTTGATTATGGGTTCTGTATGCAATGGATCTTGTGCAAACTCCTTGAATCTTGTACTTGAAACCTTCTTGCAACTTGGATGATGAAGATGGATAGCACGATTCATGCTCAATTCAACCAAATCTTTGATGGAATTCTGATCTATGAATGATCTAGATGATGATCAAATCAAGAAATGTGGGAATTGATGGAGATTTGAGAGAGTTTGAGGTGCTTTTGCAAATTGGAGAAAGTGTGTGAAACTTGTGGCTTTGAGTAAATGTGATCACCAACCATGGCATGAACCCTCTCATATCAATATATAGGTGAGGTTAGAAACTCCTAGAAGCTTGGAGAAGCTTCCCATGTGTGATTTCCCTTGGATTTGGTTTATGTATCTTCCATTACAAGTAACCATGAATAACTCCCAAAATGTGAACCAAGCTCAAAATTCTACTTTAGCCAATGTTCTCAAAATGATCTTTCCATTCAAAATGACCTATAATTTCACCTCATTTGGCCAAGATATGAAAAATCTCATTTTTAAGTCCATTTTTACTCATTAAATCCAACAATTTTGAAACCTTGTGCTATGAATCTTTACACTCTCTCATGGTCACTTTTATAGACTCAAAATGTCATTTGGAACAAGTTTGGTGTTGTAAAGTTTTCCATTTGAAGCTTCCTTGTATGAGTTTTGGGCATAGGCTTGAAATGACCTGTAATTCTCAGATGACCAAAATACCCTTTTCTTGACAAGTCCATAAGTAGAGTTCCACAAATCATATGAAGGCATACTATACCATTCTAGAAAGCTAAGACAATTAGGAACAATTCTTATGTTGACCAGAAATTCATTTGAAATCTCCTTGAGGGGTAAAAATAGCTTGGAAGTCAAGTCTCTTTCACAGACAAAATTTCAGATACCTCAAATGACCTGTAACTTGCAAAGACCATATCTTGAGTTCTATAAATCTCCTTGATGTCTTCCACCACTAAAATTAAAGGTCTTGAGATCCTCTAAAAGTTCCATGTTGGCCAAGGATCCATTTGAAACTTTCATTTTGACTTATCTTGCTTGGAAATTTGACCTAAACTAGGGGATTTTACACAGAAACCCTAATTTAGAAACTCCTCTTCTCCTTGATTTCTCTTGATTTCTTCTTGGCATACCATCATATCCTTATTCTTCATGTCAAATGATGAACCCCACATCTCTTCAATAGACCGTAATGCCTTTCAATCAGTCAATTGACCTAGAGTTGACCCCAGATGAAACCCTAGTTGACTGTCTTCAACTGCAATTCTTGTGACTACACCAATGACTTGTCTCCTTCTCCAAATGACTTTCTAAGTCCTCCAAGATGTCTAGATACTCCCCATGCTCAGCCCACAGCTCACAACTTACTTGTTGACCCTCAGGCACTCTCAGATAGGAGATGGATGCACTTGCTTGATCCATTGACTTGATAGCTTTCAAATCCTTTCTGATGACTTGAATGGGATTGAATTAGAATAATAACCTCTTGATAGGCCTCTAGAGATGAGAATAATGATTGGTCCCCTGTTGAATGACTTTCCATGCTTATGCTATGCAGATGGTTAGGCTATGTACATGACTCTATATGCAAATGCTAATGATATTGAAACATAAACCAAGTGAATAAGGTTGAGCAAATTTTAGGGTGCAACACATACCTGTCATCGATCGCCGCAGGAATGGTAACCTGTCGCCTCTGAGGAATATCTACACCATTGTAAGCACAAAGTGACATGATGAGGAATGGGAAAGCCAGTGGGGCATTCTTGCGAGCCGCCAACCCTCCATGTCCATTTAGGACAACTGCACGCATCTCATCAGCAATGATGCGGGCAATGTCAATCTGGACATTCTGCAAGATCGAGTGAATCAAATGGGAAATATGCAATGGCACCAAACTGTGGTGGGACCTTGGCACAACATTAGTCAGAACAAACAAAAGAATTAGCTGCACCAAAGGCTTCATATTAGTACACAGGTACCGAATAGCCACTCCCGAAGAGTTATGCACCATAGTTCGTCCGTCTAGGCACAAATCTCTGGTCATCACATCCACATCTTGATGCTTGTTCAGGTCACGGTGGTACTCATCAATTTGGCTACCTGTAAGAGAAAGAGGATTACCCAAAATGTTACTAATAGCTCTCCGATTAAATCTCACCACAACACCACGGACCATCGAGGTCCAACTAAAAACTTCTCCATCATCCGGGAGGGCATTCGCTTAGAACTCCCGTACTATCTTTGCATTGTATCCATCCAGTGGGGTCATCAGACAATCCCACTTCTTCGCCACAAAACACGCGTCAATAGTACGGTATTGTCCAGTTTCACTCAACTGGAACCTCTTTTCTGCCACGATATTCCGTCTTTCGAGGTTCTCGTAGCGGGCGGCATGAGTAGCACCGCGGAACTTGTCTTGGTCAAATTGGATCGGCACATTTCAAGAGGTTGAAGCCTTTCTCTTATGTGGGTTAATCATCTTAGGTCCCATTCTACGAACAAAGATACAAACAAACATAATAGAACAAACATATTAGAAAGAACAGACAGCATAAAACAGCAAAGAAAGAAAAATTCTGCTGCAATTGCCTTGGTTCGCCAGGCGAATCCTGGCGAATGCTCGCTATCACTTGCCAGGAGAATGCCAGCGAATGTGCAAAAATTCAGGAAAAACAAAGGTTCTGCAATTGTGCAACAGTTCAATCAGAAAGTGTACAACCCCCTTTCACTAAACCAGAGTCAATTCAAACATGCTAACACTAATTGTACAGAGACAGTGAAAGGAAAATTCTAAACCTAGCACAATTTCAGAGGCCATTACAAGGAATTCCAAACCAAGAATGAACAAAGTAGAACAATAACAAGAGAAAACAACAGATACAATGTATAAAGTGAAATGAAAATTGGAAATCATACCTTGAGATTGAGGTGCAGGAAATCAGAGAGAAAGGAAGGGCAAGTGAGAAAGTTGGAAAGTGTGGAAGTGTGAAATTAGAGGCAAGGGGAAAAATAGGTTAGGGTTTCTGTAAGTAAAGCAATAACGGTTCATGGGCCCAAGTGGACCACCCTAAAACCCTCACAAATTAACTGATGTGGCAATTCAGGGTTCGTTGATTCGCCCCCTTTGCCAGGCGAAAGCCAGCGAAGCTTCGCTTAGGCTCGCCTGGCGAACACTTGCCTCCATTCGCCAGGCGAATGCTAGCGAACATGACAGCAGAAACAGGGTCTGTTGCATGCTCCTATCACACCAATTCACAACCAAACTTTCACAAAATGCAGAAAATGAACATAAAACAGGTAAATACTTACAATGTTGGGGTGCCTCCCAACAAGCGCTTGTTTAACATCGGATAAGCTCGACGGTTTAAGATGCTCACATAGGAACATCCAAAAGGATAACACAGTTGGCCCGATCCACTAGACCGCCAAGATAGATCTTCAAACGTTGGTCGTTCACCGTCCAACTGTCTTTTTTTTCCATGTCTTCAACGACAACAAATCCAAATGTTTTCACTTCTTTGACACGAAATAGCCCGGACCATTTCGACTTCAACTTTCCAGGGAATAACCTTAACCTGGAATTGAACAGAAGAACCAACTGCCCGGGCACAAATTCTTTTTTCTGAGCTTCTTGTCATGATACTCTTTTACCTTTTCTTTGTACAACCAACTTAAGTGGTAAATTCGACCGGTAAATGGCAAGTCTTACCAAATACCAGTTGAAACGGAGTTAACCCAATTGGAGCTTTGTAAGCGGTACGGTATGCCCACAAAGCTTCATCCACTTTTTGCGACCATTCTTTTCTCGAATTAGACACGGTTGTTTCAAGAATTCTTTTTATCTCATGATTCAAAACCTCGGTTTGACCATTTGCTTGAGGGTGATATGGAGTTGCCACTCTATGCGATACACCGTAATGTTTCAAAACATTTTCTAACGGTGCATTACAAAAATGTGACCCTCCATCACTTATTAACACTCGGGGGGTTCCAAAATGGGAAAAGATGTTTTTTTCAAAAACTTTATTACCGTTTTAGCATCCGCCCAAGGTGAGGCAATCGCCTCAACCCACTTAGAAACATAATCAACCGCAACCAGCAAATATTCATTTCCATAAGATGGTGGGAATGGTCCAACAAAGTCGATGCCCCAACAATCAAATACTTCAACTTCTTGGATATTTTGGAGAGGCATCTCGTCTCTCTTACCGATCCGACCACTCCTTTGACAACTGTCACAACTTTGCGCATGGGCATTTGCGTCTTTGAAAATAGTAGGCTAATAAAATCCTGACTGGAGGACTTTAGTGGCCGTTCTAGCCCCATTGTAATGTCCACCGTAAGGTGAGTTGTGACAATGCCAAAGAATACTTTGTGACCCATCTCTCGTAACACACCTCCTCAACAGGTTGTCACCACCCAGTTTAAACAAATACGGGTCATCCCACACATAGTATTTAGAATCCGAGAGAAATTTCCTTTTTTGTTTCGGAGTTAGGTCGTGAGGCACTAAACCACTAACCTTATGGTTCGCAAAATCCTCAAACCACGGCCTAACTTGAACTTTTAAAAGTTTTTCATCGAGAAAATCTTCTCGGATTTCCTTTTCAGAAGTTGTTACCTCCACATTAACAAGGCGAGATAAATGATCCGCCACCAAATTTTCCGATCCTTTCTTGTCCTTAATTCCAACATCAAATTCTTGTAACAAGAGGATCCAACGGATGATCCTTTGCTTCAAATCCGATTTGGTGAGCAGATATTTAATCGCCGAGTGGTTGGTATACACTATGACTTTGGACCCAATAAGAGAGGATCTAAGCTTTTCAAGCGCATACACTATCGCGAGTAATTCTTTTTTAGTTGTGGCATAATTAACTTGAGCCTCATTAAGAACTTTACTCGCGTAGTGTATCGCATGAAAAATTATATCCTTTCTTTGTCCCAATACCGCTCCAATTGCATAGTCGCTTGCATCGCACATGAGCTCAAAATTTAAATTCCAATGTGGAGCGACTATAATTGGAGCGGTAACCAATTTTTCCTTCAAAATTTTAAAAGCATGTAAATAATCTTCGGTTAAGAGAAATACCTGATCCTTGGCAAGCAAGTTACTCAAAGGCCTAGCTACCTTTGAGAAGTCTTTGATAAAGTGCTGATAGAAACCGACATGCCCAAGAAAGCTTCGGATTCCCTTCACATTTACTGGAGGAGGCAACTTTGCAATTACGTCAACTTTTGCTCAATCAACTTCAAGCCCTTTTGAAGAGACTTTATGTCCGAGCACTATCCTCTTGGTCACCATGAAGTGGTATTTCTCCTAATTAAGAACGAGATTTGTTTCCACACATCTTTCCAGCACCGTTTCCAAATTGTCCAAACATATACCAAAAGAACTTCTAAACACGGAGAAGTCGTCCATGAACACTTCCATCGTTTTCTCGATCAGGTTGGCAAATATAGCTTGCACACATCATTGGAAAGTCGTCGATGCGTTGCACAACCCAAAGGGAATTTTTCGGTATGCAAAAATTCCAAACGAACAGGTAAAAGCCGTCTTTTCGTGATTAGCCGGGTCAACTGCAATTTGGTTGTACCCGGAATAGCCATCTAGAAAACAATAATATTGTTGTCCTGAAAGTCTCTCTAACATTTGGTCCATGAACGAGAGTGGGAAATGATCTTTTCGAGTTGCGGTATTCAACCGCCTATAATCAATGCACATTCTCCACCCCGTTGCCACCTTTGTCGACATCAACTCATTTTTTTTGTTTCGAATTACGGTCATGCCACCTTTTTTTGGAACCACATGCACGGGACTCACCCATGGGCTATCCGAAATAGGGTAAATCATTCCCGCATCCAAAAGCTTAACAACTTCTTTTCGAACAACTTCCTTCATAGTAGGATTTAAGCAGCGTTGAGGTTGAGCTACCGGCTTAAAATCCTCTTCCATTAAGATCTTATGCATGCAATAGGAAGGACTAATTCCTTTGAGATCGGAAATAGTCCAACCAATGGCTTCTTGATTTTTTTTTAAAACATCGATCAAACTGGATTCTTCATTTGTCGATGTTGCGGTGGAAATAGGATCACAAACTATTAATGAGTTTGAATCGCAATTCAATTCACAACCGCTCTTTGATTTATCCGAAGGAAAAGGTCAAAAGAGGGAAAACCTATTTTGCATCGTAAACACAATGCGGGGAAAGATCTAGGGTTCGGGGGTTGGTTAAATTTAGGGAAGGTATTAGCACCCTAAACTTCTGTAGTACTCTACAGGAACCTTTTGTTCAGATGTTTACTATTTGCTTTATTTATTTGCTTAAGGTATATGTACAAAGGGATTAAAAGTGAGAAAGGAGACCTAAGTGGTTAATTCTAAGTTTACTCGGCAAGACATCGCATCTTGTGCCTACGTATCCTTACGGGAGTGGAATCAGAGTAATCGTAGTTCCCCTCAAAAGGGAGGTTAGAGACTTCTTGACTGTGGTCAAGGTCTCAAGGGGAATAAACATGTCTTAAGGACACGCTTACGTGGAGTGTAGAAACTCCAAATCTCTACGTTGAAAATTGTTAAGTTGTAATTAGGGTTAAATTAGGGATTCCACGGCGGGAAACCCTAAAATGAGCGCGGCGGCTCTTTGACCTAATGCTAGGGGTAAAATGGTAATTTTGTCCACAGCGAGGCATGTATGAAAATTTAGGGTTGAAAAGGTGTAAGGGTTGAAGGTGAGGACTATTGACACGGCGGTCAAACGGCTAGACCTAATTCCTTCGGAGGAGTGAAATTAATTATAAAGATGCGATGAAATTAAATATACATACAACGGCCGAAAATAAAGTGCGGAAAGATAAATGCGACAATTGTCTCGCAAAAATTACATCCCCTAAGCAGTTACAAATATGATAATTGAATATTTAAACTGAAAATAAAATCAATTGAACTTAGTCAGCTGCAAAAAACCAAAACAAACCGAGACTGTTATTATACGGGGTTAGACGAAAAATTAGACAGGAATGTTAGGAATTTAAGTAGAAAATTATAATTTTAACGAAACAAGAAAAAAGTTAGAAATTTGGATCTTAAAAATGAGGATGTTAGCGAAAAATTAATAAACAATGAAAATTAATATGCAAAGAAGATGGCGATAATATACAAGTGATAATGGAATATGAAGTAGCAACGATGATGTCAGATTATGTACAAATATAAAAATAAATATAAAAATAAATAAATAAATATTAGTGAACAGGTTCATGGATAATCAAGAATATTGTTAGGAATGAAGGATGAAAATTGGAATTTACGATAATTAGAAGTTAAGTGATGAATGTTTTGAGACGGTGAGAATTTAGGTAATTAGAAAAGAGTTAGAATGGAATTAGGTTTTTTTTGGGTGAAATTTAGAAAAGTTAGAGTTTTTAATGTGATTAAGAAAAAGAAAATAGATTAAAAGTTAGAATTAAAAGTTAGCAAAAAAATTAGAACTTCGAAATTTGGTTTTTAAAAAAAAGGTTAGAAAATAAAAATAAAAGTTTGAAAATAAAAGAGAAAAGGTTAGAATTTTAATAAAAAAAGAGTTAGAATGTTAGAATTTTAATTAAGAAAAAATGGTAGAAATTTTGAAAAAAAGATATAAAAAAGATTAGAAATTAAAAAAAGAAGAGTTAGTTACTTTTGATGAAGACTGTAAGAGTCTTTGATGCTTGCCGATCCCCCCGTTTTGTTGCTTCTGAGGGTCCTTTTATACTTGATTTTTAAATCTTTTTCAATCTCAGATTTGATTTGAATATCTCAATCTTTTTCAATCTCTGATTTGATTTGAATGAATTTTTATGATGATTTCAGATTTGATTCAATGATGGTGATGTTGATATTTAGATCTGATTTTCTTATGATGATGATATGATCTGATTGATTTGATTTTGCTCCATCTGGAATTCATTGGGATTGGATTTGATTAAAAAAGTGCTGAATTTAAATTTAAAAAGTTAGCAAAGAAAATAAGAGTTTCAAGTTAAATAAAAATTAGAATTTTAAGTTTAAAAAAAATGAGTTAGAATTTTAAAATAAAAAACATTTGAATGTTGATTTTTAAAAAATGTTAGAATTATTTTGAAAACTGTTAGAATTTAATTTTAAAAGGAATTTAAATCTTAATTTTAAAAAAGAAAATAAAATGGCATTAGAATTTAATTTTAAAAGGAATTTAGAATTTTAATTTGAAAAAGGATGGTGTCAAAAAGATTTAGATTTAATTTTTTTAAAAAAAAAGGATAGATTTAATTTATAAAAAAAAGGTTAGATTTAATTTTTAAAATAGTTAGAAAAAAAAGATTTAATTTTAAAAAGAATTTAGAGAAAAAAAAAGATTTAATTTTAAAAAGAAGTTAGAGAAAAAAAAAGATTTAATTTTTAAAAAGAGTTAGACAAAAAGATTTAACTTTAAAAAAGTTAGAAAAAAAATTTTAACTTTAAAAAGGTAGTTAGAAAAAAGATTTAACTTTAAAAAAGTAGTTAGAAAAAGGATTTTATAAAAAAAATTTACTCTTAAAGAAAAGAAAAAAAAAGTTAAATTTTAATCTAAATCCTAAAAGTTAGTAAGAAGAGCTTAAAATGATTTAAATAAATAAACTAAATAGAAAAAAAAAAGTTAATAAAAAAACATTAGTAAAGTTATAAAAAAAAATTTAATTAAATTATTATTAGTTTAAAAAACAAGATTTAAAAAAGAAAGGTTAATTTATTAAGTTAATAAGAATTTAGAATAAAAATAAAAAGAAAGGGTAAAATTTGGGGTATTACAGTCGACAAAAAATTGCTTATGATAACCGGCTTTGCTTCGGTCTCATCAAGGAATGCATACTTCAAGTTATAAGGTAGCATTTTCAATTCAATTGGTGGTGTTTCTTTATTGACCTCCTTTTTCAACACTTCCTCTTCGACTTCCCATGGTTGTAACTCTTCTAGACTATCAAGTTCCCTTAAACATTCCTCAAGAGCTTGCTCTTCTTCAATTGTGAAAACTTCAAAAGAGTCATCGAGAGCTAACTCCATAGGAGATATCTCATGAATATGTTTAGAAACTTCTAAATTTGCATCTTCGATCACATCAATTCGAAAGCTATCATGACTATCCTTTGAATGCTTCATGGCTTCGAATTGATCAAAAGTGACTTCTTCATTTTGGACCCGCACTTTCATCAAACCGTCATCAACGTCAATCATCATTCGTGCGGTTTTCATGAACGGTCGGCCAAGTATAAGCGAAGCATCATCATCCTCTTCCATATCATTAACAATAAAATCAACTGGAAAGAAACATTTGTCAACTTTGACCAATACATCTTGAGCTAACCCATGAGGATGGGTAGTCGACTTATCGTCCAATTGCAAAGTCATCCGGATGGACTTCATTTCAATGTTACCAAGCCTCTTCACAATGGACAAAGGTATTAGATTAATGCTTGACCCTAAATCAATTAGCCCTTTTCCGACATAGACATCACCAATTGTAACCGACAAAGTAACTCGCCCCGGGCCAACCTCTTTTCTCGGAAGTTTCCGTTGAATTATTGCGCTACAACTAGCATCTAGGACAATTGTCTCCGGTTTCGTGTACCTCTGCTTTTTAGTAAGTATGTCTTTCATGAATTTCGCATACTTAGGAATTTGCTCTAATGCTTCGGCAAACGGAATGTGCACTTGAAGTTGTTTAAAAATATCCATGAACCGGGCGTAATGCCGTTCATTCTCCCTTCTAGATGGAGCATGTGGATACAAAAGGTTTTGGATAGGAGTAGCGCCCACTACCTCCTTTCCTTTTGAAACTCTAGAATTCCTTCCTCTTTTATTTTTTACTTCTTCCACCTTAGCTTCATCACTCTCATTTTTTCAACTTCCACACTTTCTTTATTTTCTACTTCACCATTCTTTTCATCCTTTTCAACTTCAACCATTTTTTTTTATTTTTTCAAATTCTTCCTCACTCCACTCCCCAACTTCACCATCAATCCTATCATATATTTTTTTCTTCTCATCTTTTTTCTCATTCTCTCTTTTTTCACTCTCACTAACCAACTCCCTTCCACTTCTCGTTGTTATCGCTTTACAATGCTCTTTTGGATTTGTTTGCGTGTTTGCCGAAAAAGAAGGTCCAGGTTATTGTTCCGCTAGTTGTTTAGCAAGTTGTCCGACTTGAGTTTCGAGATTTTTGATTGCCGCATCGTTGCTCTTTTGATTAGCCATCGACAATTGCATGAATTGTGTCAATGTCTCTTCTAACTTTGAAGTCACGATCGGCGGTTGTTGAGGTTGATAAGGATTTTGACGGCTAGAATTACCTCCCCCATAACCTTGGTTATGGTGATAGTTACCCCTTGGTTGGTACCCTTGATTTGGTTGATAGTGTTGTTGTTGTTGGTTTTGAGGATGTTGTTGATACGGTTGTTGTTGTTGTTGCCTCGGTCGGTAGTCTCGTTGATTCGCCATGTAATTTACCTCTTCGAACCCGGGAGGTGGACAAAATCCGGTATCATGTTCACCCTTGCAAAGCTCACAACAAGCTATTTGTTTAGCTTTTAAAGGCTCTTTCAACTCTTTGATTTGTTGAGTTAAGAGTTCAACTTATTGTGAAATGAGTTTATTTTGGGCAAGAATAGCATCGTTTGTCCCAAGTTCAAGCACTCCCGGTTTCTTCAAAGTGTTACCTCTACTTTGACTTTGGAGGTCATTTAGAGCCATTCGGTTAATGATATCAGTCACTTCATCGGCGCTTTTAGACAACAAAGAACCACCTGCAGTGGCATCCATTAAAGTCTTACAATTTGGTTGAATGCCGTTTTTGAAAATGTGGATTTGCGTCAATTCATCAAAACCATGACCTTTGCACTTTCAAAGCATGGATTTAAATATTTCCCATGCCTCATTCAATGATTCGTTGGCTCCTTGAGAAAACACAGAAATAGTCGCTTTGGATTCCATGAACCGGTTGTGGGAGAAAAATCTTTCAATGAACTTCTCTTCCAACCCGTTCCAATCCGTCATGACTGCAGGTGTTTGATCCAAGTACCAATCTTTGGCTTTGCTAAGCAAAGCGTGAGCAAAAAGTCTTTTGAACAACGGTAGCTCTTGAGCTTGATCAACTCCGGCTGCCAATGTTATCTCGTAAAATTTGGTGAGAAAAGCAAAGGGGTCTTCATGGTCCATTCTGGTGAATGGACTTCCGTATAGCAAATTAAGAGTTCCTGTCTTCATCTCGGCTTGCCTTCCCGTTTGGTTGGCAAACTGAGCAGTATTTCTCGGACTGTTGACACATGGTGTGGAAACGGGCAGTGGTGGTGGTGGATCCATGATATGTATGAAAGGTGGTGGTGGTGTTGTAGAAGAACCTTTTCCTTGTTCTTGTTGTTGTCTAGCTTGTTTCCTCATCCGTCTTATTCTGCTATTCAGTCTCCTTGCAGTTCTTTCGATCTTGGGATCAACAAGAATTTGGTCCTCAGGAATCTGCCCTTGCATAAAACGAAAGCTTCACACTAAACCAAACAAATTAACAAGCACAAGTCAAAAATTCAAGAGTTTAAAATTCGACAACTATTGCGATGCTCGCAATATCAATTCAAATTCCCCGGCAACAGCGCCGTTTTGTTGGGACAGTGATAGAGTATTGGGGTTTGTTATCGTCTCCACATGGAATATGAGATATTGTCTCCGTTCTACAGTTGTCAAGTTTTTAACTTATAGTAACAAGGGGGGGGGGGGGGGGTTTGCTTTTCGTTACAGTAGCTTGCATAGAAAAAGTAATAAATGCGGTAAAAGTTTAGGTTTTACGATTTGAGAAAGATTGTCAAAGTTAGGGTTCGACGATCACTTTGCATGTATATGTTCGATCAACAAAACTAGTAAACTCCGTTGGATGATAATCACATTCACAATATCCTCTCAATGTGTTTATTTCTAACACACATTGTGATTTTTCCCATTTTGTTCCATTGTTGATTTCTCACACAATCTATCAAAATGACAACTTTTAGGGTTTGATACTTTTGTGAACAATCTCATTCAAGACTATCTCTAGCTCAAGAATATAGATGGATGAAAACCTAGGTAAAGAGTTGGAAAATATCTTTCAATCATAAACCAACACAAAGAGTTATCAATAAAACAAAGTTTTCATCATATATTCATCATCAAAGAGTTTACAAATGAAGATCATCCCATTTACATACAAAGCTCATGATCATCTACATCTAACCTTGAAAAAATAAAGGACTTAGCTACTCATTTTCATGGTAGCTTGAACAAGAAGAAAATGGAGAAGATTAAAGAACATCCACATTGAAGGATCGAATAAAGATG
Organism: Lathyrus sativus; assembly: GCA_963859935.3. Classification (NCBI taxonomy): domain Eukaryota; kingdom Viridiplantae; phylum Streptophyta; class Magnoliopsida; order Fabales; family Fabaceae; genus Lathyrus; species Lathyrus sativus. The sequence continues at coordinate 442,086,643 of OZ012737.1, forward strand.
TGATTCCACTTCTCTTGATTACACAATGAGCAAAAGCAAGAAAAACTATTGTTTTATGGAGTTGTAGAACTAGGTTCCAATGTTACAAAAATGATACTTCTTCCGATTTCAAGTTATGATCCCAATAAAGCAATATATAAAGTACAAAAGAAGCTCTTGTTTGCACCCGTTCGCCAGGCGAACAAAGGCCTTCGCCAGGCGAACAAAAAGAAACAAGGAACTTCAAAGTGCCTCCAGCAAGAAAACCGCCCTCTGAGATATCGCGCCTTCGCCAGGCGAAGCAAGCATTCTCCAGGCGAACATTCGCTGGCTTCACTCGCTAGGCGAAGTAAGCATTCTCCAGGGGAACATTCGCTGGCTTCACTCGCCAGGAAAATTTCATGCAGGTTTGCTACTGGAATAGCCAAGAGATCTTCGCCAGCTCCTTCGCCAGGAGAATGGTAGCGAAGCTTCACTGGAACCATTGCCAGGCGAACTTCATGCCCTTTTGTTCTGGGAGTTTAATTTGAATTACTCGCTCTGGCTCGCCAACACTCGCCAGGCGAACATTCGCTGGCACTCGCTGAGCTTCGCCAGGCGAATGCTCTGATTTCCAACTTCTTCTAGCAGCTATGTCTCATCTCTTCCAAGGTGATCCTACTAGTGTCAATCCTGCACACTAACAGTAACATTACAAGCACTATTCCCTTGGACCACAACAAAATGAAACTAAGCAAATCCAACTACTAATTCATACACTACTAGATAAAAACAAGTAAAAAATACTACTAATTAGAGATCAAATATATACTATAATTGGGATCTAATAGACATCAAGCCACATTCCTCGAGTTATGTGACCTTTGGTGATGGGGCAAAAGGAGAGATCAAAGGTGTTGGAAAAATAGAGAGCCATGGAGTTCCTAACCTAACTAATGTGCTGCTGGTAAAAGGACTTACTGCCAACTTGATCAGTATCAGCCAGCTCTGTGATCAAGGACTAAGTGTGAAGTTCTCTAAAGGATAATGTGTGGTCACAAATGGTGCAAATGAAGAAGTGATGAAGGGGCTCAGATCCAAGGACAACTGTTTTTTGTGGGAGCCAAAGGACACTAGTAAATCCACAATGTGCTATGTGGCAAGAGAAGAAAAGGAAGTAAAATTGTGGCATCAAAGACTTGGGCATCTTCATTTAAGGGGAATGAAGAAGATTATCTCCAAGGAGGCTGTAAGAGGAATACCTAAACTGACTATTGATGAGGGAAAAGTCTGTGGGGAATGTCAAGTGGGCAAACAGACCAAGACATCCCATCCAAGGGTTGGACATCTAACTACATCTAGAGTTCTGGAACTACTGCACATGGACCTGATGGGACCAATGTAGGTAGAAAGCCTTGGTGGAAAAAGGTATGCATATATGGTGGTTGATGATTACTCCAGATTCACCTGGATAAATTTCATCAAAGAAAAATTTGATGTATTTGAAGTCTTCAAAGAACTGTGCATCAAACTCCAAAGAGAAAAGGAGAGTGTTGTTATCAGGATCAGAAGTGATCATGGAAAGGAGTTTGAAAACTCCAAGTTTGCTGAGTTCTGTGCAACTGAAGGCATAAGCCAAGAATTTTCCTCTCCTATCACTCCTCAACAAATTGGAGTAGTAGAAAGGAAAAACAGAACTATTCAGGAATCCGTTATAGCTATGATTCATGCAAAGAAGCTGCTTATGCACTTCTTGGATGAAGCAATGAATACAGTATGCTGTGTTCTCAACAGGGTTACCCTGAGAAAGGGAACATCTTCCACTCTGTATGAACTATGGAAAGGAAGAAAACCAAATGTGAAGTATTTTCATGTGTTTGGAAGCAAGTGCTACATCTTGACAGATCGTGAACAAAGAAGGAAAATGGATGCTAAAAGTGATGAAGGAATCTTCTTGGGATACTCTACTAACAGCAGAGCTTACAGAGTATACAATTCCAGAACAAAAGTATTAATGGAATCCATTAATGTTATCCATGATGATCAAATTGAAGAAATCAATGTCATAGAGGATGTTGGAACATTGCTTGAGACTTCATCTGAGGAGACTGAAGACACCCAAACTACAAGTCCAAATTTTAAACCAGAAATAGGAAACAAAGAACCCTCTATCAGAATTCTGAAAGATCATCCTAAAGATCTTATAATTGGTGACCTCAACAGTGGAGTAAGGACTAGAGCAAGAGAAATCATCTCAAATTCGTGCTTTGTGTCCAAGGTTGAACCCAAAAATGTAAAAGAAGCTCTCTCTGATGAATACTGGATCAAGTCTATGCAAGATGAATTGGAACAGTTTAAAAGAAATGAAGTATGGGAACTAGTGCCAAGACCTGAAGGAACAAATATCATTGGAACCAAATGGGTTTATAAGAATAAGTCAGATGAAGAAGGAATCATAGTCAGAAACAAAGCTAGACTGGTGTCACAGGGGTATACTCAAGTAGAAGGAGTTGATTTTGATGAAACTTTTGCATCAGTTGCAAGACTTGAGTCAATCAGGCTGATGTTGGGAATTTCCTGCATCCTAAAATTTAAACTCTTTCAGATGGATGTGAAAAGTGCCTTTCTGAATGGATATCTAATTGAGGAAGTATATGTGGCACAACCCAAGGGATTTGAGGATCCTAACTTAACAGACCATGTATACAAGCTAAGGAAGGCACTTTATGGATTAAAACAGGCCCCTAGAGCATGGTATGAAAGGCTAACTGAATTTCTCACCACAAAGGGATACAAGAAAGGGGGAATTGATAAGACACTGTTTGTAAAAAATGAGGGTGGAGAAATCATGATAGCCCGGATATATGTGGATGACATAATATTTGGGGGAGTGTCAGAAAAGATGGTGAAGCAATTTGTTAATCACATGCAGTCGGAGTTTGAAATGAGTATGTGTGGAGAATTAACCTAATTTCTTGGGCTACAGGTCAAGTAAATGGATAATTCCATATTCATCTCCCAAAGTAAATACACCAAAAATATAGTCAAGAAGTTTGCGACGGACAATGCAAGTCACAAAAGAACACTTGCCCTCACTCATCTAAAGTTATCGAGAGATGAAAATGGTACGAGTGTTGATCAAAGTCTATACAGAAGCATGATTGGAAGCCTGTTGTATCTAACAGCCAACAGACCAGACATTGCTTTTGCTGTTGGTGTATGTGCTAGGTATCAAGCAGATCCTAAAGTGAGTCACATGAATCAAGTGAAAAGGATTCTCAAATATGTGAACGGCACCTGTGACTATGGCATACTCTACTCTCATGGGTGTGATCCTACCTTGTCTGGCTATTGTGATGCTGATTGGGCTGGCAGTGCTGATGATAGAAAAAGCACATCTGGTGGATGCTTCTTCTTAGGAAACAACCTAATATCTTCGTTCAGCAAGAAGCAAAATTGCGTCTCACTGTCCATTGCTGAAGATGAATACATAGCAGCTGATAGCAGCTGTTCTCAGCAGGTCTGGATGAAGCAAATGTTAACTGAATACAATGTCACTTAGGATGTTGTGACATTGTAATGTGACAATCTTAGTGCTATTAACATTTCCAAAAATCCAACCAACACAGCAGAACGAAGCACATTGATATAAGACATCACTTTATTAGAGATCTTGTGGAAGACAAAGTGATTTCCTTGGAGCATATGCCCACTGAACTACAGCTAGCTGACATCTTTACCAAGGCTTTATATGCTTCCCAATTTGAAAATCTTAGAGGAAAGTTAGGTATTTGCATGTATGAGGATGTGTAACAGCCAAATTTTCAATAATTAATTATTTGTGTTAATTAATTGATTTATTTGGATTATTCTAATTATTTGAATAATTAGATGATTGTTTAAATGGATTGATAGATGTTTTGAGAGAGGAAATATAGTGGAAAGAAATAAAGGGAAAGATATATATATGAGGAAGTGGAAAAGAAAAAGGAAGGAAAGAAGGAAGAGAAAGAAAGGGGAAAGAAAGAAGAAGAAGAGAAAAGAGGAGAAAAAGAGGAAACTTGGAGAATCATCAAGAACATCCTCTGGCTTCGATTAATCAAGGTAAGGGTGTGAAATCTTACTATCTTAATCAATGTGTATGATTATGTATGTGTGTGTTTGGATTTGTTGGGTGTTTTCTACATTTTCCATTTTAGGTCGAAATGAGTTTAATCGGTAGAAACCGAGTTTGAACGGTTAGAATATGGATTGACGGTGTAGTTTAGTCGGGTGATGTTGGGCTAAGACTACTGAGGTCGTTGGGTTTGAATTGGTTGATTTCGAGGTGATTGGATGACTTTGGACAGTTAGGGATTCTGAGTTCGCAGGTTCGCCAGGCAAGTGGTAGCGAAGCTTCGCCAGGCGAAGCCCAGCGAGTGGTCAGCGAACCAAGTCAGTAGCCAAATTTAGTCTTCGCTGGCAAGTTCGCTGGATGAAGGCTAGTGGCGAGGGTTCGCCAGGCGAATGAATCCAGCGAGTGGTAGCAAACACTTCCTGTAGCTTCTGACTAGCTTCGCCAGGCGAATGAGCCAGCAAGCATTCGCTAGAATGCTTCTCCAGGCAAAGGTCAGCGAATGTGACAACATTTGTTTTATTTTGGTTGGTTCCATCCAATGTTGATGTATTTGATATAATTATGTAGCGTATAGCGTGTGCGCTGTTATATGATGTGCTGTGGGTAGTCGTATGGCGTGAATCCTAGATTATGAATCGATTATGAATATGTGGTCTTTTGGCATATGTGATACATTGTTTTAATTGATTAAAATGCATGATGAATGTGTTTGAGTTTGTTGCCGTTTGGCACGATATTTGTAAGTGCATATTGCTTGTATGCGATGGTGGGTGAAGAATGCATGAGATTATATATGGCGAGTACATGTGCATTGTTTGGTAATGTAAGAAGGATGTTGGAAATATGTATATGTGTTGAGTCGTACTCACTGGGGTAGAATGGCAAGATGTCATTCCTAGTGGAGTAATCACTGTGGTAGAATGACAGGATGTTATTCCTAGTGAGGTATAGTGGCGTGGTTGTATACACCGGGGTAGAATGACTGAGATGTCGTTCCTGGTAGAATAATTACCGGGGTAGAATAACTGAGATGTTGTTCCTGGTAGGGTATAAGTGATGTACCCATACTCCTAAAAGGGGATTGGTGTTAATTGATGAGTTTTATATGAGCCATATGGCATAAATGTAATTGTTGAATGAAGCATGCTGATGTGTATGAATTGTTGAATTGTGAGTTATAAATGTGAATCTAGAATGAAGCGATATGAGATGAATGATGAACATATATATATATATATATATATATATATATATATATATATATATATATATATATATATATATATATATATATATATATATATATATATATATATATATATATATATATATATATATATATATATATATATATATATATATATATATATATATATATATATATATATATATATATATATATATATATATATATATATATATATATATATATATATATATATATATATATATATATATATATATATATATATATATATATATATATATATATATATATATATATATATATATATATATATATATATATATATATAAATTATATATACATAAACTAGATTAACAATCCTATATTCCAAATTAAGCAAACGGATTAAGTTTTCGTGAGTTAAGCAAACACGAATTATAAACGCGAATTAACGACAAAGCGACGTAACGGCGAATAAATGCTAAGGATGCAATCATACGAATTTAATCAAAACAATTCTATAAACTAACAGATTAAGCAAAAGCAATTCATAGAATAGTGTTGAAAGAGAAACGAATTAGATTGATAAAGTAAAAACCTCAAAGCGTTGGAACTCGATTACAGCAGAATGACTCTAAGGAATTAGCTCTCCATGGTTCTCTCAAAGCTCCGAATGTATTTTTTGTGAAAATGTAACTAGGTGAACAGTAACACGAGTATTTTTCCTTTAAAAAGAAAGAAAATTCGGGTCATAACCCAACTGAGTCGAAAACATAACCCAGGCCCAATACATGACCCAACACTAAAATGAAATTCTAATGCAGTAACTTCAAACGGAATTCTGGAATTTTGGGCACATTCGACTCCAACACGAAAGTCGTAGCTCACTCTCTTAGCTTTCCGGCGATTTTCAGAACGCCTCAAACGGATTTCCGGAACTCCAGTTATGATCGTTTCCGTGCAGACTGCTAAAGCTGAAAAATAAGTGCGGAAATCAAATTAAGCCCAAAATAAAATAAAATATAAAAACAAAATAAAACATAAAAATAATCAAGATAAAGTAAAGAAATGCCTAAGTAAAAATATATGAGAAAGTGTATAAATATGCATTGATCACTCATCACGCTTGGTGCGCTTAAGCGTCTCTCCATGGACACAAACCTTAGGATCTGTGACATTTTGATATTAATGATTATAGGAATACCTTGACGAATATAATGAGAAAGATTTTTAGACAATGGCAACGATTATTCAAAAATACAAAAGTGTAGAGACAAGTGTTTGACACTGGTTGGCTTGTGGATTTTTCTCAACCGGTACTCGTAATGTCTTGAAAACTCTTCGAATGGGGATAAAAAGAGATAATCTTCTTATAGCATGATATATTTGAGATCATAGCCTATATATAGAACGATAATCATTTAGAATTCTCATTATTTTAAAATGGATTATCTTGACATCCACTTATATTTAAGCACATCTTCAATTAAATAATTAATTATTACATATAATAAAATATTTTATTTACTTACTCAACCGATTAAGACTCTTATATATATATATATATATATATATATATATATATATATATATATATATATATATATATATATATATATATATATATATATATATATATATATATATATATATATATATATATATATATATATATATATATATATATATATATATATATATATATATATATATATATATATATATATATATATATATATATATATATATATATATATATATATATATATATATATATATATATATATATATATATATATATATATATATATATATATATATATATATATATATATATATATATATATATATATATATATATATATATATATATATATATATATATATATATATATATATATATATATATATATATATATATATACTGCTCTGTCCCGCTCATCGCACGGGGTCGGCCCAATCCATATATATATATACTGCTCTGTCCCGCTCATCGCACGGGGTCGGCCCAATCCATCTCTCCGTCGTGGAGGGCCTAGCTCATTGATCAGTTGTCGCGCGCGGATAATGAAGAGTGTTTTTGATGAAAACGTAATACAGCGACAATTCAACTCGGATATCGTCTCAAGGATTCTTTTGTGTGATTAATCTACCAAATTCAAAATGGAGGGGGAGTTGGTTTGGTTTCTGATCGGATAAATAAAGAAAATGCAATTAAGCGGTTAAAATATGTGATTATCAAAATAAGTCAATCTACTGTTTTCGGTTCCGGCTTATCACGGGTTTCTACCTTACCAATTTCCTAAGCGATTTCGATCTCTATTCGATTCCTATGTCAATTAACAAGCGCAAAAGACATAAACTATATTAACAATCCTATATTCCAAATTAAGCAAACGGATTAAGTTTTCGTGAGTTAAGCAAACACGAATTATAAACGCGAATTAACGACAAAGCGACGTAACGGCGAATAAATGCTAAGGATGCAATCATACGAATTTAATCAAAACAATTCTATAAACTAACTGATTAAGCAAAAGCAATTCATAGAATAGTGTTGAAAGAGAAACGAATTAGATTGATAAAGTAAAAACCTCAAAGCGTTGCAACGCGATTACAGCAGAATGACTCTAAAGAATTAGCTCTCCATGGTTCTCTCAAAGCTCTGAATGTATTTTTCGTGAAAATGTAACTAGGTGAACAATAACACGAGTATTTTTCCTTTAAAAAGAAAGCAAATTCGGGTGATAACCCAACTGGGTCGAAAACATAACCCAGGCCCAACACATGACCCAACACTAAAATAAAATTCTAATGCAGTAACTTCAAACGGAATTCTGAAATTTTGGGCTACGTATCTGACTTCGACTCCAACACGAAAGTTGTAGCTCTCCCTCTTAGCTTTCCGGCGATTTTTAGAACGCCTCAAACGGATTTCCGGAACTCCAGTTATGATCGTTTCCGTGCAGACTGCTAAAGCTGAAAAATAAGTGCGGAAATCAAATTAAGCCAAAAATAAAATAAAATATAAAAACAAAATAAAACATAAAAATAATCAAGATAAAGTAAAGAAATGTCTGAGTAAAAATATAGGAGAAAGTGCATAAATATGCACTGATCACTCATCACTCTGGGAGAGCTTAAGCGTCTCCCCATGGACACAAACCTTAGGAACTATGACATTTTGATATTAATGATTATAGGAATACCTTGACGAATATAATGAGAATAATATTTAGAAAATAACAACGATAATTCTAAAATACAAAAGTGTAGAGACAACTGTTTGACACTGGTTGGCTTGTGGATTTTTCTCAACCGGTACTCGTAATGTCTTGAAAACTCTTCGAATGGGGAGAAAAAGAGATAATTTTCTTATAGCATTATATATTTGAGATCATAGCCTATATATAGAATGATAATCATTTAAAATTCTCATTATTTCGAAATGGATTATCTTGACATCCACTTATATTTAAGCACATATTCAATTAAATAATTAATTATTAAATATAATTAATTATTTTATTTACTTACTCAACCGATTAAGATTCTTATATATATATATATATATATATATATATATATATATATATATATATATATATATATATATATATATATATATATATATATATATATATATATATATATATATATATATATATATATATATATATATATATATATATATATATATATATATATATATATATATATATATATATATATATATATATATATATATATATATATATATATATATATATTGCTCTGTCCCGCTCATCACACGGGGTCGGCCCAATCCATCTCTCCGTCATGGAGGGCCTAGCTCAATGATAAGCTGTCGCGCGCGGATCATAAAGAGTGTTTTTGATGAAAATGTAATACAGCGACAATTCAACTCGGATATCGTCTCTAGGATTCTTTTATATGATTAATCTACCAAATTCAAAATGGAGGGGGAGTTGGTTTGGTTTCTGATCGGATAAATAAATAAAATGCAATTAAGCGGTTAAAATAAGTGATTATCAAAATAAGTCAATCTACTGTTTTCGGTTCCGGCTTATCACGGGTTTCTACCTTACCAATTTCCTAAGCGATTTCGATCTCTATTCGATTCCTATGTCAATTCACAAGCGCAAAAGACATAAACTAGGTTAACAATCCTATATTCCAAATTAAGCAAACGGATTAAATTTTCGTGAGTTAAGCAACCACGAATTATAAACACGAATTAACGACAAAACGACGTAACGGCGAATAAATGCTAAGGATGCAATCATACGAATTTAATCATAAAAATTCTATAAACTAATAGATTAAGCAAAAGCAATTCATAGAATAGTGTTGAAAGAGAAACGAATTAGATTGATAAAGTAAAAACCTCAGAGCGTTGGAACGCGATTACAGCAGAATGACTCTAAAGAATTAGCTCTCCATGGTTTTCTCAAAGCTCCGAATGTATTTTTCGTGAAAATGTAACTAGGTGAATAGTAACACGAGTATTTTTCCTTTAAAAAGAAAGCAAATTCGGGTCATAACCCAACTGGGTCGAAAACATAACCCAGGCCCAATACATGACCCAACACTAAAATAAAATTCTAATGCAGTAACTTCAAATGGAATTCTGGAATTTTTGGCTCCGAATCTGACTTCGACTCCAACACGAAAGTCGTAGCTCTCTCTCTTAGCTTTTCGGCGATTTTTAGAACGCCTCAAACGGATTTCCGGAACTCCAGTTATGATCGTTTCCGTGCAGACTGCTAAACCTAAAAAATAAGTGCGGAAATCAAATTAAGCCAAAAATAAAATAAAATATAAAAACAAAATAAAACATAAAAATAATCAAGATAAAGTAAAGAAATGCCTAAGTAAAAATATAAGAGAAAGTGCATAAATATGTGTTGCACCCTAAAATTTGACCAACTTGTTTTACCTGATTTGTGTTTTCATAGCTTTATCATTTGCATAGTAGATCATATACATACTTCATTCATTTGCATAGCATAGCATGAGCAAGTCATCCAACAAGGGATCAAGTGCTATTTTCATTTCAAGGGGTATATCCAAAAGGTTTTTATCAAGATTCAAGCCTATTCAAGTCACCAAGAAAGAAGGTGAAGCTTTGAGATGTTAATAGATCAAGCAGTGGATTCATAGCCCATCTGGGGAGTATGTGAAGATCATCATAGAGGTTGTGAGCTATGGACTGAGGCATGGAATGTGTGTAGACATCATGGAAGACCTAGAGGGTCATTTTGAAAGTAAGACAAGTTATTGGTGTGGTTGCAAGAACTACAGTTAAAGACAGTCAACTAGGGTTTCACATGGGTCAACCCTAGGTCTAATCCTTGATTGAAGGGAATCAAGGCCTACTTAAAGGATGTGGGATTCATCTTTTGATATGTGGATATGGAAGTGGTGTTGTGCAAAGGAGAAATCAAAAGAAATCAAGAAGAAGAGAAGTTTCTAAATTAGGGTTTCTGAGTAAAATCCCCTGGTTTAGGTCAAACTTCCAAGCAAAATAATTCAAAATGCAAGTCCCAAATGGATACTTTTCCAACATGAAACTTGTAGAGCATCTCAAGACCTTTAATTTGAGTGGTGGAAGGCATCAAGGAGGTTTATGGAACTCAAGTTATGGTTCTTGCAAGTTACAAGTCATCTGAGGACACTGAAATTTATCTGTGAAAGTTACTTGACTTCCAAGAAACTTTTTCCCCACAAGGAGTTGTCAAATGGATTCTTTGTAAACATGAAAGTTGTTCCTCATGATCTTATATTTCTAGAAAGGTATGGTATGCCTCATTCTGATTTGTGGAACTCTACTTATGATCTTGACAAGCCAGGGGTATTTTGGGAAAGTAAGATTATAGGTCATTTCAAGCATATGCCTAAAACTCCTACTTGCAAGCTTCAAATGGAAAAATGCTCAACATAAAACTTGCTCAAAATGATGTTTTCAGTCTAGGAAAGAGGTCATGATGGCTTGGAAATGCATGGAACTCAAAATGATAAAATTGACCAAATATGGAAAGTGAAAGTCCATTTTCAAGTGACCAAATTTGGTTTTTTTGATCCAAAGCCAAAATACGTCATGTGATATACCAAATTGAAGGGAAAACATGTTTTGAGATCATTGACACTATTGGATTTTGAATTTGAGGTCGAGAACTTGGACTTATCATTGGTTACTTATATAAGAAGCTACACTTGCCAAACCAAGCTAGGAGTGAATTACAATGCAAGGAACCATCCAAGCACATTCTAATTCTCATTTGGAGAGAAATTCAAGCCTTGTTCATGTGCTGTAATAGGCCAAACTCCAACTGGTTTTTTGAAACTCATTAAAGGAAAAACTCATGACATGAGAATTGCAAAATCTCATCAGAACATTCCAGGTCTTTCTAGAGGATTCTAACACTGCCTATATATGAATTTGAGTTGATCTAAATCCGGGTTGGGTGTCATTTGGTGCAGAGAAGAAAGATTGAACTTCAAATTTCTCCATTGCAATTCATAATTGAGTTCCCTATTTTCTTCACCATCAATCCTATTTCTTGACTTCATTCAATTCAATAATCATTACTGAGTGTGTAGAGATCAAAATCAGAGTGAATCCATGGTTGAATCAAGTTCTTGAAGTTGAACTTTAACACTTGCAACTGAAATTTTGTTTCAAGAATTCAAGCTGTTAGAGGAGGATCTAGTGCATACAGAAGCAAGCAAGCATCATACTGAAGGAATTTGGAGCAGGACAAGCATTGATTTGGAGGTTTTCACCATCTGTTTTCCTCATTTCATCAGGTTAGTAAGTTTCGAATTATGGCTCGATTTAGGCATAATTAGGTTGATTTGTTAAGTTAGAGTGTTAGTATGTGGTTAGGAGAAACTTTCTGGAGAGTTTGAGAAGAATTGGTGATGATTCACATAGCAACACACTTTCTGTTTGGATCAAGAACTGAGTAGATATTGAGGATTAGAGTGAGTTCTATAGCATTACATGATCAGTGTTAGATGATGAAGAGGTTGGGATAATTAATTTGATGATTGATGACAATTGATGTTGGACCAAATTTTGGAGATGGAATCGTGTTTGCTGTTAGAGATGATATCAATGGATTTCAATGTCATAGATAAACTCAGAGTAGAAAATAGAGCATGTTAGGGTTTTAGTTTATGATTTTTGATCAAGAATTGGTGATGTTCGATTTGCTGAATTCTGAGTGTTCTTGGAGGTCCATCAATGGAGTTTGGCTCCAATTTTCATTTGAATGAGGAAGACGAGTTGGTGACCTTTGGATTTAAATGGACTTGTTGACTGAAATCCCCATCGTGTGGTTCAGATCTCGTCTCAGTTTGTGAAGATTTTGGCTGAAGATTGAAACACAATCGTTTCATTTAAGTGGAGCATTGGGCTTAATTTGGATTGTGTTATCCCCACCCCACTCACGGGCCCAGTTGAATATTGCATTGAATTCGTTTACATCCTGCACTGTTTTATTTTCTTTTTTTCTTTGATTTTCTTTTTCATTTTTCTGGCATATATTTGGGCCCAAGGCGCTTTGATACGCGCACCCCCCAGTTGGGCCCAGCTAGTTCACGTGTTTTAATTTCTTGCTATCTGCACCAGTATTTTCTCTTTTTAAATTCATTTTATTCATTTTATTTTATAACTTTAAAAAATCATATAAAATTGAAAAAGAAGTATTTTGACCTGAGAATTTTTACAACATGTTGATAATGGTTTCAAGAAAATTGTGAATAAATAAAAATATTAGTTTAGGTAATTTTTATATTTTTTGTGAATATTTTACATTTAGTTGTTTTTTTATTGAATATAGTTGGTACATAATTTTGCAGATTTTTGTTTAGCTAGCTCCCTTTACATTTTAGTGCTGTTCTTTTTAGAGTAATTAGATATAAACTTGAGCTCCCCCCTGGATTTATTCCATGATTTTATAATTGGGTTTTGATTAGTTTTGATTAGATGATATTAGGATGGTTAGATTAGGGTTTATACACAACATAGGTGCACTCGGACATTTTATTTTTGGGTTTGTAGATTGAATTAGAGTATGGGACCTATGGGGTATATAGGGTAGATATAGTACTTCCATTAGAATTAATATTAGGCTTGTAAATATTATATTACTATTTGTAGTATATTTTACAATTGTGTGATTGTTTGGTTTGCCCATTTTTGGGGTTTATTTTGTTGTATGGGCTTTTTGGGCATTTGCTTGGGGTGTGGGCTTGGTTTGAAGAGCATGATGGTGGAGCCTAATGAAGACAAGTTTGAAGATCAAAATCAAAGCTTGATGAAGATTGCTTGGCTTGCTTGGAGTTGTTTGAAGACCATAGGACATAGGGTATAGGTGGAGCCTTAGAATAGAAATTTTCTTCATAAACATGGATGGTTTCTTTTGCCTCCATTCTTATCAATGATTAAAAGTCTCTCCTTAATACTCACATCCCTCCTTTGGAAGGATTAGTGACTGTATCTAGGAGATAGAACTTTGAGAGAAACAGTCTGTATTATGTTAACTTTTTGTAGGCCACCTTTGGTGTGCAACAGACTGTCTAACATTCAAAATCCTCTTATAATCATTTCTTTGTTGGGGAATTTGCTTTGAAGAATCCCTTGAAGATTGAGGATGAAGTACATTGCCTTGAAGACTGTTAGAAGAAGGAGCTGGTGCTGTCAGAGCTGTGCAACTGTTTGAAGTAGGACTTACTGCTGCTTAGCTGTTTGATGCTTTCTACTGTTTAGAGTTCTGCTTGTTGTAGCTTGCTGTTTTTCTTGAAGATTGGATGCTTACTTGAAGCTTGTAGAAGGATAAAGACCTTGCTTGAAGATGTTGATGGATTTTGCTGTTTAGAGTTGTTGGTGTTGTTTAGAGCTGTTGATGTATTGTTTGAGTTTCTTGACTGTATTGTTTGTTAATTTTCCCATAGGGTTGAGGTGAAGTTGTTTCACTTTACCCATTGTTTTCTAGGTTCGAGGTTGAGTGGGACTCCCTTGCCTCGCTTGTATTGCTGCATTCATGCATTTTACTGTTTTACTGTATATATGTTGTTGCTTTTCCCGTTTATTCCCTTAGGATCTCTGTTTCTCTCTGCGCAAGAGAGAAATATGACAGACATTAGGCTCCCATCCATGCATGACAACATTATGGTAGATTTTGATCCCCTTTTCAACCGTAGGTTTTAGAGTTGCTGTTTCTCTTCTTTCTCAAAACAATCATAAAAATACAATAAAAGGATAAACATCAATAAAAATAGTTCTTGCGTAAAAGACTATAAACCAATCAAAGAGTCATTTTTGTCCGCTTGGACGCGTAATCAGGAGAAAACCTTTTTCAGAAGGATAAAAACAATCAAGACAGACTTGTGTCATACGTGGCCCGAACTACGTTTGCTCTGATCTTTCATGCTGTATGAAAGTACGTAGGCATAGGATGCGATATCCTAGCGAGCAACCTTCCCCTCCTTTCCCGTAGGTAGGCGAACTACGTTAACTCTGATTTCTCGTTCCAGACGGGAATACGTAGGCATAAAGTGCGATACTTTGCCGAGTCATTTTCTTTTCTTTTAACCCCATACCTGTAGAATAGATAGAATAACAATCCGTACCAGAAAACAAGCGTGGATCCCGTCGAGTACGACGGACGTGAGGGGTGCTAATACCTTCCCCTTGCGTAACCGACTCCCGAATCCAGGATTTGGTTGCGATGACCATTCCTTTCCCGTCTTTGCGGTAGGTTTACTTCGAGCGTTTCCTTTCCCTCCGTTGGGATAAATAACGCACGGTGGCGACTCTTCTGTTCAGCCGGCGTCGATTTTCGCAGTAGCGACAACTGGCGACTCTGCTAGGGATTCCAACGGTTCCCTACGCGAGTCAATCCTAGCGCTTGTTTTCCCGTCGTGGATTTCGTATGGATTTACGTTTCTGTATTTTACATTCAGCATTATATTATTGTGATTATTGTTGTGGGTATGAGGGGGCTCTATGATTGAGAGATAAGCCGGACCTGGGCTTGAGTGCACCTAGAATTAGAGTGGAAATTAATGGGCGCGTGCATGCTTTGCATGTACTAGTGTCTCATGAAATCCACGCTCGGACGAGGTTCTTCTGGTTGACTTCTTTTTCAACCCTTTGGGTTGAGGGGGTTGTTGGTTAGTTGGATTGTCGACTCCGGGGACCGATCATTTGGAAGTTGGCTAAGTGAGGCCTCTTCAGGACATGATGATGCCACACCTTCTGGGTATCGTATCATCCGTCTTGAAAGTCTGTGACGCCGAGGACCGCATAGGATGTCGTACCTTGTGTCAGTTATTAGGACACCTACCTGTGAGAGGGGTTGGGACATGCAGGTAACTTGACCTCCAGATTACCGGTTTTCTTGATTGAGATTCGGTGGTATTTGAGGACAGTGTTATTAGGTCTGTCAGAGACCAGGTGGGAGCATTGTGGATGGTCTTGAGCAGTTTAAGGGTCTATTTGAGGCCAGTGTTGTGGATTGAATTTCTCAGCCAGGGGCACGTGATCCCTTGTTGCATTGCTTGCATATTGCATTGTTTGCATCATCATGCGCATATCATTAACGTGTGTCTGTGCTGCAGGTGCATTTTCATACTTCCCGATTCTAGCGCTCCGGACTTCCATCTGTTATTATGAGTACTTTGAGGAAGACTATTGCGTACAAGTTACCTGCTCCCGATGTTTCTTCTCTACTTGGTTTGATGTCTCTAGCTGATGATGAGGTAAAGAGAAGCTTCAGGAAGAGTTATGGGAAACTGCTCAGGCTGGTTTATAAACCATCCATGCATGAGCGTAACAGATTGTACGCACTGATGCAGTTCTATGATCCCCCGCTGAGGTGTTTTACTTTCCCTGACTTCATTCTGGCTCCGACCCTGGAGGAATATGCTGAGATCTAGGAGTTGACTATTCAGAACAAGGTGCCCTTCATTCATATGGGTGCTGAGCCCAAACGGGAGGATTTGGCTGTTGCTTTGCACTTAGACCCCTCAGAACTGCTGTTAACCTCGTGGAATGGAGTTTCTGGTTTTTCTCTCAAGTTCTTAGTTGGGAAAGAACAAGAGTACGCCAACAGTGGTTGTTGGGTTGTGTTTAATGCTATCCTTGCTTTGTGTATCTATGGCATTGTGCTTTTCCCTAATATGCCTGACTTCGTTGATTTGGATGCATTCTATATCTTTGCTTCAAGCAACCCTATGCCCACCCTGATTGGAGACTTCTATCACTCACTGCATTATAAGAATGAGAATAGGAGGGGCAAGAACGTCTCTTGTTGTGTACCCTTGCTGTATATGTGGTTTGAGAGTCATCTTCCCAAGAAGGGTATCTTTGCTGAGTCTGCAGATACAGTGGATTGGTCTGAGCATCTGATGGGACTTTCTTCAGGAGATGTTGTCTGGTTCGACAGAGCTTTATTGGGATCTGAGATTATCTACAGCTGCGCCGGATATCCTAATGTTCCTCTGATTGGGAGGAAAGGGTGCATTAATTACAATCCATCATTATTGATCAGGCAATTCGGTTATGCCTTGAGAAGCCCGCCAAAGGAGGAAGAAATGCAGGAATCTCTGTATTTCACTGGTGAACTGAGTGGGGAATTATTGGCCAAGCTTCAGCACGCTTGGAATCATATCTGCAGAAGAGGGAAATCATTGCTAGGCAAGAATGATTGTCAAGCCTATATGCCAAGCAAGGTGTGGATTCAGGAGAGGGTAAGACAGGTACAGATGCCTTTTCCAGCAGTATCACGTCCTGTTCCCATTCCAGTGGAGGAACCAACTACTGTAGTTGTTGAGGTCTATGAGCGGGTTGTGAAAGAAAAAGAGGACTTGATAAAGATCAATGAAGAGTTAGAGAAAGAACTGGCTCAGATGCAGAGTGAGAAGAACAAAGCTGTGCATTCCTTCCAACAGCAGACTGAGTTGGTAAACAGGCTAGGGGCTGAACTGACCGAAGAGAAAAAGAAGCGTGAACGCCTGGGAAAAGAATTCAGAAGCTCTCATGATATGTTAGAGTCCAAGAAGAAGTCACTCGATGCCGCCTACCGAGAAATCTCTTCTTGCAACAAAACGTGGAATGCTACGCTAACCAACAACAAAAAGAGGGAAGACAAATTGAAGCAGCAAATTTCTGAACTCGAAGATCAGTTGAAGGCTAGCAAGAAAGAGTATGAAGAGGAGGTGATGGCAAGATATAGTCTTCAGAACTCATTGAACAAAGCCATCGAGTGCAAGAAGGAGGCTGTGTCTCAGAAACGCAAGTTAGAGGATCGCTTTGGAGAAGGGGCACGGGAGGAATCTGCTGGTGATTTACGACGTGTTCTCAAGCGAAGAGATCTACTTGTTGAGGGTTTGCTTACCCGACCAAATCATCCCGAGACTAAGAGGTTATTAGAGGAGTACCAGGTGTATGGTTGCACTTGACTATTTCATGTATTGATGTGTATGCTTTATTTGCATTGTGCTGGCCATCACCAGGATTGTTGGTTGAGGTCATGCCTTCTTATTGTACGCTCATTGATATTGTATTCCTGACTTGATGGGTTTCTCTGCAATGTATGAGGTGTTTTCTATGATTGGGCTCCGAACTTCGTATTGCTGTCACTGTCACCACACTGACACATTAGCACTAGAATTGGGGAGTGATATTCCCTAACGCACAGACACATGTCGCATTTGCATACACCTTCATATTGCATTACAGGTGATTATTGAACTGTATCTCATTTCCTGCATCGTTCAGGTCTTTTCAGGATTGAAAGTCAACGCCCGCACCGATACTCTACTCGTACCAACTGCAAAAGAGTTATGGACCAGATGCAGAGCGAAATGCAGGACATGCGTGAGAAGCTGGCGCTGTTCATGCAGACGATGGAGACA
The DNA here is from genome assembly GCA_963859935.3 of Lathyrus sativus. Taxonomy (NCBI): domain Eukaryota; kingdom Viridiplantae; phylum Streptophyta; class Magnoliopsida; order Fabales; family Fabaceae; genus Lathyrus; species Lathyrus sativus. Next base: position 442,104,831 of record OZ012737.1, read on the forward strand.
ATTGTGAAAGGCCAGGAAAACTTGCAAACTTTGGTGCAGCCATTGCTGATGAGAAATGTTGGGCATGGAAACGAAGATCACAATTTTGTACGTGTTGACACCATTCACGGGGATGGTACTCCTACACCGGTGGCTCCACCTGTGACGAACATACCTGTTGTGAATGTGAACAATGGCGCTGGCGCTGGGAACGGTAACACAGGAATCAGTAATGAGACTGTCATCAACAACGTTTGATTCGGAGATGCCAATCTGGGCGGTGATAATATTAGAGGTAATGGCTTCGGTAACAACGGGTTTGGCTATAACGACCAGGGGTTTGATTATGCTAATCAAGATGGGAAGTACGGCTGCAACGCTCAGGGCTTCGGACAGGATGGATTTGGTAATGCCAATCAGGGTTATGGCGGATTCGGTAACGGAAATGGCGCTGGAGTGATGTCTTTTGGACCTGCCGGGGTCGCTCAAGGGTATGGTAACAGGGGGCGGGGCCCTGTGATGAATCAGACTAGGTTTGGTCGTAACAATGGGTATGATGGATACGGAAATGGGAACGGTAATTGGATAGAAGATCAGCAAGAAGATGCTTTCTCTGGTGGGGGGTTTGAAGGTCCTGTAGATAACGCTCAGCGAATCAAGATGCTCGAGGAGCAGATGAAAGATGTTGTGAATCAAAGTGTTATTGGTTTAGATATGACCATAATGGGTCTGGTGCCTGGCCTGAGGGTACCGCTAAAGTTTAAAGCTTCCACATTTGACAAATATAAGGGAGATACCTGTCCAAAGGTGCATGTGCGGTCATACTATAGAAGGATGTCGGCTTATTCGAACGATGAGAGGATGCTGATGCATTTCTTTCAAGACAACTTGTCTAGTCCTTCCCTTGAATGCTACATGGGATTGGAGCCTACTCAGGTAAAGACTTGGAAGCAGCTGGCTGAAGCATTTGTGGCTCATTATAAGTACAATAGTGACCTGGCACCGAACAGGGTCCAGTTACAAGGGTTGTCGCAGAAGAAAGATGAGAGTTTCAAAGAATATGCGCAAAGGTGGCGCGACATGGCTGCAAGGGTCCATCCTCCATTGGTTGAGAAGGAGATGAATGATATGTTCATAGGAACGTTCACCGGTATGTTTTATGATAAGTTGTTTCCCGCTTCTTTGGGCAGTTTCTCGGATCTAATCTTGATGGGAGAGAAGGTCGAAAGTAATATTAAAATAGGGAGATTCCAAGCTGAGGAATCTACTCCAGCTGGCAGTAACAGAAGAGCTTTCGGGGGTCGCCGTCAAGGTGACACAAGTGCAGTATTCGGGGGCCGAGGCCGAGGCCGGGGCAGAGGGCGGAATCAGTACGATTATCCGCAATAGGTGGCAAGTGTCACAATTTTATTTCATCAACAACCAATACCACTACAGCAGATACCACCACAGCAGCAGCAGCAGCAGCAACAACAACAGCAGAAGCCGAATCAGGGACAGAGGAGATTCCCTAACGCGAGGCCGAAAAGAGTTTTTGATGTACCTCCTTATACGTATGCAGAGTTACTCCAAACATTACTGGGTTTGAATTTGGTGGAAAAGAGGACTATGGCGCCAATGACGGGCACTCCTCCGTTTGGTTTTGATACGAACAAGCACTGCGAGTTCCACTCCGGGGCTCCTGGCCATGACATAGAGACTTGCCACGCGTTCAAGCATGTGGTGCAAGATCTGTTGGATAGCAAGGCCATAAATTTTGGACAAGCAGGTCCAAACATAGTACAACAGCCCATGCCCAACCATAGGGCAAATGCTATTTTGACTGAGGAGGGTTTGAACTTGATCATGAATGTTGATGAACTAAAAACATCGTTGTGTGAGATAAAGAGCAGGTTATTGAAAGGAGGTGTGTATCCGGGCTGCGATGAGTTTTGTCTAGAGTGTTGGACCCAAGCTGGGGGTTGTGCTGAATTGAAGAAGGGTATTCAGACCTTGAGAGATGAAGGCACGTTGCAATTCGACAAAACGGCAGTTGAGAAACCTGCAGAAATATTAGATGATGAGCAAAGTGATGTAGCTACGGTGACAATCCCCCGAAAAACGATAACTATAACGGCGCCAGCCAAGCGACCGCCGATCACTATCACCAAGGCAAGGCCAACACCTTATGAGAGCACTAAGGCGGTACCCTGGACTTATGGGTTGGAAGCATACTATGATGGGGTGAAAATCGATATCAGTAGACAGCCAGCTAAGGTTGTAGATAATGTCGTCGGGACCGGAGGGATGACAAGAAGTGGGAGAATTTTTATATCGCCTGAGGTAGAGGCTGAACGGTTGGCAAAAGGTAAAGGAAAAATGAATGAGGATGTCCCTGTGCAGAGGAATGAAAAAGAAACGTCACTGAAAGATGTAGAAGAGTTTATGCGCCTTATCTGTAAGAGCGACTATAAGATTGTTGAGCACCTTCAACAAACACCGTCGAAGATATCCATATTGTCACTGTTATTGTGTTCAGAAGCCCATAGGAATGCGTTATTGAAAATTCTAGACACGTCGTTTGTACCCTAAGATGTTTCTGTGAATCAGTTGGACGGGGTGATGGCGCACGTAAATGCAGGCCATAGCTTGGGATTTATGGATTTTGATTTGACCCCGAGGGGAAGAGAGCATAATATGGTGTTGCACGTCTCAGTTGAATGCAGGGGCACAGTCATGTCCCACGTGCTGGTAGATACCGGGTCTTCCTTGAATGTGCTGCCAAAGAAAGCAATGATGAAATTGGACATCAGGGGGATCATTTGTACGCCTAGTGACTTGGTGGTCAGGGCATTTGATGGTACACGAAGGTCAGTCTTTGGATCTATAAAGTTACCTCTGCAGGTGGGGCCGGAGATTTTCGAAACTGAATTTTACATTATGGACATCCAGCCAGCATACAACTGTCTTCTCGGACGACCATGGATCCATGGTGCTGGGGCAGTCACATCTACCTTGCACCAAAAGCTGAAATACATGGTAGGGGACAGTGTGGTCACAGTTTGTGGAGAGGAGGACATATTGGTCAGCCATCTGTCGTCATTCAAGTATGTAGAAGTCGACGGCGAGATTCATGAAACACCCTGTCAAGCCTTTGAGGGGTTTGTCGCTACTGCGAAAATTGGCGCCGGCTGAACAGAAGAGTCGCCACCGTGCGTTATGTATCCCAACGGAGGGAAAGGAAACGCTCGAGGTAAACCTACCGCAAAACGGGGAAAGGAATGGTCATCGCAACCAAAACCTGGATTCGGGAGTCGGTTACGCAAGGGGAAGGTATTAGCACCCCTCACGTCCGTCGTACTCGACGGGATCCACGCTTGTTTTCGGGTATGGATTGTTATTCTATCTATTCTACAGGTCTGGGGTCAAAAAGAAAATGAAATGACTCGGCAAAGTATCGCACTTTATGCCTACGTATTCCCGTCTGGAACGAGAAATCAGAGTCAACGTAGTTCGCCTACCTACGGGAAAGGAGGGGAAGGTTGCTCGCTAGGATATTGCATCCTATGCCTACGTACTTTCATGCAGCATGAAAGATCAGAGCAAACGTAGTTCGGGCCACGTACGACACAAGCTTGTCTTGATTGATTTTATTCCTTCTGAAAAAGGTTTTTCTGATTAACAGTCCTAGCGGACAAAAATGACGTCTTGATGAGTTCACATTCTTTTACGAAAGAAGTGTCTTTTATTGTGTTTGAAATCTTTATCGTGTTTTTCTGTTTGTTTTGAGAAAGAAAGAGACAGAACTCTAACCTACGGTTGCGAAGGGAATCAAACTAACCTAATGTTATCATGCATGGGTTAAGAACTAGTGTCTATCATGCTCCTCTCTTGCACAGAGAGAAACAGAGATCCTAAGGGAATAGACGGAAACAGAAACAATATCAAATATATACAGCAAAACAGTAAAATGCATGGATGCAACAATACAAGCGAGGCAAGGGAGTCCCATTCAACCTCGAACCTAGAAAACAATAGGCAAAAGTGAACAGGATTCACTTTCAACCCAACAGGGTAAACAGCGAACAATACAGTCAAGAAAACCAATCAATACATCAGAAATGAAATACAACAATAATGAACAGCTACAACAGCTCTGCATCAATATCCATCTTCAAGTCATCTCCATACAGCTACAAGCTTCAGCAAGCCTCAATCTCCATCTCCACAACTTTTCAGCAAGGTCTTGATCATTAGTCTTCCATCTGCAATGGCCTTTCTTCAAGTCTCAGGCTCCAGGAGGAACATCAGTCAACCAGCTGAAGTGAATGAATGTTAGACAGTTAATTACCTACCAAGGGTGGTTCATCAACTGTTAACATTAAACAGACAGTTTCCTCTCAAAAGTTCTATCTTTCAAATACATTCACTGATCCTTACAAAGGAAGGAGGTGGATATTTGAAAGAGACTTTGAATCATAGAGAAAGGATGGATGCAGACAAGGCATTCCATGTTTGAGAAACAAGCTTTCTAATCTAGAGCTCTGCCTAGCTCTTAAACCCTAGTCTCCTCAACAGCTGCTAGCAAGAATCTCCTCTTCAACTCTTGAAGTTGGTCTTCAGTCTCTGGATCTCCAATGGCTTCATCATCACAAGTCTTCAGCTCCCCCAATCCCCAAGCAATCCCAATACCCACACAGACAAATCAATCATCCCCAGAGGGCACACCACACCAATCAATCACATATAGCAGTAATATACTAATAGCAGTAGGGGAATCCTAGTGATTTCTAAGGGGATCTATCCTATACCCATAACCCCTATAGTCCATACCCCAAAAACCAGATGAAAATTTCCTAAAAGAATTAAACTATCTCACCCAAGTTGATTTAAAACCCTAATTTTATTCATGTTATTCACACCTGAACTAAACACCTAAAATTAATTCCTAAAAATATGAACTAAATTTTATGTACAAGTTAACAATGCCTATTAATCAACCTAAAAAGAATGGACAAAAAATGTTAACGCAACTATTAGAACCAAAATTAACAAATTCATGTATGAAATGAAACACCTAAAATATGCATTTATTTGGAAAATATGGGAAAAATATCAAATAAAAAATAAAATGCAATTTTTATTTTTTATAATTTTCTAGACATATTGAAGAAATTAATGCAAAAAAAATCAATTTAAAATATGCATTTTTTCTATTTTTTATAATTTTTTAAAGGATGAGAAAATATTAAAGAAATTAAAAATGACAAAATAGAAAATTAAATGGGAGGGGTGAGAATAGCAGGGCGCTCCAATTATTTTTCCAGGTGGGCCACCAGCTGGGAGGTGCGAATATCAAAGGCTTAGGCCCATACACGCTTCAGAATTTAAACAAAAATCAAAAAAAACTCCAACGGTGCAGATAGCAATATTTCCAGTTGAATATATTGGGCCTTGGCTGAGAGGGGTGCCATTAGCAATGAAATTTCAAAGCCCACTCAGAAACTTAAGTGAAACGGGGCGTTTCACTCCTAAGACTTCCCTCCGTTTCTCATTTTTAATCGTGTCCGTTGGATTGGGAATTAAGTCAAAGGTCCAGGCCAGATCAAACGGTCCAAAGGTTATCTTCAACCTTGGACAAACCCTAGCTCTGAACTTCATCTCCCATGCACACACATTCGAGCTCCCTGTTCTCACTCAGTTCTCCATGGATTCGCTCGACATGAAAAGCAAACTTGGTCTATAACAATCCCTCTACACAGCCATAACCACAAATCCTCCTAAAACTCAAGCAATAAACCAACTCGATAGAGATAACAGTCCTGATCCACCATGAGCAGCTGATGTCAAACCTCTCTATTATCTCCAAATCTTGTCCTAAACTCATCTACTCTCCATGCTGATCTTAACATGCTAATCCAACAAGATTCTCGTGCATTATCCTAATAGTTACAAGCTCTAACAGATTTGGTGCACTATGAGCAACCTCCATTAAACTTCTTCAAACTCACCAAAATCAATCATCTACTTATGCTTAGCCATTCTAACCTAATAACTATCCATGATTCTAGCTAATTCAGCCAATTCGAAGGAAACTAACCTGGTGCAAAAATGGTGGAAACAGCTATGGAAACCCTTGGATCTGATGCTTGCAGTGATTGGAAAGTGATCAGTAACCTTGATGATGAATTCTGTATGCAATATCTTTTGTGCAAACTCCTTGAATCTTGTTCTTGAAACCTTCTTGCAACTTGGATGGAGAAGATGGATAGTACAATTCTTGATCAATTCAACCAATTCTTTGATAGGATTCTGATCTAGGAAAGGTATTGATGATGATCCAAGCAAGAAATGTGGAAATTGATGGAGATTTTAGAGGGTTTGAGAAGCTTTTGCAAAATGAAGAAAGTGAGTGAAACTTGTGATTTTGAGAGAATGAGATCACCAACCATGGCATGAACCATCTCATATCAATATATACATGATGTTAGAAACTCCTAGAAGCTTGGAGAAGCTTCCCTTGCACAATTTCCCTTGGATTTGGTTTATGTATCTTCCATTACAAGTAACCATGGATAACTCCCAAAATGTGAAATAAGCTCAAAATTCTACTTTAGCCAATGTCTTTAAAATGATCTTTCCATTCAAAGTGACCTATAATTTTGCTTCATTTGGCCAAAATATGAAAAATCTCATTTTTAAGTCCATTTTTATTCATTAAATCCAACAATTTTGAAACCTTGTGCTATGAATCTTTCCAATCTCTCATGGTCACTTTTCTAGACTCAAAATGCCATTTGGAGCAAGTTTGATGTTGTAAGTTTTTCCATTTGAAGCTTCCTTGTATGAGTTTTGGGCATAGGTTGAAATGACTTGTAATTCTCAGATGACCAAAATACCCTTTGCTTGCCAAGACCATAAGTAGAGTTCCACAAATCATATGAAGGCATACTATACCATTCTATAAATCTAAGACAATGAGGAACAATTCTTATGTTTACCATAAATTCATTTGAAATCTCCTTGAGGGGTAAAAATAGCTTGGAAGTCAAGTCACTTTCACAGACAAAATTTCAGATACCTCAGATGACCTGTAACTTGCAAGGACCATAACTTGAGTTCTATAAATCTCCTTGATGTATTCCACCACTCAAATTAAAGGTATTGAGATCCTCTACAAGTTACATGTTGGCCAAGGATCCATTTGAAGCTTGCATTTTGACTCATCTTGCTTGGAAATTTGACCTAAACTAGGGGATTTTACACAGAAACCCTAATTTAGAAACTCCTCTTCTCCTTGATTTCTCTTGAATTCTTCTTAGCATAATAACATATCCTTCTTTACATGTCAAATGGTGAACCCCACATCTCTCCAATAGACCTTAATGCCCTTCCATCAGTCATTTGACCTAGAGTTGACCCAGGGTTGACCCAGATGAAACCCTAGTTGACTGTCTTCAACTGTAATTCTTGTGATCATACCAATGACTTATATCCTTCTCCAAATGACTTTCTAAGTCCTACAAGATGTCTAGATACTCCCCATGCCTTCAATTCACAGCTCATACTTTCCTTATTGATCCCCAGCTACACTCAGTTAGGAGATAGATGAACTGCTTGATCCATTGACTTGATAGCTTCCCAATTCTTCCTGATGACTTGAATGAGATTGAATTTGGGTAATAACCTCTTGATAGGCCTCTAGAGATGAGAATAATGATTGGTTCCCTGTTGGATGACTTGCTATGCTTATGCTATGCAGATGAGTAACCTATGTACATGACTCTATATGCAAATGCTAATGATATTGAAACATAAACCAAGTGAATAAGGTTGAGCAAATTTTAGGGTGCAACAGCTGCCCCTATTCAAGCGACTTGGACCCGATTGGGTGAAGAGCGAACGGCCTTCAGACATTCGCGGTACGAGACGGTTGAATACTAAGAACCCAGAAATTTGCCAACCGCAGAAATAAACTGCGCCCCTGCTTGGGTAACGACATTCATCGACTGAATCTGACTGTTATGGCAACCCACTGATCTCGTGTGACCGTGCTGGGGATTATTTGTCTGCATTTCATCAGGGATAAATCGCCCACGTTAGGAGTAAATTCTTCCACGTTAGGAATAACATTTTCACGTTAGGAATACCACTTCCACGTTAGGAATGACATTCTTTCCAGGTTAGGAATAAGATTTCGTCTGGATCCGTTCGCGTCAGGACTACACTTTCCGCGTTAGGAATACACCTTCTTTCCACGTTAGGAATCAACTCTTCTTTTCCACGTAAGGAATCAAATTTTTCCACGTTAGGAATACATCTATCTTTCCACGTCAGGAGTCAATCTTGATATGTCCGCGTAAGGACTCTAATCTCTCCACGTGAGGAATACCACATCAATCTTTCTTCCCATGTTAGGAATGCTATCTTTCCACGTAAGGAACACCTCTTTCTGATTTGTCCACGTAAGGACTCCCATCTTTCCACGTTAGGAATGCAACTTTGACCTATCCACGTCAGGACTCCAACTTGATATGTCCACGTAAGGACTCAATCTTTCCACGTAAGGAATCACATCTTTCCACGTAAGGAAACCACAATCTTTCCACGTAAGGAAGCTCTTTCTGATTTGTCCACGTAAGGACCCCCATCTTTCCACGTCAGGAATTCGTCTTCTTTCCACGTAAGGAAACCAATCTTCTTCCACGTAAGGAATAAAATTCTTGATCTGTCCACGTAAGGGCTCTAAGCCTTCCACGTAAGGAATCACAAACTTTCCACGTAAGGAACCTCAATCTTCCCACGTAAGGAATACAACTTCGTCCACGTAAGGACCCACTTTTCCACGTCAGGAACACAATCTCTTTTCCACGTAAGGAATCATTTTTCTTCCACGTAAGGAATGCATCTTAATATGTCCACGTAAGGACCCCAATCTTCATTCCACGTAAGGAATCACAATCTTTCCACGTAAGGAAACCAACTCGTCTTTTCTGCGTCTGTCCACGTCAGGACTGAACTTGCTTTTCCCCGTAAGGAACTGAAGCTTCTTTTTCCACGTAAGGAATAACCTTGTCCCCGTCAGGACTCATCTTTCCACGTAAGGAATAACTTGATATGCTTTGTCCACGTAAGGACTCCGATCTCTTGGCTTGCTGAGGAAATAAAACTTGTCCACGTTAGGACCCATGCACCTTTGACCCACTGGGGAAGTGAGACCTGTCCACGTCAGGACTCACATCTCAACCTGCTGAAGTAATAGAACCTGTCCACGTCAGGACTTGCGTGTCTTCGACTTGCTGGGGAAATAAAACTCGTCCACGTCAGGACACACATTCTGCCAACAACACGAAGAAGGATAAATTTGTCCACGTCAGGACTCTAGTATCTTGTCATCACAAAGAACTGCAAACTTGTCCACGTCAGGACGCACATTTCATCACCACGAATGCAGCTATCTGCTGGAAATAAATGGTCCACGTCAGGGCTCCAACGCGAAGAGTAATCAACCTTGTCAACGTTATGTCTTCATACTCAATCAATACTGAGAACTCGAATCTGTCCATGTTAGGACTAACATATATCGTTAACCTGAGGAAATGTCCACGTCAGGATTCCACCTTCCGACAATCCTGAGAAATCGAACCTGTCCACGTTAGGACTAGCACCTCCCATCAGCCCGGGGAATTAAAACTGTCCACGTTAAGACCCCGCTTTTCTAGCACGAAGAAATCCTGTCAAGAAATTGCCCACGTTAGGACTCATCCTTCCATTGGTCCGCAAACTTCTTATCACTGACGTTACAGCAACTTTGAGGCTGACTCTACTAGGGATATCTGAAAACCAAATTACCGGACGCCTGTTCTGATAACCGACGGTGGCCTCTGAAATTCTGATTCCTGAAACCCGTTGATGACAAACAACTCTGCTTGGGAATAAGGAGAAATTTTGCCTACTCGCGGAGAAAACACGAGAAATTCACAAATAACTCTGCTCGGGAGTAAAGAGAAACTCTGACTGATAACTCTGTGGGGAGTAATGCCAAAGCTGACACTTCATTGAATGTCTCACGTCGAGACCTCAACTGTTTATTGATTCACCTGAGCAAGAGCTCTCTCTACCTGCAAGAGAAACAATACTTGAAACAAAAGGTTAGCCATCCTGGTTTATGTTTCAAAATGCATGCGCTTGACAATGATGCAATGCTCCATTTGTCATGGAAATGCTACACGTTTTTATTTGGGTGGATGCGAATATGACACTGTATGCCAATGCAAATGCAGACTCGAACTGCTGAGATACAGGAACTGCTTCAGCAAAATAAATGCTGCGGATAATGCCGATTCTGCTGGGGATAGCCAGATGCTACAAAATTGTTCCAGCAAAATAAATGCTGGAAGAGTGAAGTCAACTCTGCTGGGGATAGCCAGGTGCTACAGGATTATTCCAGCAAAATAAATGCTGGAAGGGTGAAGTCAACCCTGCTGGGAAATTGGGAACTTAAACCAAGCACCTTGTTGAGGTAACCCCCTGCTGGGGAATATAACTTTGCTGGAGAATAGCAGAGGCGCCTGGTATGATTGAACTTCTGCTGGAGAGTGAACGGATATCACACGGTATCTTGACAAAATAAATGCCTGGGCACGCGACCAACCCTGCCGGGGCGAGTCTTAATCTTCGAGTTCCGCTGGAAGGAATGAAAACACCTGCTGAAAAGAGAACTCCGATGGGATGATTCTCTTGGGGAAAATCAACTGACTCCGCTAGGGGAGAGTAAATGACCCTTCGGGGAAAGGTAAACTGCCTGAACACAGCTCACCAATTTGGAAATATTAATCTTCTGAGGCTAAACCACTCTGCTTGAGATGGGGGAATCCTTCTGGGGGACCCCATACTGTCTGAACACAGCCTACAATCATAGAATGGCCAACTCTGCTGAGAATGAAGGGCTTTATTGGAGCATGCCTTCTGGATAGGCTACGACTAGCTAGGGACTTCGCTCCTTCTTCAGGAGGCACCTGCATGATCTGCGTGGGGGTCGAGTCTTTCGTTATTGCAACCTTTTGCTCATCTTTCTCGTACGGCTATGAAACCTGCAACAACACAAATAAGACAAGACAAGCCTATACAACCAAATCGATTCAGGTTAGTGACATTATTTTCAGTTAATTCAAAGCTTTAGCAATTGTTGGCGAGGGCCAGTGATGTTATACACATGCTAGTTTCAGTAAACTTAGGCGCTTTATCATGCACAAAACATTAAAGAACCAGCATCAAGTACTGAATAACATATTTTATTGATTGAGCCCTTGAATGGGCGGAGTTTTTTGTACACGGGATGTAGCTCCTAAAAAGAGGAAGCTACGCAAAGCAGATATACAAGTATGCACAAGAAGCATAAATATTTTGACAAATTAAATTTTGTACACATGTCGGCAACGGGATGCAGACGAACACCACGGACTGATCCTCCCATGACTCGCCCGACTCTAATGCTTTCCCAGTATTCACTCTTCCGAAGAGGTTGTATCTGATAATCGACTCCTCAGGTATTCTCCCGCATTGATGCTCACTGCAATATCAAATTCGGACCGCAGTCATTTGCTTTTCAAATCCCTAACTTTTGCGTGAACCGCCCTTTGCGGGTTTTCAGTTCACCGGGATACCCCTTTTTGCCGAAGCCGCCCAGTATAGGTTTTCAACTTCGCGGGTGTACATTTTTTCAATTTTATCCCTAACTTTTGCCCGAACCTTTCATTCTGTTTTTGGTTCGCCAGGATGCCCCATTTTTGCCTGGACTCTCTTTTTTCTGTCCAGCGGGTCAATTTTAAGCAAAGTATTTTTTAACTGCGTCCGAATTCACAGGTGACGTAAAGTCTTCACCGTCCATAGTGGACAACAATAAAGCTCCTCCTGAAAAGACTTTTCTGACAACATATGGCCCTTCGTAGTTGGGGGTCCACTTGCCCCTGTGATCTGCCTGCGGCGGGAGAATCCTTTTCAGCACAAGGTCGCCCGTCTGAAAGCTTCGCGGATGTATCTTTTTATCATATGCTTTCTTCATTCGGCTCTGGTACAAATGACCGTATGCTAGAGAAGCTAGCCTCTTCTCATCCATCAAACTCAATTGGTTCAACCTGTCTTTCACCCATTCTGCCTCGTCCAGCTGAACGTCTCTCAATACCCTCAGAGAAGGGATCTCAACTTCCAATGGTAATACCGCTTCCATTCCGTATACTAACGAGAACGGGGTTGCCCCGATTGATGTGTGTACCGTCGTACGATAACCGTGAAAAGCGAAAGGTAGCATCTGATGCCAATCCTTATAGGTCACCACCATCTTTTGAACGATCTTCTTGATATTCTTATTGGTCGCTTCAACAGCGCCATTCATCTTGGGTCGGTAAGGGGAGGAGTTGTGATGTTCGATTTTGAAATTTTGACAGAGCTCCTTCATCATTTTGTTGTTCAGGTTCGAACCGTTGTCCGTGATTATCCGCTCGGGAATCCCATATCGGCAAATGATATCTCTCTTGATGAATCTGGCCACCACTTGCTTCGTTACATTTGCGTATGACGCCGCTTCTACCCACTTGGTGAAATAATCGATTGCTACTAGGATGAACCGATGCCCGTTAGAAGCCGTCGGCTCGATCTTTCCAATCATATCGATTCCCCACATCGAGAATGGCGGCGATAACATCACATTCAGAGGACTCGGAGGCACATGGATCTTATCGGCATAGATTTGGCACTTGTGGCACTTCCTTGCAAACTTGAAACAATCAGTTTCCATAGTTAGCCAAAAATAACCTGCCTGCAGCAGCTTCCTCGTCATAGCATGCCCACCAGCATGCGTACCGAATGTACCTTCATGTATCTCCTCCATGAGCACCTTTGCCTCTTTTTCGTTTACGCAACGCAGCAGCACCAAATCGTGATTTCTTCTGTACAAGACACCATCTGGGTTCAAATAGAAATTACCCGCTAATCTCCTGAGAGTCTTCTGATCCAGACTGGATGCCCCAGCCGGATACTCTTTATTCTTCAGGAAATTAAGGATATCAAAATACCACGGTTTGTCGTCAGATGCTTCATCAATAGCAAATACGTAAGCTGGTCTGTCAAGCCGAGAGATAATGATTCGGGGAGCCTCGTTCCAGAGATAATGATTCGAGAGCGTCAGCCATTTGATTCAACAATCTTCTTGCATAATTCATGTAATGTATCAAGTTGGGCTGACGGGTCTCCCATTCCCCTTTTATCTGATTCACCCCCAGAGCTGAGTCTCCGTATACATCTAAATTCTTGATTCGCAAATCAATGGCTTCTTCAAGCCCCATTATACAAGCTTCGTATTCGGCCTCATTATTGGTAACGGCAAAGGTCAATCGGGCAGTAAACGGGATGTGCGACCCGTGTGGAGTAGTGATGATTGCCCCTATTCCGCTACCGTAAGCATTCACAGCTCCGTCAAATATCATCTTCCACTTGGAACCCAACTCTAGCCCTTCGTCTGGCAACGGCTCTTCACAATCTTTCATCTTTAGGTACATGATATTCTCGTCAGGAAAATCAAACCTCATCGATTGATAATCTTCAATAGGCTGCTCCGCCAGATACTCAGACAGCACACTCCCCTTTATAGCCTTTTGCGAGACGTATTGGATGTCATATTCAGTCAAGACCATCTGCCAACGGGCAATTCTCCCTGACAACGCTTGCTTTTTGAATACATATTTGATAGGATCCATCTTCGAGATGAGCATGGTTGTATGATTCAGCATGTATTGCCTTAAACGCTTGGCGGCCCAGGCTAGCGCGCAACAAGTTTTCTCAAGCATTGAGTATCGAGATTCACAATCTGTAAATTTCTTACTCAAGTAATAAATCGCATGCTCTTTTCTTCCTGTCTCGTCGTGTTGACCGAGAACACAACCCATACTTCCCTCAAGAACCGTCAAATACATGATCAAGGGTCTGCCCGCCACCGGGGGTATCAAAATAGGAGGCTCCTGCAAATACTGCTTTATTTTATCGAACGCCTTTTGACAATTTTCGTTCCACGTTACAGCTTGATCTTTCTTCAACAGCTTGAACAATGGTTCACACGTAGCAGTTAGGTGAGATATAAACCGAGCGATGTAGTTCAACCTCCCTAAAAACCCGCGCACCTCTTTCTCTATTTTAGGCGTCGGCATTTCTTGGATCGCTTTTATTTTAGCAGGATCGACCTCTATTCCTCTTTCGCTTACGATAAACCCCAGTAGTTTACCCGATCTCACCCCGAAGGTGCATTTGTTAGGGTTCAGTCTCAGCCTGAACTTCCTAAGCCTTTTAAATAACTTCAGCAGATTCACCAGATGCTCTTCCTCCGTCTGGGATTTGGCAATCATATCGTCCACATAAACTTCGATCTCTTTATGCATCATATCATGGAAAAGAGTCGTCATCGCACGCTGATATGTTGCCCCAGCATTTTTCAAACCAAAGGGCATCACTTTGTAACAAAATGTTCCCCAAGGCGTTATGAAAGTGGTCTTCTCCATATCCTCTGACGCCATTTTAATCCGATTATAGCCTGAAAAGCCATCCATGAAGGAGAATACGGAGTATTGAGCAGTATTATCAACTAGCACGTCGATATGAGGAAGCGGAAAATCGTCTTTTGGGCTTGCTTTATTCAAATCTCTATAATCCACGCACATTCGAACCTTGCCATCTTTCTTTGGCACTGGTACAATGTTAGCAACCCATGAGGGATATTTTGTCACAGCCAGGAAACCAGCGTCCCACTGTTTTTGAACTTCCTCTTTGATCTTCACTGCCATATCTGGTCGAGTTCTGCGAAGCTTTTGTTTGACCGGCGGGCATTCTTCTTTCAGTGGCAGACGGTGCACAACCATATCTGTATCGAGCCCTGGCATATCTTCATACGACCAAGCGAATACATCACTATACTCTCGGAGCATTTCGACCAGTCTTCGCTTGATATCGCTCTGCAGTGCGGCACCGATAGGAATGTTCTTCTCAACCCCTTCCGACCCCAAGTTGATAATTTCGATGACCTCGTCGTGAGGCAGAATGGCTCTTTCCTCTTGCTACACCAACCAAGACAGTTCTTCAGGAACGTCACTATCTTCGACAACCTCTTCTTCGGCCTGAAATACCGGATGCTCAAAGTCGGGACGAGTCATGGGCGGTTCAAGGATGTCATCTGAAAATGTTATCCTGCAAAAGGAATGGTTAAGTGCTTCAAAATGCGTATAAAGCGGATAACCACGTTGCCATTTTATTGAAAAATACAAAACAAGAAAGACAGATATTACAGTATTTGCACATGAAAAAACGCCATTTATTTAATGATTAACACGCAATGTTCATAACAACACAGCCCTAAGCAAATCCTGATGCCCCGGGCAAGACATCAGATTATTCAACAATTAATAAAGCAAAGCATTACTGTTTAAGAGTCACAGGAACAAACTCCTGAATAGACCAGTTGCACAGTCCCTGTCCTGGCGTGCTTGGCTGAATCCAGGCATCCATATCACAGTCGCTGTCTCCTTCGTCAGACTCCGAAGCAGCATTGATGGTTTCGTGACATACTCCACTGGCAGAGATTGTGATTGGCCTTCTGAAACGGGGTGCCCCCACAGCGGGTGCTGACGACGACGGTTGGTATCCCAGCCCGAACCGGTCCATCTTCACAGGAATATCCAGCACTTTGCCCCAGCCCTTTGCTTCTCCTGCCTCCACTAGAGCTTGAGCTTCTTTATACGACGAAACGACTATCTCTGACACTTTGCTCGGCTCGGGACCTTTGTCCTTGATACGCAACCCTTCAAATGCCTGGCAGGGCGTTTCGTGGATCTCTCCATCGACCTCCACGTATTTAAATGACGACAGATGGCTGACCAGGATGTCTTCCTCTCCGCATACGGTGACCACGCTGTCTCCGACCATATATTTCAACTTCTGATGCAGGGTAGACGTAACTGCCCCAGCCCCATGAATCCAGGGTCTTCCGAGCAGGCAGCTATAGGCAGGCTGTATATCCATGATATAAAACTCAGTCGTAAACACCTCCGGCCCCACCTGTAGAGGCAATGTGATCGATCCAAAGACTGTTCTTCGCGTGCCGCCAAAGGCCCTGACTACCAAGTCGCTGGGTGTGCACAAGATTCCTCTGACATCCAGCTTCATCATCGCTTTCTTGGGCATCACATTCAGAGACGATCCAGTGTCGACCAATACATGCGACATTACTGATCCTCTACACTCAACAGATATGTGCAGGGCCATATTATGATCTCTCCCTTTCGGGGTCAAATCGAAGTCGGTAAAGCCCAGGCTGTGGCCTGCATTCACATGTGCCAACACTCCTTCCAGCTGATTTACAGAGACGTCTTAGGGTACAAAGGAAGTATCTAGGACTTTCAACAAAGCATTTCGGTGAGCTTCCGAACACAAGAGCAATGACAAAATGGATATTTTGGACGGTGTCTATTGCAGATGCTCCACAATCTTATAATCACTTTTTCGGATCAAGCGCATGAACTCTTCTACATCTTTCGATGCCGCTTCTTTTTCGCTCGCTTGCACTGGGACATTCTCAACCACTTTCCCTTTTCCTTTCGCTAGTCTTTCGGCCTCCACTTCAGGTGATATAAAGATCCTACCACTCCTTGTCATACCTCCCGAACCAACAACATTATCTACAATCTCGGCTGGCTGCTTATCAACATCAATCTTTATCCCATCACAATACACCTCCAACCCATATGACCATGGGACTGCTTTTGTGTTCTCGTACGGGATCGGTTCGGCCTTAGTTATGGTGATCGGTGGTCGCTGGACCGGTGCTGCAATAGTGATTGTCTTCCGAGGAATCGTTACAGTGGCCACATCACTCTGATCATCTGCTACTGCCCCCGCAGGCTCTTCAGTCGTTGCTCGGTCAAACTGCAATGTGCCTCCATCAATTAAAGCCTGAATGCCTTTCTTCAAACCATCACACCCCCCAGCTAGGGTCCAGCATTCTAAGCAATACTCGTCACATCCTGGATAAACACCCCCTTGCAACAATCTGCTTTTTAGCTCGTTTAGCGGCGTCTTTAAATCGTCGACATTCATGATCAGATTCAACCCTTCCTCAGTTAGAATGGCGTTTGCCCCGTGATTAGGCATGGGTTTCTGCACTATATTCGGTCCTGCCGTTCCGAAATTGATAGCCTTATTGTCCAAAAGATCCTGCACAACGTGCTTAAAAGCATGGCAACCCTCTATATCGTGGCCCGGAGCCCCAGAATGAAACTCACAGTGCCTGCTTGCATCATAACCATACGAAGGAGTTCCCGTTATAGGTACTAGAGTTCTCTTCTCTACCAGATTCAGACCCAACAGTGTCTGCAACAAATCTGCATAGGTTGAGGGAGGCTTCTCAAACACTCTTCTCGGTTTACCGCCCTGGAACCTTCGCTGAGCCTGCTGTGTCCCCTGCTGAGGCTGTTGCTGCTGTTGTTGTTGCTGCATTGGCTGCTGCTGAAACGGTTGTTGTTGCTGAAGTGGTTGTTGCTGATATGGGATAGTAACACTCGCCACCTGCTGCGGCTGATGATATTGGTTTCGTCCCCTGCCTCGGCCTCGGCCTCGGCCTCCAAACACTGCGCTTGCCTCGCCCTGACGGCGCCCACCAAAAGCCTTCCTATTACTGCCAGATGCAGTTGATTCCTCAGCCTGGAACTTTCCTTGCTTAATGTTACGTTCAATCTTTTCTCCCATCAGAATTAAGTCTGAAAAGCTGGCCAGAGATGTATGAAACAACATGTCATGAAACAAGCCTGTGAATATGCCGACGAACATGTCATTCATTTCCTTGTCTTCTAAAGGAGGACGGACTCTGGCAGCCATATCGCGCCACCTTTGCGCGTACTCTTTAAAGCTCCCCCCCTTCTTCTGCGACAGCCCTGCCAATTGGACCCGATTGGGCGCCAAGTCGCTATTATACTTGTAGTGAGCTACAAATGCCTCTGCCAATTGCTTCCATGTCTTGATATTGGTTGGCTCCAACCCCATGTACCACTCTAAGGAAGGACCCGACAGACTATCCTGAAAGAAATGCATTAGCATTCTCTCATCAGTCGAGTATGCAGACATCTTTCTATAATAAGCCCGCACGTGCACTTTCGGACATGTGTCCCCTTTATACTTATCAAACGTGGGAGCTTTAAATTTGATTGGCACCCTCAAACCAGGTACCAGACCCATTGTTGCCATGTCCAAGCCCACAGCACTTTGGTTCAGGACCCCCCTCATCTGCTCTTCCAGCATTCTGATCTTCTGGGAGTCATCCATTGGCCCTTCGAAACCTCCGCCGGAGAAAGCGTCCTCCTGCTGATCTTCTTGCCACATACCATTCCCAGCTCCATACCCATCATATCCATTATTGCGGCCAGCTCTAATCTGATTCATCGCCGGACCTCGGCCTCTGTTGCCGTACCCTTGAACACCTCCAGCAGGCCCAAAAGCTATTAACCCATTGTCGTTTCCATTTCTGAAACCTCCATAGCCCTGATTGGCCACACCATAACCATCTTGCCCACAGCCTTGAGCATTGAAACCATATTTCCCAGCATTATCGAATCCCTGATCATTGAACCCGAATCCAGTATTGCCAAAGCCGTTGCCTCCCATATTATCACCCAGGTTGACATCACCAAGCCCAACGTTATGGACAGCAGTCTCGTTCCCAACTCCGACGTTACCATTCACAGCAGCGGTAGCGTTGTTGACATTAGCAGCAGGTATGTTGACTACAGGTGGAGCCACTGGCGTGGGAGTGCCATCTCCATGAACAGTATCGACTCGCACAGACTGATGCTCCTCGTTACCGTGACAAGCATTTCGGGACAACAGAGGTTGGACCATGGCTTGCAAACTCTCCTGACCTTTTGCAATAGCTTCCATGGTGTGCATAAAGAGAGATAGCTTCTCGCGCACATCTTGCATCTCGTTCTGCATTTGATCCATGATTCTTCGACAGTTGGTGCGAGTGGAATAGCGGTGCGGGTGCTGATCTGCAATCCTGGAAAGTACCGGGTACAGAGCAAGAAATAAGACATCATCCAAAGATTACCTGTAGTGCACTATGAATATGAACGCAATGCAATGTGTGTCTGTGCATTAGGGAAATTCATTCCCCGATTCTAGTGTGAAGGTGCCGGTGCAGTGCATTACAAAGATTGGAGTTGAATCACAGAAAGCCTCATATATTGCTGAGAAACCAATAAGCCAAGAATACAATGTCACTGAGAGTACAAAGAAGGCATGACCTCAACCAACAATCCTGGTGATGGTCAGCACTATGCAAATAAAGCATACAAGTTACTACATGAAGTGATCAAATCCTCCCATAAGTCTGATACTCTTCTAGCAGCTTCTTGGTCTCCGGATGACTTGGTCGATCAAGCAGCCCTTCAACAAGTTGGTTTCTTTTCTTAAGAACACGTCGCACGTCTTCAGCAGTTTCTTCCCATGCCCCCTCTCCGAAGCGATCTTCTAGTTTACGCTTCTGAGACACAGCTTCATCTCTGCCTTTGATGGCCTTGTTCAGTGCGTTCTGGAGACTATACCGGGTCATCACTTCTTCTTCACACTTCTTGATGCTGGACTCCAATTGCTCTTCGAGGTCGGAAATTTGCTGCTTCAACTTATCTTCCCTCTTCTTATTGTTGGTGAGCGTGGCATTCCAGGTCTTATTGCAAGAAGAGATCTCTCGGTGAGCGATGTCAAGCGCTTTCTTCTTGGATTCAAGCATGTCATGGGAGCTTCTGAACTCTTGCCCCAGACGTTCGTGCTTCCTCCTCTCTTCAGTTAACTCAGCCCCTAGTCTGTTCATCAGCTCAATCTGCTGTTGGAAAGCGTACACGGCCTTGTTTTTCTCACTGCGTATTTGGGCTAGCTCCTGCTCTAACCCTTCGTTGATCTTCATCAAGGCTTCTTTTTCTTTCACCACTTGCTCGTAGGCTTCCCTAGAAACAGTAGTTGGCTCTGCTACCGGAATAGGAACAAGGGCTGGTGCATCTGGAAATGGCATCCGCAACTGACTTGCTCTCTCCTGGATCCAAACCCTGTAAGGTGCATAGGCCTGACAGTCATTTTTCCCTAACAACGGCTTCCCTCTTCGGTTAATACGCGTCCAGGCATGCTGCAGCTTGGCCAATAACTCCCCCTTTAAATCACCGGTAAAGTACAGAGATTCCTGTACTTCTTCCTCTTTGGGCGGGTTCTTCAGCGCATATCCGAACTGACGGACCAACAGAGAGGGGTTGTAGTTGATACACCCTTTTCTTCCTATCAGCGGGACATTAGGGTACCCAGAACAGTTGAATATAAGCTCAGATCCCAACAGATCTCTATCAAACCACTCGACGTATTCGGAAGATAGCCTCATCAGGCGCTCTGACTAGCTAGCTGTGGTTGCACTCTCCACAAAAGGTCCCTTCATGGGAAGGTGGCTCTTGAACCACATATTCAACAAGTGAGCACAGCAGCAAACAACCTTTCCCCTTCTGTTTTCGTTCTTGTAGTGCAAGGAGTGGTAGAAGTCTCTGATCAGTGTTGGTACTGGATTGCCGACAGCAAATAGATGGAAAGCGTCCAGGTCTACGAAATTGGGCAAGTTAGGGAATAGCACAATCCCATAAATGCATAGAGCCAAAATAGCATTGAAAACCACCCAACATCCGTTTTTGGCATACTCCTGAGCTTTGCCAACCAGGAAATCAAGAGAGAAACCTGAAACCCCAAGCCAAGAAGTCACTAACAGTTCTGCATCGTCCATATGCAAAGCTTTGGCTAAGTCCTCCAACTTGGGCTGAGCAGCAGAGTGAATAAAGGGAACCTTGTTCTGCACCGGTAGCTCAGTAAACTCCACATACTCCTCAATGGTGGGCCCTAGGATGAAGTCAGCAAACATAAAACATCTCAATGCGGGGTCATAGAACTGCATCAGGGTGTACAGCCCGTTCATCTCATCAGTAGTGGGCTTGCAGACTAATCTCAGTAGTCTCCCATGACTCATTCTAAAGCTTCTCCTAACCTCCTCATCAGCAAGAGATATCAGACCAAGCAAAGAAGTAATATCAGGTGAAGGCAGCTTATACGCAACTGTTTTCCTCAAACTAGCCATAATCAATACTCAGGAGTCTGGGCACTAGAATCGGAGGATATGCAAATGCACCTGCAGCACAGACACACGTTAATGGGATGCAATTATAATGGGTATGCAAACAATGTAATGCAAGTAACATGCAACAGGGACCAACTGCCGTAGCTGAATAGCCTGAACCATATCAGGAAGTCTCAGATAGACTCTATAGAAGTCCTCAAACCCTGGTCTCAGATAGACTTAAGGCTCCAATACTGGTCTCTGACAGACCTCAAACTATAACCCCAACTGGTCTCTAGTAGACCTCAAGTCACATCTCCAACTGGTCTCTGACAGACCCCAGAACTATCCAAATGGTCTCTGACAGACCTCATAACACATCTCCAGATGGTCTCTGACAGACCTCACATCTCCATAAATACCCAGGATCTCTGATCAAGGAACAAACCGGTAGTCTGAAGGTCTAGTTACCTGCATAACCCCAAACCCTCTCACAGGTGGATGTCCTAGTAACTGACAAAGGTATGGCATCCTATGCGGTCGTCGGCGTCACAGACTTTCAGGGTTGATGATACGATTCCCAGAAGGAGTGGCATCATCAAATCCTGAAGAGGCCTCACTTAGCCAACTTCCAAATGATCGGTACCGGAGTCGACAATTCAGCTGACCAACAACCCCTTCGACCCAAAGGGTAGAAAAAGAAGCCAACCAGAAGAACCTCGTCCGAGTGTAGATTTCATGAGACACTAATGCAAGCAAAGCCGGCACGCGCCCACTACTTTCTACTCTAATTCTAGGTGCACTCAAGCCCAGGTCCGGCTTATCTCTCAATCATAAAACCACCCATCACATCCCAATACAGCAGTAATAATCAATATATATAATGCTGAAAGTAAAGGTCAGAAATATAAATCCATACAAAATCCTCGACGGGAAAACAAGCGTTAGGATTGACTCTCTTAAGGGACGTTGGATCCCAAATGCATGAGAACTATCGCAGTCCTTAGCAGCTAGGGGACGTTGGGTCCCCAGCAGAGTCGCCAGCTGTCGCTACTGCGAAAATCGGCGCCGGCTGAACAGAAGAGTCGCCACCGTGCGTTATTTATCCCAACGGAGGGAAAGGAAACGCTCGAGGTAAACCTACCGCAAAACGGGGAAAGGAATGGTCATCGCAACCAAAACCTGGATTCGGGAGTCGGTTACGCAAGGGGAAGGTATTAGCACCCCTCACGTCCGTCGTACTCGACGGGATCCACGCTTGTTTTCGGGTATGGATTGTTATTCTATCTATTCTACAGGTCTGGGGTCAAAAAGAAAATGAAATGACTTGGCAAAGTATCGCACTTTATGCCTACGTATTCCCGTCTGGAACGAGAAATCAGAGTCAACGTAGTTCGCCTACCTACGGGAAAGGAGGGGAAGGTTGCTCGCTAGGATATTGCATCCTATGCCTACGTACTTTCATGCAGCATGAAAGATCAGAGCAAACGTAGTTCGGGCCACGTACGACACAAGCTTGTCTTGATTGATTTTATTCCTTCTGAAAAAGGTTTTTCTGATTAACAGTCCTAGCGGACAAAAATGACGTCTTGATGAGTTCACATTCTTTTACGAAAGAAGTGTCTTTTATTGTGTTTGAAATCTTTATCGTGTTTTTCTGTTTGTTTTGAGAAAGAAAGAGACAGAACTCTAACCTACGGTTGCGAAGGGAATCAAACTAACCTAATGTTATCATGCATGGGTTAAGAACTAGTGTCTATCATGCTCCTCTCTTGCACAGAGAGAAACAGAGATCCTAAGGGAATAGACGGAAACAGAAACAATATCAAATATATACAGCAAAACAGTAAAATGCATGGATGCAACAATACAAGCGAGGCAAGGGAGTCCCACTCAACCTCGAACCTAGAAAACAATAGGCAAAAGTGAACAGGATTCACTTTCAACCCAACAGGGTAAACAGCGAACAATACAGTCAAGAAAACCAATCAATACATCAGAAATGAAATACAGCAATAATGAACAGCTACAGCAGCTCTGCATCAATATCCATCTTCAAGTCATCTCCATACAGCTACAAGCTTCAGCAAGCCTCAATCTCCATCTCCACAGCTTTTCAGCAAGGTCTTGATCATTAGTCTTCCATCTGCAATGGCCTTTCTTCAAGTCTCAGGCTCCAGGAGGAACATCAGTCAACCAGATGAAGTGAATGAATGTTAGACAGTTAATTACCTACCAAGGGTGGTTCATCAACTGTTAACATTAAACAGACAGTTTCCTCTCAAAAGTTCTATCTTTCAAATACATTCACTGATCCTTACAAAGGAAGGAGGTGGATATTTGAAAGAGACTTTGAATCATAGAGAAAGGATGGATGCAGACAAGGCATTCCATGTTTGAGAAACAAGCTTTCTAATCTAGAGCTCTGCCTAGCTCTTAAACCCTAGTCTCCTCAACAGCTGCTAGCAAGAATCTCCTCTTCAACTCTTGAAGTTGGTCTTCAGTCTCTGGATCTCCAATGGCTTCATCATCACAAGTCTTCAGCTCCCCCAATCCCCAAGCAATCCCAATACCCACACAGACAAATCAATCATCCCCAGAGGGCACACCACACCAATCAATCACATATAGCAGTAATATACTAATAGCAGTAGGGGAATCCTAGTGATTTCTAAGGGGATCTATCCTATACCCATAACCCCTATAGTCCATACCCCAAAAACCAGATGAAAATTTCCTAAAAGAATTAAACTATCTCACCCAAGTTGATTTAAAACCCTAATTTTATTCATGTTATTCACACCTGAACTAAACACCTAAAATTAATTCCTAAAAATATGAACTAAATTTTATGTACAAGTTAACAATGCCTATTAATCAACCTAAAAAGAATGGACAAAAAATGTTAACGCAACTATTAGAACCAAAATTAACAAATTCATGTATGAAATGAAACACCTAAAATATGCATTTATTTGGAAAATATGGGAAAAATATCAAATAAAAAATAAAATGCAATTTTTATTTTTTATAATTTTCTAGACATATTGAAGAAATTAATGCAAAAAAAATCAATTTAAAATATGCATTTTTTCTATTTTTTATAATTTTTTAAAGGATGAGAAAATATTAAAGAAATTAAAAATGACAAAATAGAAAATTAAATGGGAGGGGTGAGAATAGCAGGGCGCTCCAATTATTTTTCCAGGTGGGCCACCAGCTGGGAGGTGCGAATATCAAAGGCTTAGGCCCATACGCGCTTCAGAATTTAAACAAAAATAAAAAAAAACTCCAACGATGCAGATAGCAATATTTCCAGATGAATATATTGGGCCTTGGCTGAGAGGGGTGCCATTAGCAATGAAATTTCAAAGCCCACTCAGAAACTTAAGTGAAACGGGGCGTTTCACTCCTAAGACTTCCCTCTGTTTCTCATTTTTAATCGTGTCCGTTGGATTGGGAATTAAGTCAAAGGTCCAGGCCAGATCAAACGGTCCAAAGGTTATCTTCAACCTTGGACAAACCCTAGCTCTGAACTTCATCTCCCATGCACACACATTCGAACTCCCTGTTCTCACTCAGTTCTCCATGGATTCGCTCGACATGAAAAGCAAACTTGGTCTATAACAATCCCTCTACACAGCCATAACCACAAATCCTCCTAAAACTCAAGCAATAAACCAACTCGATAGAGATAACAATCCTGATCCACCATGAGCACCTGATGTCAAACCTCTCCATTCTCTCCAAATCTTGTCCTAAACTCATCTACTCTCCATGCTGATCTTAACATGCTAATCCAACAAGATTCTCGTGCATTATCCTAATAGTTACAAGCTCTAACAGATTTGGTGCACTATGAGCAACCTCCATTAAACTTCTTCAAACTCACCAAAATCAATCATCTACTTATGCTTAGCCATTCTAACCTAATAACTATCCATGATTCTAGCTAATTCAGCCAATTCGAAGGAAACTAACCTGGTGCAAAAATGGTGGAAACAGCTATGGAAACCCTTGGATCTGATGCTTGCAGTGATTGGAAAGTGATCAGTAACCTTGATGATGAATTCTGTATGCAATATCTTTTGTGCAAACTCCTTGAATCTTGTTCTTGAAACCTTCTTTCAACTTGGATGGAGAAGATGGATAGTACAATTCTTGATCAATTCAACCAATTCTTTGATAGGATTCTGATCTAGGAAAGGTATTGATGATGATCCAAGCAAGAAATGTGGAAATTGATGGAGATTTTAGAGGGTTTGAGAAGCTTTTGCAAAATGAAGAAAGTGAGTGAAACTTGTGATTTTGAGAGAATGAGATCACCAACCATGGCATGAACCATCTCATATCAATATATACATGATGTTAGAAACTCCTAGAAGCTTGGAGAAGCTTCCCTTGCACAATTTCCCTTGGATTTGGTTTATGTATCTTCCATTACAAGTAACCATGGATAACTCCCAAAATGTGAACTAAGCTCAAAATTCTACTTTAGCCAATGTCTTTAAAATGATCTTTCCATTCAAAATGACCTATAATTTTGCTTCATTTGGCCAAAATATGAAAAATCTCATTTTTAAGTCCATTTTTATTCATTAAATCCAACAATTTTGAAACCTTGTGCTATGAATCTTTCCAATCTCTCATGGTCACTTTTCTAGACTCCAAATGCCATTTGGAGCAAGTTTGATGTTGTAAGTTTTTCCATTTGAAGCTTCCTTGTATGAGTTTTGGGCATAGGTTGAAATGACCTGTAATTCTCAGATGACCAAAATACCCTTTGCTTGCCAAGACCATAAGTAGAGTTCCACAAATCATATGAAGGCATACTATACCATTATAGAAATCTAAGACAATTAGGAACAATTATTATGTTTACCAGAAGTTCATTTGAAATCTCCTTGAGGGGTAAAAATATCTTGGAAGTCAAGTCACTTTCACAGACAAAATTTCAGATACCTCAGATGACCTGTAACTTACAAGGACCATAACTTGAGTTCTATAAATCTCCTTGATGTCTTCCACCACTAAAATTAAAGGTCTTGAGATCCTCTACAAGTTCCATGTTGGCCAAGGATCCATTTGAAGCTTGCATTTTGACTCATCTTGCTTGGAAATTTGACCTAAACTAGGGGATTTTACACAGAAACCCTAATTTAGAAACTCCTCTTCTCCTTGATTTCTCTTGAATTCTTCTTAGCATAACAACATATCCTTCTTTACATGTCAAATGGTGAACCCCACATCTCTCCAATAGACCTTAATGCCCTTCCATCAGTCATTTGACCTAGAGTTGACCCAGGGTTGACCCAGATGAAACCCTAGTTGACTGTCTTCAACTGTAATTCTTGTGATCATACCAATGACTTGTATCCTTCTCCAAATGACTTTCTAAGTCCTCCAAGATGTCTAGATACTCCCCATGCCTTCAATTCACAGCTCATACTTTCCTTATTGATCCCCAGCTACACTCAGTTAGGAGATAGATGAACTGCTTGATCCATTGACTTGATAGCTTCCCAATTCTTCCTGATGACTTGAATGAGATTGAATTTGGGTAATAACCTCTTGATAGGCCTCTAGAGATGATAATAATGATTGGTTCCCTGTTGGCTGACTTGCTATGCTTATGCTATGCAGATGAGTAACCTATGTACATGACTCTATATGCAAATGCTAATGATATTGAAACATAAACCAAGTGAATAAGGTTGAGCAAATTTTAGGGTGCAACAGGGTTGCGCATCAAAGACAAAGTTCCAAGGCCGAGTAAAGCGTCAGAGGTGGCAGTATCATCATACAAAGAGGCTCAGGCTCTAGTGAAGACTGGCGAGACTAAAGGCTGGGGCAAGGTTCTGAATATTCCCGTGAAAATGGACAGATTTGGGCTGGGATATCAACCTTCATCAACGCCTGCTGCAGGGGCACCCCGTTTCAAAGGACCAATAATAATCACGGCTAGTGGAGTGTATCACGAGGCCATCAACGCTGTTTCAGACTCCGAAGAAGGAGACAGCGACTGCGACATGGACGCCTGGATTCAGCCGAGCGTGCCAGGACAAGGGCTGTGCAACTGGTCTATTCAGGAGACTATTCCTGTGACTACCAAACAGTAATACTTTGTTTTCTTAATTGTTGAACAATCTGGTGCCCTACCCGGGGCATCATGGTTTTGCTTAGGGTCGTCTTGTTATATACATTGCACTGTGTAATCGTTAAATAAAAAGGCGTTTTTCATGTACAAATATTGTGATCTCTGTTTTTCCTGTTTTTATGTTTTACAATAAAATGGCAACGTGGTTATTCGCTTTATGCACATTTTGAAGCATTTAACCATTCCTTTTGCAGGATAACATTTTCAGATGACATCATTGAACCGCCTATGACTCACTTCGACTTTGAACACCCGGTATTGCAGACCGAAGAAGAGATTGTTGAAGATGGCGAGGTTCCAGAAGAATTAACTTGGTTGGTAAAACAGGAAGAACGAGTTATTCTGCCTCATGAGGAAGTCATCGAGATCGTCAATCTGGGGTCGGAAGGGGTTGAAAGGAACATCCGTATTGGGGCCGCGCTGCAGAGCGACGTCAAGCGAAGATTGGTTGGAATGCTCAAACAGTACAGTGATATTTTCGCTTGGTCATATGAGGACATGCCTGGGCTGGATACGGATATGGTTGTGCACCGTCTGCCGCTAAAAGAAGAATGCCCGCCGGTTAAGAAGAAGCTTCGAAGAACTAGACCGGACATGGCTGTGAAGATTAAGGAGGAGGTTCAAAAATAGTGGGATGCTGGTTTCTTAGCTGTTACGAAATATCCCTCATGGGTCGCTAATATTGTGCCAGTGCCAAAAAAGGACGGTAAAGTGAGAATGTGCGTAGATTATCGTGATTTAAACAAGGCGAGCCCGAAAGATGACTTTCCACTTCCTCACATTGATGTGCTGGTTGACAATACCGCTCAATTCTCCGTATTCTCCTTCATGGATGGCTTCTCGGGCTACAATCAGATTAAAATGGCGCAAGAAGACATGGAGAAGACTACCTTCATTACGCCTTGGGGAACATTTTGCTACAAAGTGATGCCCTTCGGATTAAAGAATGCTGGGGCAACGTATCAGCGTGCAATGACGACTCTCTTTCATGACATGATGCATAAAGAGATCGAGGTTTATGTCGATGATATGATTGCCAAATCCCAGACGGAGGAAGAACATTTGGTTAATCTGCTGAAGTTATTCAAAAGGCTTAGGAAGTTCAGGCTGAGACTGAACCCTAACAAATGCACCTTCGGGGTGAGATCGGGTAAACTGCTGGGGTTTATCGTGAGTGAAAAAGGAATAGAGGTTGACCCTGCCAAAATAAAAGCCATACAAGAGATGCCGACGCCTAAAACAGAAAAAGAGGTGCGCGGGTTTTTAGGGAGGTTGAACTACATCGCTCGGTTCATATCTCACCTAACAGCTACGTGTGAGCCGTTATTCAAGCTGTTGAAAAAAGACCAGGCTGTAACATGGAATGAAAATTGTCAAAAGGCGTTCGATAAAATAAAACAGTATTTGCAGGAGCCTCCTATTTTGATACCTCCAGTGGTAGGGAGACCCTTGATTATGTATTTGACGGTTCTTGAGGGGAGTATGGGTTGTGTTCTCGGTCAACATGACGAGACAGGGCGCAAAGAGCATGCGATATACTACCTGAGTAAGAAGTTTACTGACTGTGAATCTCGATACTCAATGCTCGAAAAAACTTGTTGCGCGCTAGCCTGGGCCGCCAAGCGTTTGAGGCAGTACATGCTGAATCATACAACCATGCTCATCTCGAAGATGGATCCTATCAAATACGTATTTGAAAAGAAGGCACTATCGGGGAGAATTGCCCGTTGGCAGATGGTTTTGACCAAATACGACATCCAGTATGTCTCACAGAAGGCTATAAAGGGGAGCGTGTTATCGGAATATCTTGCTGAGCAGCCTATTGAGGACTACCAATCGATGAGGTTTGATTTTCCTGACGAGGATATCATGTACCTAAAGATGAAAGATTGTGAAGAACCGTTGTCAGACGAAGGACCAGAATTGGGTTCCAAATGGCAGATGATATTTGACGGAGCTGTGAATTCCTATGGTAGCGGAATAGGGGCAATCATCACTACTCCTCATGGGTCGCACATCCCATTTACTGCCCGATTGACCTTTTCGGTTACCAATAATGAAGCCGAATACGAAGCTTGCATCATGGGGCTAGAAGAAGCCATTGATTTGCGAATCAAAAATCTGGATGTATACGGAGACTCAGCTCTGGTGGTGAATCAAATAAAAGGAGAATGGGAGACACGTCAACCCAACTTGATACCGTACATGAATTACGCGAGTAGGCTGTTGCCTTTCTTTGACAAGGTTGAATTGCATCATGTACCGCGAGCAGAAAATTAGATGGCTGACGCCCTGGCCACATTGTCTTCCATGTACAAAGTCAACTTCTGGAATGAGGCTCCCAGAATTGTTATCTCTCGACTTGATAGACCCGCCTTCATATTTGCCATTGACGAAGCATCTGATGATAAGCCCTGGTACTTTGACATCCAGAATTTCCTGAAGAACAAGGAGTATCCGGCTGGGGCATCCAGTCACGATCAGAAGACTCTCAGGAGATTGGCGGGTAATTTCTATCTGAATCCGGACGGTGTCCTGTACAAGAGAAACCACGACTTGGTGCTGCTACGTTGTGTAGACGAAAAAGAGGCGAAGTTGCTTATGGAGGAAATACATGAGGGTACATTCGGTACACATGCTGGTGGGCATGCTATGACGAGGAAGCTGCTGCGGGCCGATTATTACTGGTTAACTATGGAAACTAACTGTTTCAAGTTTGCGAAGAGGTGTCATAAGTGTCAGATCTATGCGGATAAGATCCATGTGCCTCCGAGTCCTCTGAGCGTGATGTCGTCACCGTGGCCATTCTCGATGTGGGGAATCGATATGATTGGAAAGATTGAGCCGACGACATCTAACGAACACCGTTTCATTTTGGTAGCAATTGATTATTTTACCAAATGGGTGGAAGCAGCATCCTATGCTAATGTGACCAAGCAGGTGGTGGCCAGGTTTATCAAATGAGATATCATTTGCAGATATGGAATCCCCGAGCGGATTATTACCGACAACGATTCGAACTTAAATAACAAGATGATGAAGGAGCTGTGTCAGAGTTTTAAGATTGAGCATCACAACTCTTCTCCTTATCGACCCAAGATGAATGGCGCTGTTGAAGCGGCCAATAAGAACATAAAGAAGATTGTTCAGAAGATGGTGGTGACCTATAAGGACTGGCATGAGATGCTACCTTTTGCTTTGCACGGTTATCGTACGACGATACGCACATCAACCGGGGCAACCCCGTTCTCGTTGGTATATGGAATGGAAGCAGTGTTACCACTGGAGGTTGAGATTCCTTCCCTGAGGGTATTACAAGATGTCCAACTTGACGAGGCAGAATGGGTGAAAGATAGGTTGAACCAGCTGAGTTTAATGGATGAGAAGAGGTTAGCTTCTCTAGCATATGGCCGGTTGTACCAGAGCCGAATGAAGAAAGCGTATGATAAGAAGATACATCCTCGGAGCTTTCAGACGGGCGACCTTGTGTTGAAAAGGATTCTCCCGCCACAGGCAGATCACAAGGGCAAGTGGACCCCCAACTACGAAGGGCCATACGTTGTCAGAAAAGTCTTTTCAGGAGGAGCTTTATTGTTGTCCACCATGGACGGTGAAGACTTTACGTCACCTGTGAATTCGGACGCAGTTAAAAAATACTTTGCTTGAAATTGACCCGCTGGACAGAAAAAAGAGAGTCCAGGCAAAAATAGGGCATCCTGGCGAACCAAAAACAGAATGAAAGGTTCGGGAAAAAATTAGGGATAAAATTGAAAAAATGTACACCCGCGAAGTTGAAAACCTACACTGGGCGGGTTCGGCAAAAAAGGGTATCCCGGTGAACTGAAAACCCGTAAAGGGCGGTTCACGCAAAAGTTAGGGATTTGAAAGGCAAATGACTGCGGTCCGAATTTGATACTACCTTGCACATTGGTGCGGGAGAATATACCTGGGAGTTCGATTATCAGATACAATCTCTTCAGAAGTTTGAATACCGGGAAAGCGACAGAGTCAGGCGAGTCATAGGGGGATCAGCTCATGATGTTCGTCTGCATCACGTTGCCGACATATGTGCAAATTTGATTTGTCATTGTATATATGCTTCCTGTGCATACTTGTATATTTGTTGTGCGTAGCTTCCTCTTTTCAGGAGTTACATCCAGTGTACAAAACTCTACACGTTCAGGGGCCTAATCAATAAAACATGTTATTCAGTATTTGATTCTTATTCTTTACTGTTTTGTATGTGAAAAGCGCCAATGTTAAACTAGCAAGTGCATAACGTTGCTGGCCCTTGCCAATAATTGCTAAAACTTTGAATTGGCTGAAAATGATGTCACTAACGCTAACCTGAATAGATTTGGTTGTATAGACTTGTCTTGTCTCGTTTGTGGTGTTGCAGGGTTCTTGACCATACGAAGTGGACGCTCGGAAGACTGCAGTCCTAACCAGAAGCTCGTAACGAAAAGACTTGATCATTATGTGAAGTGAACCCCCAGGCAGGTCGCGCTTCATTTCCTGAAGCTGAGATAATAATGTTCCTTACTGAAGAAGGATCAAATTCCCCAGCTAGTCGCAGCTTATCCGAAGGACATTCTCCAGCAGGGTCGTTTACCCTCAGCAGAGTTTAATGATTTCAAGATTGTAGGCTGTATTCAGACAGTGTGGTGTCCCCCAAAAGGATTCCCTGACCCGAGCAGAGTTGTTTAGCCCCAGAAGATTAATATTTCCAAACTTGTGAGCTGTACCCAGACAGTCTATTCTCCCCAGCAGAGATTTCCTTCCCAGTAGGGTCATTTATTCTCCCCAACGGAGTCAGTTTATTTTCCCCAAGAAAGTCGTTTCGTCCCCAGCGGAGTTCTTTCTTTTCAGCAAGTGTTCTCTTTCCTCCCAGTGGAACTCAAAGGTTAAAACTCTCCCCGACAGAGTTGGTTGTGTGTCCTGGCATTTATTTTGCCGGAATACTTTGTGATAGCCGTTCACTCCCCAGCAGGGTGATATTTGTCCCCGACGGCCACGATCAATGAAGCAAGCTTATTAGAGCTATCCCAGCAGTTCGAGCCTGCATTTGCATCGGCATATAGTGTCATATTTGCATCTACCAAATAAAAAACGCGTAGCATTTCCATGTTGTATGGAGCATTACGCCATTATCAAACATACGCATTATGAAACATATATCAGGTTGGTTAACCTTTCACTTTCAGGTGTGCTTTCTCAATAGGAGTATGGAGTTCTAAAGCTCAGATAATACCAGACAATCGAGGTCTCGCCGGGAGACGTGTGATGATGTGATTCAGTTTATTATTTCCCCACAGAGTTGCCAATTGAGGCGTTATTGTATCCGGCCAGCGGAATGTTTTTCTTCAAGTTTGTTGCTGCGGCGGCGTTTCAGGTATTAATAGAATCAAAGTTCAGAAGTAGCCACTTGTTATCAAGACGAGTGTTTGACAGTTATATTCGGAATATCCCCAGTGGAGTTAGTTAATGCAAAGAATAGGCAAAGAAGCTATGTCCGAGATAATTTTCCTGTGTGATGGGCAGAAGAATAATTTTCTTGTGTGATGGGCAGAAGAATAACTTTCCTGTGTGATGGGCAGAAGAATAATTTTCCTGTGTGATGGGCAGAAGAATAATTTTCATGTGTGATGGGCAGAAGAATAATTTTCCTGTGTGATGGGCAGAAGAATAATTTTCCTGTGTGATGGGCAGAAGAATAATTTTCCTGTGTGATGGGCAGAAGAATAATTTTCCTGTGTGATGGGCAGAAGAATAATTTTCCTGTGTGATGGGCAGAAGAATAAGTTTCCTGTGTGATGGGCAGAAGAATAATTTTCCTGTGTGATGGGCAGAAGAATAATTTTCCTGTGTGATGGGCAGAAGAATAATTTTCTTGTGTGATGGGCAGAAGAATAATTTTCCTGTGTGATGGGCAGAAGAATAATGTTCCTGTGTGATGGGCAGAAGAATAATTTTCCTGTGTGATGGGCAGAAGAATAATTTTCCTGTGTGATGGGCAGAAGAATAATTTTCCTGTGTGATGGGCAGAAGAATAATTTTCCTGTGTGATGGGCAGAAGAATAATGTTCCTGTGTGATGGGCAGAAGAATAATTTTCCTGTGTGATGGGCAGAAGAATAATTTTCCTGTGTGATGGGCAGAAGAATAATTTTCCTGTGTGATGGGCAGAAAAAAAATTTCCTGTGATGTAAACAGAATAGGGTTCCCGTATTGGATCAATGCATGTTTCCCGTAAGAGATAGGCGGATGAACTCCTCAGTATTTAGACGGATGATTTCCCCGTAAGGGATATAGTATGTGTCCCATGACAAGACAGAGTTGCGTTCTTATATTCGGCAAAAGTACTTCTCCCATTGAAGTCAATAAGGTTGTCCCGATATTGACAAGATAGTATTTAAATCAGATTTGTAGATAGTGTTCCCCAGATAGTGGTGCAGTTTATTTCGCAATTTATGTTTGCAGTTGGCAAATTTCCGGGTTTATTGGTATTCAACCGTCTCGTACCTCGATTGTTTGAAGGCTCCGGGCGTTTCACCCAGTCGGGTCCAAGCCGTTTGAATAGGGGCAGCTGTTGCACCCTAAAATTTGACCAACTTGTTTTACCTGATTTGTGTTTTCATAGCTTTATCATTTGCATAGTAGATCATATACATAGTTCATTCATTTGCATAGCATAGCATGGGCAAGTCATCCAACAAGGGATCAAGTGCTATTTTCATCTCAAGGGGTATATCCAAAAGGTTTTTATCAAGATTCAAGCCTATTCAAGTCACCAAGAAAGAAGGTGAAGCTTTGAGATGTTAATAGATCAAGCAGTGGATTCATAGCCTATCTGGGGAGTATGTGAAGATCATCATATAGGTTGTGAGCTATGGACTGAGGCATGGAATGTGTGTAGACATCATGGAAGACCTAGAGGGTCATTTTAAAAGTAAGACAAGTTATTGGTGTGGTTGCAAGAACTACAGTTGAAGACAGTCAACTAGGGTTTCACATGGGTCAACCCTAGGTCTAATGCTTGATTGAAGGGCATCAAGGCCTACTTAAAGGATGTGGGATTCATCTTTTGACATGTGGATATGGATGTGGTGTTGTGCAAAGTAGAAATTAAAAGAAATCAAGAAGAAGAGAAGTTTCTAAATTAGGGTTTATGAGTAAAATCCCCTGGTTTAGGTCAAACTTCCAAGCAAAATAATTCAAAATCCAAGTCCCAAATGGATCCTTGGCCAACATGAAACTTGTAGAGAATCTCAAGACATTTAATTTGAGTGGTGGAAGGCATCAAGGAGGTTTATGGAACTCAAGTTATGGTTCTTGCAAGTTACAGGTCATCTGAGGACACTGAAATTTATCTGTGAAAGTTACTTGACTTCCAAGCCACTTTTGCCCCACAAGGAGTTGTCAAATGGATTCTTGGTAAACATGAAAGTTGTTCCTCATGATCCTAGATTTCTACAAAGGTATGGTATGCCTCATTCTGATATGTGGAACTCTACTTATGATCTTGACAAGCCAGGGGTATTTTGGGAAAGTAAGATTATAGGTCATTTCAAGCATATGCCTAAAACTCCTACTTGCAAGCTTCAAATGGAAAAATGTTCAACATCAAACTTGCTCAAAATGATGTTTTGAGTTTAGGAAAGAGGTCATGATGGCTTGGAAATGCATGGAACTCAAAATGATAAAATTTACCAAATATGGAAAGTAAAAGTCCATTTTCAAGTGACCAAATTTGGTTTTTTTGATCCAAATCCAAAATACATCATGTGATATACCAAATTGAAGGGAAAACATGTTTTGAGATCATTGACACTATTGGATTTTGAATTTGAGGCCAAGAACTTGGACTTATCATTGGTTACTTATATAAGAAGCTACACTTGCCAAACCAAGCTAGGAGTGAATTACAATGCAAGGAACCATCCAAGCACATTCTAATTCTCATTTGGAGAGAAATTCAAGCCTTGTTCATGTGCTGTAATAGGCCAAACTCCAACTAGTTTTTTGAAACTCATTAAAGGAAAAACTCATGACATGAGAATTGCAAAATCTCATCAGAACATTCCAGGTCTTTCTAGAGGATTCTAACATTGCCTATATATGAATTTGAGTTGATCTAAATCCGGGTTGGGTGTCATTTGGTGCAAAGAAGAAAGATTGAACTTCAAATTTCTCCATTGCAATTCATAATCGAGTTCCCTATTTTCTTCACCATCAATCCTATTTCTTGACTTCATTCAATTCAATAATCATTACTGAGTGTGTAGAGATCAAAATCAGAGTGAATCCATGGTTGAATCAAGTTCTTGAAGTTGAACTTTCACACCTGCAACTGAAATTCTGTTTCAAGAATTCAAGCTGTTAGAGGAGGATCTAGTGCATACAGAAGCAAGCAAGCATCATACTGAAGGAATTTGGAGCAGGACAAGCATTGATTTGGAGGTTTTCACCATCTGTTTTCCTCATTTCATCAGGTTAGTAAGTTTCGAATTATGGCTCGATTTAGGCATAATTAGGTTGATTTGTTAAGTTAGAGTGTTAGTATGTGGTTAGGAGAAACTTTCTGGAGAGTTTGAGAAGAATTGGTGATGATTCACATAGCAACACACTTTCTGTTTGGATCAAGAACTAAGTAGATATTGAGGATTAGAGTGAGTTCTATAGCATTACATGATTAGTCTTAGATGATGAAGAGGTTGGGATAATTAATTTGATGATTGATGACAATTGATGTTGGACCAAATTTTGGAGATGGAATCGTGTTTGCTGTTAGAGATGATATCAATGGATTTCAATGTCATAGATAAACTCAGGGCAGAAAATAGAGCATGTTAGGGTTTTAGTTTATGATTTTTGATCAAGAATTGGTGATGTTCGATTTGCTGAATTCTGAGTGTTCTTGGAGGTCCATCAATGGAGTTTGGCTCCAATTTTCATTTGAATGAGGAAGACGAGTTGGTGACCTTTGGATTGAAATGGACTTGTTGGCTGAAATCCCCATCGTGTGGTTCAGATCTCATCTCAGTTTATGAAGATTTTGGTTGAAGATTGAAACACAGTCGTTTCATTTAAGTGGAGCATTGGGCTTAATTTGGATTGTGCTAT
This sequence comes from Lathyrus sativus, assembly GCA_963859935.3. Taxonomy (NCBI): domain Eukaryota; kingdom Viridiplantae; phylum Streptophyta; class Magnoliopsida; order Fabales; family Fabaceae; genus Lathyrus; species Lathyrus sativus. The sequence goes on from OZ012737.1 coordinate 442,141,240, forward strand.
CCCCACCCCACTCACGGGCCCAGTTGAATATTGCATTGAATTCGTTTACTTCCTGCACCGTTTTATTTTCTTTTTTTCTTTGATTTTCTTTTTCATTTTTCTGGCATATATTTGGGCCCAAGGCGCTTTGATACGCGCACCCCCCAGTTGGGCCCAGCTAGTTCACGTGTTTTAATTTCTTGCTATCTGCACCAGTATTTTCTCTTTTTAAATTCATTTTATTTTATAACTTAAAAAAATCATATAAAATTGAAAAAGAAGTATTTTGACCTGAGAATTTTTGCAACATGTTGATAATGGTTTCAAGAAAATTGTGAATAAATAAAAATATTAGTTTAGGTATTTTTTATATTTTTTGTGAATATTTTACATTTAGTTGTTTTTTTATTGGATATAGTTGGTACATAATTTTGTAGATTTTTGTTTAGCTAGCTCCCTTTATATTTTAGTGCTGTTCTTTTTCGAGTTATTAGATATAAACTTGAGCTCCCCCCTGGATTTATTCCATGATTTTATAATTGGGTTTTGATTAGTTTTGATTAGATGATATTAGGATGGTTAGATTAGGGTTTATACACAACATAGGTGCACTCGAACATTTTATTTTTGGGTTTGTAGATTGAATTAGAGTATGGGACCTATGGGGTATATAGGGTAGATATAGTACTTCTCTTAGAATTAATATTAGGCTTGTAAATATTATATTACTATTTGTAGTATATTTTACAATTGTGTGATTGTTTGGTTTGCCCATTTTTGGGGTTTATTTTGTTGTATGGGCTTTTTGGGCATTTGCTTGGGGTGTGGGCTTGGTTTGAAGAGCATGATGGTGGAGCCTAATGAAGACAAGGTTGAAGATCAAAATCAAAGCTTGATGAAGATTGCTTGGCTTGCTTGGAGTTGTTTGAAGACCATAGGACATAGGGTATAAGTGGAGCCTTAGAATAGAAATTTTCTTCATAAACATGGATGGTTTCTTTTGCCTCCATTCTTCTCAATGATTAAAAGTCTCTCCTTAATACTCACATCCCTCCTTTGGTAGGATTAGTGACTGTATCTAGGAGATAGAACTTTGAGAGAAACAATCTGTATTATGTTAACTTTCTGTAGGCCACCTTTGGTGTGCAACAGACTGTCTAACATTAAAAATCCTCTTATAATCATTTCTTTGTTGGGGAGTTTGCTTTGAAGAATCCCTTGAAGATTGAGGATGAAGTACATTGCCTTGAAGACTGTTAGAAGAAGGAGCTGGTGCTGTCAGAGCTGTGCAACTGTTTGAAGTAGGACTTACTGCTGCTTAGCTGTTTGATGCTTTCTACTGTTTAGAGTTCTGCTTGTTGTAGCTTGCTGTTTTTCTTGAAGATTGGATGCTTACTTGAAGCTTGTAGAAGGATAAAGACCTTGCTTGAAGATGTTGATGGATTTTGCTGTTTAGAGCTGTTGACGCTGTTTAGAGCTGTTGATGTATTGTTTGAGTTTCTTGACTGTATTGTTTGTTAATTTTCCCATAGGGTTGAGGTGAAGTTGTTTCACTTTACCCATTGTTTTCTAGGTTCGAGGTTGAGCGGGACTCCCTTACCTCGCTTGTACTGCTGCATTCATGCATTTTACTGTTTTACTGTATATATGTTGTTGCTTTTCCCGTTTATTCCCTTAGGATCTCTGTTTCTCTCTGCGCAAGAGAGAAATATGACAGACATTAGGCTCCCATCCATGCATGACAACATTAGGGAAGATTTTAATCCCCTTTTCAACCGTAGGTTTTAGAGTTGTTGTTTCTCTTCTTTCTCAAAACAATCAGAAAAATACAATAAAAGGATAAACATCAATAAAAAATAGTTCTTGCGTAAAAGACTATAAACCAATCAAAGAGTCATTTTTGTCTGCTTGGACGCGTAATCAGGAGAAAACCTTTTTCAGAAGGATAAAAACAATCAAGACAGACTTGTGTCATACGTGGCCCGAACTACGTTTGCTCTGATCTTTCATGCTGTATGAAAGTACGTAGGCATAGGATGCGATATCCTAGCGAGCAACCTTCCCCTCCTTTCCAGTAGGTAGGCGAACTACGTTGACTCTGATTTCTCGTTCCAGACGGGAATACGTAGGCATAAAGTGCGATACTTTGCCGAGTCATTTTCTTTTCTTTTAACCCCATACCTATAGAATAGATAGAATAACAATCCGTACCAGAAAACAAGCGTGGATCCCGTCGAGTACGACAGACGTGAGGGGTGCTAATACCTTCCCCTTGCGTAACCGACTCCCGAATCCAGGATTTGGTTGCGATGACCATTCCTTTCCCGTCTTTGCGGTAGGTTTACTTCGAGCGTTTCCTTTCCCTCCGTTGGGATAAATAACGCACGGTGGCGACTCTTCTGTTCAGCCGGCGCCGGTTTTCGCAGTAGCGACAGCTGGCGACTCTGCTGGGGATTCCAACGGTTCCCTACGCGAGTCAATCCTAGCGCTTGTTTTCCCGTCGTGGATTTTGTATGGATTTATGTTTCTGTATTTTACATTCAGCATTATATTATTGTGATTATTGTTGTGGGTATGAGGGGGCTCTATGATTGAGAGATAAGTCGGACCTGGGCTTGAGTGCACCTAGAATTAGAGTGGAAATTAGTGGGCGCGTGCATGCTTTGCATGTACTAGTGTCTCATGAAATCCACGCTCGGACGAGGTTCTTCTGGTTGACTTCTTTTTCAACCCTTTGGGTTGAGGGGGTTGTTGGTTAGTTGGATTGTCGACTCCGGGGACCGATCATTTGGAAGTTGGCTAAGTGAGGCCTCTTCAGGACATGATGATGCCACACCTTCTGGGTATCGTATCATCCGTCTTGAAAGTCTGTGACGCCGAGGACCGCATAGGATGCCGTACCTTGTGTCAGTTATTAGGACACCTACCTGTGAGAGGGGTTGGGACATGCAGGTAACTTGACCTCCAGATTATCGGTTTTCTTGATTGAGATTCGGTGGTATTTGAGGACAATGTTATTAGGTCTGTCAGAGACCAGGTGGGAGCATTGTGGATGGTCTTGAGCAGTTTAAGGGTCTATTTGAGGCCAGTGTTGTGGATTGAATTTCTCAGCCAGGGGCACGTGATCCCTTGTTGCATTGCTTGCATATTGCATTGTTTGCATCATCATGCGCATATCATTAACGTGTGTCTGTGCTGCAGGTGCATTTTCATACTTCCCGATTCTAGCACTCCGGACTTCCATCTGTTATTATGAGTACTTTGAGGAAGACTATTGCGTACAAGTTGCTTGCTCCCGATGTTTCTTCTCTACTTGGTTTGATGTCTCTAGCTGATGATGAGGTAAAGAGAAGCTTCAGGAAGAGTTATGGGAAACTGCTCAGGCTGGTTTATAAACCATCCATGCATGAGCGTAACAGATTGTACGCACTGATGCAGTTCTATGATCCCCCGCTGAGGTGTTTTACTTTCCCTGACTTCATTCTGGCTCCGACCCTGGAGGAATATGCTGAGATCTTGGAGTTGACTATTCAGAACAAGGTGCCCTTCATTCATATGGGTGTTGAGCCTAAACGGGAGGATTTGGCTGTTGCTTTGCACTTAGACCCCTCAGAACTGCTGTTAACCTCGTGGAATGGAGTTTCTGGTTTTTCTCTCAAGTTCTTAGTTGGGAAAGCACAAGAGTACGCCAAGAGTGGTTGTTGGGTTGTGTTTAATGCTATCCTTGCTTTGTGTATCTATGGCATTGTGCTTTTCCCTAATATGCCTGACTTTGTTGATTTGGATGCATTCTATATCTTTGCTTCAAGCAACCCTGTGCCCACCCTGATTGGAGACTTCTATCACTCACTGCATTATAAGAATGAGAATAGGAGGGGCAAGAACGTCTCTTGTTGTGTACCCTTGTTGTATATGTGGTTTGAGAGTCATCTGCCCAAGAAGGGTATCTTTGCTGAGTCTGCAGATACGATGGATTGGTCTGAGCATCTGATGGGACTTTCTTCAGGAGATGTTGTCTGGTTCGACAGAGCTTTATTGGGATCTGAGATTATCTACAGCTGCGCCGGATATCCTAATGTTCCTATGATTGGGAGGAAAGGGTGCATTAATTACAATCCATCATTATTGATCAGGCAATTCGGTTATGCCTTGAAAAGCCCGCCAAAGGAGGAAGAAATGCAGGAATCTCTGTATTTCACTGGTGAACTGAGTGGGGAATTATTGGCCAAGCTTCAGCATGCTTGAAATCATATCTGCAGAAGAGGGAAACCATTCCTAGGCAAGAATGATTGTCAAGCCTATATGCCATACAAGGTGTGGATTCAGGAGAGGGTAAGACATGTACATATGCCTTTTCCAGCAGTATCACGTCCTGTTCCCATTCCAGTGGAGGAACCAAATACTGTAGCTGTTGAGGTCTATGAGCGGGTTGTGAAAGAAAAAGAGGACTTGATAAAGATCAATGAAGAGTTAGAGAAAGAACTGGCTCAGATGCGGAGTGAGAAGAACAAAGTTGTGCATTCCTTCCAACAGCAGACTGAGTTGGTAAACAGGCTAGGGGCTGAACTGACCGAAGAGAAAAAGAAGCGTGAACGCCTGGGAAAAGAATTCAGAAGCTCTCATGATATGTTAGAGTCCAAGAAGAAGTCACTCGATGCCGCCTACCGAGAAATCTCTTCTTGCAACAAAACGTGGAATGCTACGCTAACCAACAACAAAAAGAGGGAAGACAAATTGAAGCAGCAAATTTCTGAACTTGAAGATCAGTTGAAGGCTAGCAAGAAAGAGTATGAAGAGGAGGTGATGGCAAGATATAGTCTTCAGAACTCATTGAACAAAGCCATCGAGTGCAAGAAGGAGGCTGTTGTCGCTACTGCGAAAATCGGCGCCGGCTGAACAGAAGAGTCGCCACCGTGCGTTATTTATCCTAACGGAGGGAAAGGAAACGCTCAGAGTAAACCTACCGCAAAGACGGGAAAGGAATGGTCATCGCAACCAAATCCTGGATTCGGGAGTCGGTTACGCAAGGGGAAGGTATTAGCACCCCTCACGTCCGTCGTACTCGATGGGATCCACGCTTGTTTTCTGGTACGGATTGTTATTCTATCTACGCTACAGGTCTGGGGTTAAAAGAAAATAAAATGACTCGGCAAAGTATCGCACTTTATGCCTACGTATTCCCGTCTGGGACGAGAAATCAAAGTCAACGTAGTTCGCCTACCTACTGGAAAGGAGGGGAAGGTTGCTCGCTAGGATATCGCATCCTATGCCTACGTACTTTCATACAGCATGAAAGATCAGAGCAAACGTAGTTCGGGCCACGTACGACACAAGTCTGTCTTGAATGTTTTTATCCTTCTGAAAAAGGTTTCCTCCTGAATACGTGTCCAAGCGGAAAAAAATGACGTTTTTTGATTGGTTTACAGTCTTTTACGCAATAATTGTCTTTTATGGTGTTTGAAATGTTTATTGGTCCACAAGCTTCAAGCAAGCATCAATCTTCATCTTCACAGCCTTCAAGCAAGGTCTCTATCTTCAATCTTCACAGCCTTCAAGCAAGGTCTCTATCTTCAATCTTCACAGCCTTCAAGCAAGGTCTCTATCTTCAATCTTTCAAGGCTTTTCTTCAAGTCCCACTCTCCAAGATGAGTAGCAATTAACAAGATGAATTGGATGTTAAGCAGTCGGTTGCCTACCAAGGGTGGCCTACTGACTGTTAACATGATACAGACAGTTTTCTCTCAAAAGTTCTATCTTTTAAATACATTCACTAATCCTCCCAAAGGAAGGAGGTGTGTATTTAAAAGAGACTTTGAATCATATTGAAAGAATGGAGGCAAACAAGACCTTCCATGTTTGTGAATCAAGCTTCTATTCTAGAGCTCTACCTAGCTCCTAAATCCTATACTCTTCAACAACTGCCAGCAAGATACACTCTTCATCCACTCTTGAAATTGATCTTCAGTCCTTTTGTCTTCAATGGCTTCAGAAGCAAATTCTTCAGCTCGAACCCAAACCCCAAGCAGGCTCAATACCCCACACAGTCAAACAATAACCCTAGAGAGGGCACACCATACACTCAATCAATTACAAAAATATACTAAAAGTATTAATACAATGGGAAAAATTCTACTATTTATTCTAAGGGATCTATTATGCTTACCCTCAATACCCCTATAGTCCCAGGTCCTAATTCAGTCTAAAAACCCAAAAGAAAATTATTTTGCTACCTCTATGCTATTAACCTAAAACTATATTAAAACCATCTTAAAAAATATTCTATTGTTATAATCTATTTTATATACACTATTTTTGCTACATTTTATCTAAGTCTTTTATCCTAAAGAAAAAATAAAAAAACTACACTATGTTAGTATTTTTATTGTATTTATCCTAATATTTTTAACACTACAATTTTTAACCTAAAGTTTTTGTTACATAAAGTTTTTTATTATCTTTTGCTATCTAACCTATATTAATATTCTTAATGTTTTCTATATACTATATTTTTCCTAAGGTTTTTTATACTATCTTTTATTATATATTTCTTTTTAAGGTTTTTAATGTCATTCTAATATTCTAATGTTACTCTAATGTTACCCTAATTAAACTAAATCTGAACATTAAAATAAGGCTTAAAAAAACAAAATAAGTGCCAAAAAGGGGATGTACTATCAAGCTACAGAGGGGTTTTAACAGTAAAGAAGGGAAAGGCCCAACCCAGGTGCTTGTCTCATATTCACTCAGCCGGGGGGGGGGGGTGCGAAATCAAACAGATGCATCATCAGCAAGATGCTTGGGCTTAAGCGAAGCCCGATAACTAAATCAGTAATGCAGTGGGCGTAATGAGAGGAAAAAGAGGTATATCAGGCCAGAGGTTCGTGGGCCCAACTAAGTCCGTAACCCAACGTTCATCAAACGAAATCAATCCCCCCCTCAGCAACACTCTATACTGTTCACACACATTCTACTCCAAACCCTAGCGCCTCCCAAACACTCTCTCCGTCTTCTCTCTTGAAACCGCACAACCGCCCACAAAAAAAACTGCCACCGCCCATCATCAACAAACCTCGATCCTAGAACAAACTTCGATCCTAAATCAAATCCTCACAACATCTACCGCTATCAGTGATTGGCACTCAGAATCCCAAATCTTACCCTATCTACCTCACAGCACCCATCGTTCAACTAAACGGAGGATCCCCCTTAAGTCATTTCAACCTAACATTCAAGCTAAAGTAAAACATGCAGGTTTTGATCTAGAGAAGGAATAACGAGAAAACCTGGAGGATCTTATGCGGACGGAGATTCTGAGAAGACTTCGAAGGGTCTTGAGGTTCTTGAAGGAAATCCTGGAAAACGACGTTGAAGGAGACTTCGGAGGCAACGTCGTTTACGTTACAAAGATCAACGACAGTCTTGTGTGGAAAAACTCTGACGGCGTCCTTGCGAGAAACTCCAACGAACTACGAAAATTCAAGCGTTGATTTAAAGATGTTGACGGATGATGAACTTCAAGTGGAGGATGAAGATCTGGATCTTGAACATTTTCTGGAAATGAAGGATGTTCTTTGCTGATGAAGGTATAGAGAAACCATAAGAAATACGGGTGATGATCGCTGGAAATTTGTTGGAAACAGATTATTGATGAAGAGGTTTGATGATCGTTGATGAGGTTTTCTGAAAGAAGAAGAATCAGAGAACAAGGTGAAGATTAGCGGAGATGATTATTGCTTATGATCGGAGAAGGAAGGAGAAGATTGGTGTAGAAAATCAGATTTTCTGGTGATTTTGTGTTCTCCGGCGAATTGGACGGTGGCCGGAGGTTGTTGGCGGTGGCCGGAGTTGGTTGTCACCGGGTTTGCATGGCCGGCGGGGACATTCCCGGCGAGAAGATGGTGAGGACAAGTGTCACGGTAGGTGGCAGAGGGAGTGGTGCATGGAGCACACGTGTTACAAAGGGTTTGTGAGTGGGACGCGTGTTGGCTACTGGTGGTAGGGGAGAGGTGACGTGGGTTGATTCTGAGAGATGAGGAAGTGAGGTGGCTAAGCTGAAAATCATACACGTGTGGCTATTTTATAGTGGACACCTGGACCTTTTTTGGACTTTGTTTAATGGGCCTTGTGTCCTGATACGTGGATAGTAAGCCCAATGATAGACTAATGAAATGGACAAATATGGATTAGCATGAGACAATGATACTAAACGTGATGATTAAAAATGGATTAACAAATGGAAATGGATTAATATGAGAACTAACGAAAATGGAACGACCTAATAAAATTCTAATCAATTAAAACAATCAAATTAATATTCCACTCTATTAATATCTATATTAATCTCAAATCCTATAAAAAATAAAAAGAAATCTATTTATTGAAATTCTATTATATCCTATATTAAAACCACTATTAAAATCTATTTAACAAAATCTATTAAAACTATTACACTAAAAAATCTATTAATTTCTATATAAGAAAAACCTATTAATTCTATAAAAACTATACTATTCTATATTATTAAAAAAAGAAGAAACTATTTTTTATTTAGAAACAAGAAAATCTATTAAAGCTATTTTCTAAACCTAATAGACCATACTGACACCTAAAATTCTATTTATTATATTCTAAAAATCTCTTTAAAAATCTATTTAATTTCTCAAATACAATTTAAATCTAATAAACCCTACAAAAGCAATTAAATCCTATTAAAAAGAACACAATATCGAAGCGGAACCAACGATAAAACCCGGACACCGGAAGTCCTCAAAACAACTGTAAGCTTGAAAAACACCCGGGAAGCGCACAACTTCCCAAAAATAGCCTCTGATTATCTGAATCAGTCTGAAACCTCTGATACGTGAACATATGGCTGTAAATCCGATAAAATTGCCATGATTGAGAAAATGCACTATATGTAGTATGCGAATGCGAATGCGAAAATGCGTCGAAGCATAAACCGAAAGTGGGGACCCGGTTGGTCAAATTTTAGGGTGCAACAGCTGCCCCTATTCAAACGGCTTGGACCCGACTGGGTGAAACTCCTGGAGCCTTCAGACAATCGAGGTACGAGACGGTTGAATACAAAATAAACCCGAAAATTTGCCAACCGCAGAAATAAACTGCACCACTGCTTGGGGAACATTATCTATAAATCTGATTTCAACATTATCTTGTCAATACTGGAATGAACTTATTGACTTCACTGGGAGAAGTACTTCTGTCAACAAAACGTGACCCTGCCAACGATTCAGGAGAATCACTCTGCCATCACTACGAGAAATCACTCAACCACCACTGCGGGAAAATTTTGTCATTATTACGGGAAAATGACTCCACCACCACTGCGGGTACACACTCGGCCAAATACAGGAAAATAACTCCGCCTTTGCTACGGGACGTACCCTGTCCATCACACAGGAAAATAACTCCGCCTTTGCTACGGGACGTAACTCTGCCAAATACAGGAAAATAACTCCGCCTTTGCTACGGGTAAACACTCTGCCAAATACAGGAAAATAACTCCGTCTCTGCTACGGGAAATACTCTGTCAAATACAGGAAATTAACTCCGCCTCTGCTACGGGTAATACTCTGTCGAATACAGGAAAATAACTCCGCCTCTGCTACGGGTAATACTCTGTCGAATACAGGAAAATAACTCCGTCTCTGCTACGGGTAATACTCCGCCATCGCTACGGGTAACTACTCTGCAAAATACAGGAAAATAACTCCGCCTTTGCTACGGGTAATACTCCGCCATCGCTACGGGTAACTACTCTGCCAAATACAGGAAAATAACTCCGCCTTTGCCACGGGTACTACTCCGCCATCGCTACGGGTAAATACTCTGCCAAATACAGGAAAATAACTCCGCCTTTGCCACGGGTACTACTCCGCCATCGCTACGGGTAAATACTCTGGTACAGCTTTTCTGCCTATCTTTGCAGCAGCTAGCTCCATCAATCACATGGATGACACAATATGAGCCTAGTCTCCCAATTTTTCAGTGCTGACATGGCAGCAAATCTGAGAAGGACTCTCCTGGGGATTTTCTGAATCCACACTGCTAGACAACCTCCAAAAATCGATTCACGAACTCTTTTGATATTGTTATAACAGCAATCCTGAAGAAATACCCCGTCGGAGGGGTAAGAGAAACTTAAACAAGCAACTTTGTGGGGAATAATGCCACAATTGACATTATCATTACATGTCTCACGCCGAGATCTTGAATGTTTGGCAATTAATTTGAGCAAGGGCTCTCTCCACCTGCAAGGAAAACAACACTAGAAACAAACGGTTAACCAACCTGGCTTATGTTTCAAAATGCATATGTTTGACAATGGCGTAATGCTCCATTCGACATGGAAATGCTACGCGTTTTTATTTGGTAGATGCGAATATAACACTATATGCCAATGCAGATGCAAGCTCGAATTGCTGGGATACAGAAAATCGCTTCAGCAAAATAAATGCTGAGGACAACGCCAACTCCTCTGGGGATAACCAGGCGTGACAAAATTATTCCAGCAAAATAAATGCTGGAAGAGTGAAGCCAACTTCGCTGAGGAATAACTGAATGCGCCGATCATGATTGGACTTCCGTCAGGGACAACTTACCCGTGCCAACGAAAATTGGACTTTTGCTGGGGAGTGAACGGGTATCACACGGTATTCTGGCGAAATAAATGCCAGGACATACAGCCAACTCTGCCGGAGAGAGCTTTAACCTTTGAGTTTCACTGGGAGGAAAGAAAACACTTGCTGAAAAGAGAACTCCGCGGGGGACGAAGCGATTCTCTTGGGGAAAATCAACTGACTCCGTTGGGGAGAATAAATGACCCTACTGAGAAGGGAATCTCTACTGGGAAGAGTAGACTGTCTGGGTACAGCTCACAAGCTGGAGATTAATCTTTTGAGGCTAAACCACTCTGCTCGGGATACATTGTCTGAATACAACCTTCGATCTTGGAATCATCAATTCTGTTGAGAGTAAACGACCCTGCTGGAGAATGTCCTTCGGATAAGCTGCGACTAGCTGGGGAATTTGATCCTTCTTCAGTAAGGAACATTGTCACCTCAGAAGCGCGACCTGCGTGGGGATTGAGTCTTTCCGTTACGAGCCTCTGGTCAGTACTGCAATCTTTTGATCGTCCACTTCATATGGTCAAGAACCCTGCAACACCACAAACGAGACAAGACAAGTCTATGCAACCAAATCTATTCAGGTTAGTGTTAGTGACATTATTTTCAGTTAATTCAAAGTTTTAGCAATTATTGGCAAGGGCCAGCGACGTTATACACTTGCTAGTTTTATTAAACTTTGGCATTTGTCATGCACAAAATAGTAAAGAACCAGCATCAAATACTAAATAACATGTTTTATTGATTGGGCCCTTAAACGGGCAGAGTTTTGTACACGGGATGTAACTCTTGAAAAGAGGAAGCTACGCACAACAAATATACAAGTACGCACAAGACTCATAAATATAATGATAAATCAAATTTGCACACATGTCGGCAACGGGATACAGACGAACATCATGAGCTGATCCTCCTATGACTCGCCTGACTCTAGTGCTTTCCCGGTATTCACACTTCCGAAGAGATTGTATCTGATAGTTGACCCCTCAGGTATATTCTCCCGCACCAATGCGCATCGCAGTATCAAATTCGGACCGCAGTCATTTGCTTTTCAAATCCCTAACTTTTGCGTGAATCGCCCTTTACGGGGTTTTAGTTCACCGAGATACCCTTTTTTTGCCGAAGCCGCCCAGTGTAGGTTTTCAACTTCGCGGGTGTACATTTTTCTCAATTTTATCCCTAATTTTTGCCCGAACCTTTCATTCTGTTTTTGGTTCGCCAGGATGCCCCATTTTTGCCTGGACTTTCTTTTTCTGTCCAGCGGGTCAATTTCAAGCAAAGTATTTTTTAACTGCGTCCGAATTCATAGGCGACGTAAAGTCTTCACCGTCCATGGTGGACAAGAACAAAGCTCCTCCTGAAAAGACTTTTCTGACAATGTATGGCCCTTCGTAGTTGGGGGTCCACTTGCCCCTGTGATCTGCCTGTGGCGGGAGAATCCTTTTCAGCACAAGGTCGCCCGTCTTAAAGCTCCGAGGATGTATCTTCTTATCATATGCTTTCTTCATTCGGCTCTGGTACAAACGACCGTATGCTAGAGAAGCTAGCCTCTTCTCATCCATTAAACTCAGCTGGTTCAACCTGTCTTTCACCCATTCTGCCTCATCTAGTTGGACATCTCGCAATACCCTCAGGGAAGGAATCTCAACTTCCAGTGGTAACACTGCTTCCATTCCATATACCAACGAGAACGGGGTTGCCCCGGTTGATGTGCATGCCGTCGTACGATAACCGTGCAAAGCGAAAGGTAGCATCTCATGCCAGTCCTTATAGGTCACCACCATCTTCTGAACAATCTTCTTTATATTCTTATTGGTCGCTTCAACAGTGCCATTCATCTTGGGTCGATAAGGGGAAGAGTTGTGATGCTCGATCTTAAAACTCTGACACAGCTCCTTCATCATTTTATTATTCAGGTTTGAACCGTTGTCGGTAATTATCCGCTCGGGGATTCCATATCTGCAAATGATATCTCTCTTGATGAACCTGGCTACCACCTGCTTGGTCACATTAGCATAGGATGCCGCTTCCACCCATTTGGTAAAATAATCGATTGCTACCAGAATGAACCGGTGTCCGTTAGATGCCGTCGGTTCGATCTTTCCAATCATGTTGATTCCCCACATTGAGAACGGCCACGGTGACGACATCACGTTTAGAGGACTCGGAGGCACATGGATCTTATCTGCATAGATTTGGCACTTATGACATCTCTTCGCAAACTTGAAACAATCGGTTTCCATAGTTAGCCAAAAATAACCTGCCCGCAGCAGCTTCCTCGTCATAGCATGCCCCCCAGCATGCGTACCAAATGTACCCTTATGTATTTCCTCCATGAGCAGCTTCGCCTCTTTCTCGTCTACACAACGTAGTAGCACCAAGTCGTGATTTCACTTGTACAGGACACCGTCCGGATTCAGATAGAAATTACCCGCCAATCTTCTGAGAGTCTTCTGATCGTGACTGGATGCCCCAGCCGGATACTCTTTGTTTTTCAGGAAATTAAGGATATCAAAATACCACGGTTTATCATCAGATGCTTCGTCAATGGCAAATACGAAGGCGGGTCTGTCAAGATGAGAGATAACAATTCTGGGAGCCGCATTCCAGAAGTTGACTTTATACATGGAGGACAATGTGGCCAGGGCGTCAGCCATCTGATTTTCTGCTCGCGGCACATGATGCAACTCAACCTTGTCAAAGAAGGGCAACAATCTCCTCGCGTAATTCATGTATGGTATCAAATTAGGCTGACGTGTCTCCCATTCTCCTTTTATTTGATTCACCACCAGAGCTGAGTCTCTGTATACATCCAGATTTTTGATTCGCAAATCAATGGCTTCTTCAAGCCCCATGATGCAAGCTTCGTATTCGGCTTCATTATTGGTAACCGGAAAGGTCAATCGAGCAGTAAACGGGATGTGCGACCCGTGTGGAGTAGTGATGATTGCCCCTATTCCGCTACCGTAGGAATTTACAGCTCCGTCAAAGATCAACTTCCATTTGGAACCCAATTCTGGTCCTTCGTCCGGCAACGGTTCTTCACAATCTTTCATCTTTAGGTACATGATATCCTCGTCAGGAAAATCAAACCTCATCAATTGGTAGTCCTCAATAGGCTGCTCTGCCATGTACTCAAATAATACACTCCCCTTTATAGCCTTCTGTGAGACATACTGGATGTCGTATTCGGTCAAAACCATCTGCCAACGGGCAATTCTCCCCGATAATGCCTGCTTTTCGAATACGTATTTGATAGGATCCATCTTCGAGATGAGCATGGTTGTATGGTTCAGCATGTACTGCCTCAAACGCTTGGCGGCCCAGGCTAGAGCTCAACAAGTTTTTTCGAGCATTGAATATCGAGATTCACATTCAGTAAACTTCTTACTCAGGTAGTATATCGCGTGCTCTTTTCTTCCTGTCTCGTCGTGTTGACCGAGAACACAACCCATACTTCCCTCGAGAACCATCAAATACATAATCAAGGGTCTCCCCGCCACTGGAGGTATCAAAATAGGAGGTTCCTGCAAATACTTTTTTATTTTATCGAACGCCTTTTGACAATTTTCATTCCACGTTACAGCCTGGTCTTTTTTCAACATCTTGAACAATGGCTCACACATGGCCGTTAGGTGAGATATGAACCGAGCGATGTAGTTCAACCTCCCTAAAAACCCGCGCACCTCTTTTTTTGTTTTAGGCGTCGGCATCTCTTGTATTGCTTTTATTTTTGCAGGATCAACCTCTATTCCTCTTTCGCTCACGATAAACCCTAGTAGTTTACCCGATCTCACCCCGAAGGTGCACTTGTTAGGGTTCAGTCTCAGCCTGAACTTCCTAAGCCTTTTGAATAGCTTCAGCAGATTCACCAAATGTTCTTCCTCCGTCTGGGATTTGGCAATCATATCATCGACATAAACCTCGATCTCCTTATGCATCATATCATGAAAAAGAGTCGTCATTGCACGCTGATACGTTGCCCCAGCATTCTTTAATCCGAAGGGCATCACTTTGTAACAAAATGTTCCCCAAGGCGTTATGAAAGTAGTCTTCTCCATGTCTTCTGGCGCCATTTTAATCTGATTATAGCCCGAGAAGCCATCCATGAAGGAGAATACGGAGAATTGAGCAGTGTTGTCAACCAGCACATCGATGTGAGGAAGCGGAAAATCATCTTTCGGGCTCGCTTTGTTCAAATCACGGTAATCTACACACATTCTCACTTTACCATCTTTCTTTGGCACTGGCACGATATTAGCGACCCATGAGGGATATTTAGTAACAGCTAGGAAACCAGCATCCCACTGCTTTTGGACCTCCTCCTTAATTTTCACTTCCATATCTGGCCTAGTTCTGCGAAGTTTCTGCTTAACCGGCGGGCATTCTTCTTTTAGCGGCAGACGGTGCACAACCATATCCGTATCAAGCCCAGGCATGTCTTCATACGACCAAGCGAACACATCACTGTACTCTCTGAGCATTTCAACCAGTCTTCGCTTGACGTCGCTCTGCAGCGCGGCTCCTATACGGATGTTCTTTTCAACCTCTTCCGACCCCAGGTTAATAATTTCAATGACCTCCTCATGAGGCAGAATGACTCGTTCTTCTTGCTTTACCAACCAAGACAATTCTTCGGGAACGTCGCCATCTTCAACAATCTCTTCTTCGGCCTGAAATACCGGGTGCTCAAAGTCGAAATGAGTCATAGGCGGTTCAATGATGTCATCTGAAAATATTATCCTGCAAAAGGAATGGTTAAATGCTTCAAAATGCGTATAAAGCGAATAACCACGTTGCCATTTTATCGTAAAACACAAAAACAGGAAAAACAGAGATCGCAATATCTGTACATGAAAAACGCCTTTTATTTAATGATTAAACAACGCAATGTACATAACAGCACGGCCCTAAGCAAAATCACGATGCCCCGGGTAAGACACCGGATTGTTCAACAATTAAGAAAACAAAGTATTACTGTTTGTGAGTCACAGGAACAATCTCCTGAATAGACCAATTGCATAATCCTTGTCCTGGCACGCTCGGCTGAATCCAGGCGTCCATGTCGCAGTCACTGTCTCCTTCTTCAGAATCTGAAACAGCGTTGATGGCCTCGTGATACACTCCACTAGCTGTGATTGTTATTGGTCCTTTGAAACGGGGTGCCCCTGCGGCAGGCGTTGATGATGATGGTTGATATCCCAGCCCAAATCTGTCCATCTTCACGGGAATATCCAGAACCTTACCCCAGCCCTTTGTCTCACCAGTTTTTACTAGAGCTTGAGCCTCCTTGTATGACGAGACGACCACCTCTGACGCTTTACTCGGCCCTGGAACTTTGTCTTTGATACGCAACCCTTCAAAGGCTTGACAGGGTGTTTCATGAATCTCGCCGTCGACTTCTACATACTTGAATGATGACAGATGGCTAACCAATATATCTTCTTCTCCACAGACCGTGACCACACTGTCCCCTACCATGTATTTCAGCTTTTGGTGCAAAGTAGATGTGACTGCCCCAGCACCATGGATCCAGGGGTCGTCCGAGAAGGCAGCTGTATGCTGGCTGTATGTCCATAATGTAAAATTCAGTTTCGAAAACCTCCGGCCCCACCTGTAGAGGTAACGTTATGGATCCAAAGACTGTCCTCCGTGTACCATCAAATGCCCTGACCACCAAGTCACTAGGCGTACACATGATTCCCCTGACGTCCAATTTCATCATTGCTTTCTTTGGCAGCACGTTTAAGGAAGATCCTGTATCTACCAGTACATGGGACATGACTGAGCCCCTACACTCAACTGAGACGTGCAACGCCATGTTATGCTCTCTCCCCTTCGAGGTTAAATCAAAGTCTGTAAATCCCAAGCTATGGCATGCGTTCACATGTGCCAACACCCCCTTCAGCTGATTCACAGAAACATCTTGGGGTACGAAGGACGTATCCAGAACTTTCAACAATGCATTTCTATGAGCTTTGAAACACAGTAGCAACGACAGTATGGATATCTTCGATGGCGTCTGTTGAAGGTGTTCAACAATCTTATAATCACTCTTACGAATAAGGCGCATAAACTCTTTCACATCCTTCAATGACGTTCCTTTTCCATTCCTCTGCACAGGGACATCCTCATTCATCTTTCCTTTTCCTTTTGCCAGTCGTTCAGCCTCTACCTCAGGCGATATAAAAATTCTCCCACTTCTCGTCATCCCTCCGGTACCGACGACGTTGTCTACAACCTCAACTGGCTGCTTACTAATATCAATTTTCACCCCATCACAGTATGCTTCCAACCCATAGGTCCAGGGTACTGCCTTAGTGCTCTCGTAAGGGATTGGTCCTGCCTTGGTGATAGTGATCGGAGGTCGCCTGGCTGGCGCTGTTATAGTTATTGTTTTTCGGGGAATCGTCACGGTAGCTACATCACTTTGCTCGTCTGCTAATACCTCTGCAGGTTCCTCAACTGCCGTTCTGTCGAATTGCAATGTGCCTCCATCTATTAAGGTCTGAATACCCCTTTTCAATTCAGCATAACCCCCAGCTTGGGTCCAACACTCTAAACAAAATTCATCGCAGCCCGGATACACACCTCCTTTCAATAATCTGCTCTTTATCTCACACAACGGTGTCTTTAGGTCATCAACATTCATGATCAAGTTCAAACCCTCCTCAGTTAAAATAGCATTTGCCCCATGGTTGGGCATGGGCTTTTGTACTATGTTCGGACCCGCTTGTCCAAAATTGATAGCCTTGCTATCCAACAGATCTTGTAACACATGTTTGAACGCGTGGCAACTCTCTATGTCGTGGCCAGGAGCCCCGAAGTGGAACTCACAGTGCTTGTTCATGTCAAAGCCGTACGGAGGAGTGCCTGTTACTGGCGCCATAGTCCTATTTTCCACTAAGTTCAAACCCAGTAACGTCTGTAGCAATTCTGCATACGTTGAAGGAGGCGTTTCAAACACCCTCCTTGGTTTGCCCCCCTGGATTCTGCGCTGGGCGGGATGTACCCCATGTTGTGGCTGCTGCTGCTGTGGTGGTATTGGTTGTTGCTGAAATGGAATTGTGACGCTTGCCACCTGCTGCGGCTGATTGTACTGATTTCGACCTCTGCCCCGGCCTCGGCCTCGGCCCCCGAATACTGCACTTGCATCGCCTTGACGGCGCCCCCCGAAAGCCCTTCTGTTACTGCCAGCTGAAGTGGATTCCTCAGCTTGGAATCTCCCCAGTTTAATATTGCTTTTAATTTTCTCGCCCATCAAGATTAAGTCCGAGAAACTGCCCAAGGAAGTATGAAACAGCTTGTCATAAAACACACCAGTAAATGTTCCTATGAACATATCATTCATTTCTTTGTCATCTAAAGGAGGATGAACTCGTGCAGCCAGGTCGCGCCATCTCTGCGCATATTCTTTGAAGCTCTCATCCTTCTTCTGGGACAACCCCTGCAATTGGACTCGGTTGGGTGCCAAGTCGCTATTGTACTTATAATGAGCCATAAATGCTTCAGCCAGCTGCTTCCATGTCTTTATCTGAGTTGGCTCCAACCCCATGTACCATTCAAGGGAAGGACCAGACAAGCTGTCTTGAAAGAAATGCATCAGCATCCTCTCATCGTTTGAATACGCCGACATCCTTCTGTAGTATGATCGCACATGCATCTTTGGACAAGTATCCCCCTTATATTTGTCGAATGTGGGAGCTTTGAATTTTAGTGGTACCCTCAGGCCAGGCACCAGACCCATTGTGGTCATATCTAAGCCAACAACGCTTTGATTCACGACCCCTTTCATCTGCTCCTCGAGCATCTTGATTCTCTGAGAGTCATCCATAGGACCTTCAAAACCTCCACCGGAGAAAGCATCTTCTTGCTGATCTTCTAGCCAATTACCGTTACCATTGCCGTATCCATCGTATCCATTGTTACGGCCAAATCTAGTCTGATTCATTATAGGGCCCCGCCCCCTATTACCATACCCCGGAGCGACCCCAGCAGGTCCAAAAGACATTATCCCAGCACCATTTCCATTACCTAATCTGCCATAACCTTGATTAGTCATACCGAATCCATCCTGTCCGAAGCCCTGAGCGTTGAAGTCGCACTTCCCAGCATGATCAAACCCCTGGTCATTAAAGCCGAATCCATTATTACCGAAGCCATTACCTCCCATATTATCACCACCCAGATTGACATCTCCGAACCCAACGTTGTTGACGACAGTCTCGTTACCGATTCCTGCGTTACCGTTCCCGGCGGCCGCGTCGTTGTTCACATTGGCAGCAGGTATGCTTACCACAGGTGGAGCTACCGGTGTAGGCGTACCATCCCCGTGAATAGTGTCAACTCGCACAGAATTATGGTCTTCGTTTCCGTGCCCAGCATTTCTCATCAGCAAAGGCTGCACCAAAGCTTGCAAGTTCTCCTGGCCTTTCACAATGGTCTCCATTGTCTGCATGAATAGCGCCAGCTTCTCACGCATGTCCTGCATTTCATTCTGCATCTGATCCATAACTCTTCTGCAGTTGGTACGAGTGGAGTATCGGTGCGGGCGTTGGCTTTCAATCCTGAAAAGACCTGGTACAGTGCAGGAAATGAGACACAGTTCAATAATCACCTGTAATGCAATATGAATGCGAATGCAATGCAATATGTGTCTGTGCATTAGGGAATATCATTCCCCGATTCTAGTGCAAATGTGCCAGTGGTGGTAGTGACAGCAATACGAAGTTCGGAGCCGAATCATAGAAAACACCTCATATATTGCAGAGAAATCCCTTAAGCCAGGAATACAATATCAAGGAGTGTACAATAAGAAGGCATGACCTCAACCAACAATCCTGGTGATGGTCAGCGCAATGCAAATAAAGCATACACATTAATACATGAAATGGTCAAGTGCTCCCATAGGCCTGGTACTCTTCTAATAACCTCTTAGTCTCTGGATGACTTGGTCGGGTAAGCAGACCCTCAACAAGTAGATCTCTTCGCTTGAGAACACGGCGTAAATCACCAGCAGATTCCTCCCATGCCCCTTCTCCGAAGCGATCCTCTAGCTTCCGTTTCTGAGACACAACCTCTTTCTTGCTTTCGATGGCCTTGTTCAATGCGTTCTGAAGACTATATCTTGCCATCACCTCCTCTTCATACTTTTTAGTGCTAGCCTTCAACTGTTCTTCGAGTTCAGAAATTTGCTGCTTCAATTTGTCTTCCCTCTTTTTATTGTTGGTTAGCGTAGCATTCCACGTTTTGTTACAAGAAGAGATTTCCCGGTGGGCGGCATCGAGTGCTTTCTTCTTGGACTCCAACATATCATGAGAGCTTCTGAATTCTTTCCCCAGGCGTTCGCGCTTCTTTTTCTCTTCGGTTAGTTCAGCACCTAGCCTGTTTACTAACTCAGTCTGCTGTTGGAAAGAATGTACAACCTTGTTCTTCTCACTATGCATCTGAGCCAGTTCCTTTTCTAACTCTTCATTAGCCAACAGCAAGGCTTCCTTCTCTTTTACAACTCGCTCGTAGACCTCCATAGTAACGGTGGTTGGTTCCTCCACTGGAATATGAACATGAACCGGTGCAGCTGGAAACGGCATTAGCAACTGCTTTGCTCTCTCTTGTATCCAAGCTTTGTAAGGTACATAAGCCTTACAATCATTCTTCCCCAACAGTGGTTTCCCTCTTCTGTTGATACGCATCCAAGTGTGCTGAAGCTTGGCTAGTAACTCTCCATTCAAATCACCGGTGAAGTACAGAGATTCCTGTACTTCTTCCTCCCTAGGTGGGTTCTTCAATGCGTATCCAAACTGGAGAACAAACAGAGATGGATTATAATTGATGCACCCTTTTCTTCCTATCAAAGGAACATTAGGATATCCGGCGCAGCTGAAAATAAGCTCAGACCCCAGCAAGTCTCGGTCAAACCACTCAATGTCTTCAGAAGATAGTCTCATCAGGCGCTCTGGCCAGTCAGCTGTAGTTGCACTATCTACAAAAGGTCCCTTCAGGGGGAGATGGCTCTTAAACCACATGTTCAACAGCGGCACACAACAGTAAACAGTCTTTCCTCTCCTATTTTCATTTTTGTAATGCAATGAATGATAGAGATCTCCAATCAAAGTGGGTACAGGGTTGCCAGCAGCAAACAGATGAAAGGCGTCAAAATCCACAAAATTGGGTAAATTGGGAAACAACACTATTCCGTAGATGCACAGAGCCAAGATAGCATTAAAGACTATCCAGCACCCGCTCTTGGCGTATTCTTGAGCTTTGCCAACCAGAAAACCGAGGGAGAAACTTGGAATCCCGAGCCAAGAAGTCACTAATAGTTCAGAAGCGTTCATGTGCAAGGCCTTAGCTAAGTCCTCCAGCTGGGGCTTAGCGTCACGATGGATGAAAGGAACCTTATTTTGCACCGGCAACTTGATAAACTCTGCGTATTCTTCCATGGTAGGCCCCAAAATAAAGTCAGCAAATGTGAAACATCTTAAGGAAGGGTCATAGAATTGCATCAATGTATACAGCCCATTCATCTCAACAGCAGTTGGCTTGCAGACCAGTCTCAACAGTCTTCCATAACTCATCCTGAAACTTCTCCTAACCTCCTCATCAGCAAGGGACATCAGACCAAGTAGGGGAGTAATGTCAGGTGTAGGTAACTTGTACGCAACTGTCTTTCTCAAACCAGCCATGATCAATAAGCAGAAGTCCGGGCACTAGAATCAGGGAATATGCAAATGCACCTGCAGCACAGTCACACGTTAATGAAATGCACATGATAATGGTTATGCGAACAATGCAATGCAAATAGATGCAACAGGGACCAAATGCCATGGCTGAGAAGCCTGAACCACATCATAAGTCTCAGATAGACCATCCAGAATTCCTCAAACCCTGGTCTTGGACAGACCCAATATAAAGCTTCAACTCTGGTCTCTGACAGACCCCATAACATAACTCCACCTGGTCTCTGATAGACCCCTCAACTGTCCATAAATACCCTGAATCTCAAATCAAGAAACAAACCGGTATCTGAAGGTCTAGTTACCTGCATAGCCCCAAACCCTCTCACAGGTAGGTGTCCTAGTAACTGACAATGGTATGGCATCCTATGCGGTCGTCGGCGTCACAGACTTTCAGGGTTGATGATACGATTCCCAGAAGGAGTGGCATCATCAAATCCTGAAGAGGCCTCACTTAGCCAACTTCCAAATGATCGGTTCCCGGAGTCGACAATTCAACTAACCAACAACCCCTTCGACCCAAAGGGTAGAAAAAGAAGTCAACCAGAAGAACCTCGTCCGAGTGTGGATTTTGCGGGACACTAATGCAAGCAAAGCCGGCACGCGCCCACTACTTTCCACTCTAATTCTAAGTGCACTCAAGCCCAGGTCCGGCTTATCTCTCAATCATAGAACACCCGTCACACCCCAATACAACAATAATAACAATAATATAATGCTGAAAGTAAAATACAGAAAAAATAAATCCATACAAAATCCTCGACGGAAAAACAAGCGTTAGGATTGACTCGCTTACGGGACGTTGGATCCCAAATGCATAAGGAACTATCGCAGTCCTTAGCATCCAGGGGACGTTGGATCCCCAGCAGAGTCGCAAGCTATCGCTACTGCGAAAATCGGCGCCGACTGAACAGAAGAGTCGCCACCGTGCGTTATTTATCCCAACGGAGGGAAAGGAAACGCTCAGAGTAAACCTACCGCAAAGACGGGAAAGGAATGGTCAGCGCAACCAAATCCTGGATTCGAGAGTCGGTTACGCAAGGGGAAGGTATTAGCATCCCTCACGTCCGTCGTACTCGACGGGATCCACGCTTGTTTTCTGGTACGGATTGTTATTCTATCTACGCTACAGGTCTGGGGTTAAAAGAAAATAAAATGACTCGGCAAAGTATCGCACTTTATGCCTACGTATTCCCGTCTGGGACGAGAAATCAGAGTCAACGTAGTTCGCCTACCTACTGGAAAGGAGGGGAAGGTTGCTCGCTAGGATATCACATCCTATGCCTACGTACTTTCATACAGCATGAAAGATCAGAGCAAACGTAGTTCGGGCCACGTACGACACAAGTCTGTCTTGAATGTTTTTATCCTTCTGAAAAAGGTTTCCTCCTGATTACGCGTCCAAGCGGAAAAAAATGACGTTTTTTGATTGGTTTACAGTCTTTTACGCAATAATTGTCTTTTATGGTGTTTGAAATGTTTATTGTGTTTTTCTGATTGTTTTGAGGAAGAAGAGACAGCAACTCTAAAACCTATGGTTAAAAAAGGGAATCAAAATCTAACCTAATGTTGTCATGCATGGATTAAGACCTAATGTCTGTCATATTCCTCTCTTGCGCAGAGAGAAACAGAGATCCTAAGGGGATAGACAGAAACAGAAGCAACAGATACAATAAAGCAGTAAAAATATGCATGAATGCAACAATACAAGCGAGGCAAGGGAGTCCCACTCAACCTCGAACCTAAAAAACAACAGGCAAAAATGAACAAAATTCACTTTCAACCTAACAGATTAATTAGCAAGCAATACAGTCAGGGAAATTCAAACAATACATCAAAAATTTCTAAATAGCAAAAATAAACAGCAAGCAGCAACCCTGCACAGCAAGCTCCACAAGCTTCAAGCAAGCATCAATCTTCATCTTCACAGCCTTCAAGCAAGGTCTCTATCTTCAATCTTCACAGCCTTCAAGCAAGTTCTCTATCTTCAATCTTTCAGGGCTCTTCTTCAAGTCCCACTCTCCAAGATGAGTAGCAGATAACAAGATGAATTGGATGTTAAGTAGTCGGTTGCCTACCAAGGGTGGCCTACTGACTGTTAACATGATACAGACAGTTTTCTCTCAAAAGTTCTATCTTTTAAATACATTCACTAATCCTCCCAAAGGAAGGAGGTGTGTATTTAAAAGAGACTTTGAATCATAGAGAAAGAATGGAGGCAAACAAGACCTTCCAGGTTTGTGAATCAAGCTTCTATTCTAGAGCTCTACCTAGCTCCTAAATCCTATACTCTTCAACAGCTGCCAGCAAGATACACTCTTCATCCACTCTTGAAATTGATCTTCAGTCCTTTTGTCTTCAATGGCTTCAGAAGCAAAGTCTTCAGCTCGAACCCAAATCCCAAGCAAGCCCAATACCCCACACAGTCAAACAATAACCCTAGAGAGGGCACACCATACACTCAATCAATTACAAAAATATACTAAAAGTATTAATACAATGGGAAAAATTCTACTATTTATTCTAAGGGATCTATTATGCTTACCCTCAATACCCCTATAGTCCCAGGTCCTAATTCAGTCTAAAAACCCAAAAGAAAATTATTTTGCTACCTCTATGCTATTAACCTAAAACTATATTAAAACCATCTTAAAAAATATTCTAGTGTTATAATCTATTTTATATACACTATTTTTGCTACATTTTATCTAAGTCTTTTATCCTAAAGAAAAAATAAAAAAACTACACTATGTTAGTATTTTTATTGTATTTATCCTAATATTTTTATCACTACAATTTTTAACCTAAAGTTTTTGTTACATAAAGTTTTTTATTATCTTTTGCTATCTAACCTATATTAATATTCTTAATGTTTTCTATATACTATATTTTTCCTAAGGTTTTTTATACTATCTTTTATTATATATTTCTTTTTAAGGTTTTTAATGTCATTCTAATATTCTAATGTTACTCTAATGTTACCCTAATTAAACTAAATCTGAATATTAAAATAAGGCTTAAAAAAAACAAAATAAGTGCCAAACAGGGGATGTACTATCAAGCTACAGAGGGGTTTTAACAGTAAAGAAGGGAAAGGCCCAGCCCAGGTGCTTGTCTCATATTCACTCAGCCGGGGGGGGGTGCGAAATCAAACAGATGCATCATCAGCAAGATGCCTGGGCTTAAGCGAAGCCCGATAACTAAATCAGTAATGCAGTGGGCGTAATGAGAGGAAAAAGAGGTATACCAGGCCAGAGGTTCGTGGGCCCAACTAAGTCCGTAACCCAACGTTCACCAAACGAAATCAATCCCCCCTCAGCAACACTCTATACTGTTCACACACATTCTACTCCAAACCCTAGCGCCTCCCAAACACTCTCTCCGTCTTCTCTCTTGAAACCGCACAACCGCCCACAAAAAAAACTGCCACCGCCCATCATCAACAAACCTCGATCCTAGAACAAACTTCGATCCTAAATCAAATCCTCACAACATCTACCGCTATCAGTGATTGGCACTCAGAATCCCAAATCTTACCCTATCTACCTCACAGCACCCATCGTTCAACTAAACGGAGGATCCCCCTTAAGTCATTTCAACCTAACATTCAAGCTAAAGTAAAACATGCAGGTTTTGATCTAGAGAAGGAATAACGAGAAAACCTGGAGGATCTTATGCGGACGGAGATTCTGAGAAGACTTCGAAGGGTCTTGAGGTTCTTGAAGGAAATCCTGGAAAACGACGTTGAAGGAGACTTCGGAGGCGACGTCGTTTACGTTACAAAGATCAACGACAATCTTGTGTGGAAAAACTCTGACGGCGTCCTTGCGAGAAACTCCAACGAACTACGAAAATTCAAGCGTTGATTTAAAGATGTTGACGGATGATGAACTTCAAGTGGAGGATGAAGATCTGGATCTTGAACATTTTCTGGAAATGAAGGATGTTCTTTGCTGATGAAGGTATAGAGAAACCATAAGAAATACGGGTGATGATCGTTGGAAATTTGTTGGAAACAGATTATTGATGAAGAGGTTTGATGATCGTTGATGAGGTTTTCTGAAAGAAGAAGAATCAGAGAACAAGGTGAAGATTAGCGGAGATGATTATTGCTTATGATCGGAGAAGGAAGGAGAAGATTGGTGTAGAAAATCGGATTTTCTGGTGATTTTGTGTTCTCCGGCGAATTGGACGGTGGCCAGAGGTTGTTGGCGGTGGCCGGAGTTGGTTGTCACCGGGTTTGCATGGCCGGCGGGGACATTCCCGGCGAGAAGATGGTGAGGACAAGTGTCACGGTAGGTGGCAGAGGGAGTGGTGCATGGAGCACACGTGTTACAGAGGGTTTGTGAGTGGGACGCGTGTTGGCTACTGGTGGTAGGGGAGAGGTGACGTGGGTTGATTCTGAGAGATGAGGAAGTGAGGTGGCTAAGCTGAAAATCATACACGTGTGGCTGTTTTATAGTGGACACCTGGACCTTTTTTGGACTTTGTTTAATGGGCCTTGTGTCCTGATACGTGGATAGTAAGCCCAATGATAGACTAATGAAATGGACAAATATGGATTAGCATGAGACAATGATACTAAACGTGATGATTAAAAATGGATTAACAAATGGAAATGGATTAATATGAGAACTAACGAAAATGGAACGACCTAATAAAATTCTAATCAATTAAAACAATCAAATTAATATTCCACTCTATTAATATCTATATTAACCTCAAATCCTATAAAAAATAAAAAGAAATCTATTTATTGAAATTCTATTATATCCTATATTAAAACCACTATTAAAATCTATTTAACAAAATCTATTAAAACTATTACACTAAAAAATCTATTAATTTCTATATAAGAAAAACCTATTAATTCTATAAAAACTATACTATTCTATATTATTAAAAAAAGAAGAAACTATTTTTTATTTAGAAACAAGAAAATCTATTAAAGCTATTTTCTAAACCTAATAGACCATACTGACACCTAAAATTCTATTTATTATATTCTAAAAATCTCTTTAAAAATCTATTTAATTTCTCAAATGCAATTTAAATCTAATAAACCCTACAAAAGCAATTAAATCCTATTAAAAAGAACACAATATCGAAGCGGAACCAACGATAAAACCCGGACACCGGAAGTCCTCAAAACAACTGTAAGCTTGAAAAACACCCGGGAAGCGCACAACTTCCCAAAAATAGCCTTTGATTATCTGAATCGGTCTGAAACCTCTGATACGTGAACATATGGCTGTAAATCCGATAAAATCGCCATGATTGAGAAAATGCACTATATGTAGTATGCGAATGTGAATGCGAAAATGCGTCGAAGCATAAACCGAAAGTGGGGACCCGGTTGGTCAAATTTTAGGGTGCAACAGCTGTGTCTCAGAAACGGAAGTTAGAGGATCGCTTCGGAGAAGGGGCACGGGAGGAATCTGCTGGTGATTTACGACGTGTTCTCAAGCGAAGAGATCAACTTGTTGAGGGTTTGCTTACCCGACCAAATCATCCCGAGACTAAGAGGTTATTAGACGAGTACCAAGCGTATGGTTGCACTTGACTATTTCATGTATTGATGTGTATGCTTTATTTGCATTGTGCTGGCCATCACCAGGATTGTTGGTTGAGGTCATGCCTTCTTATTGTACGCTCATTGATATTGTATTCCTGACTTGATGGGTTTCTCTGCAATGTATGAGGTGTTTTCTATGATTGGGCTCCGAACTTCGTATTGCTGTCACTGTCACCACACTGACATATTAGACATAGAATTGGGGAGTGATATTCCCTAACGCACAGACACATGTCGCATTTGCATACACCTTCATATTGCATTACAGGTGATTATTGAACTGTATCTCATTTCCTGCATCGTTCAGGTCTTTTCAGGATTGAAAGTCAACGCCCGTACCGATACTCTACTCGTACCAACTGCAAAAGAGTTATGGACCAGATGCAGAGCGAAATGCAGAACATGCATGAGAAGCTGGCGTTGTTCATGAAAACGATGGAGACAATTGTGAAAGGCCAGGAAAACTTGCAAACTTTGGTGCAGCCATTGCTGATGAGAAATGCTGGGCATGGAAACGAAGATCACAATTCTGTACGTGTTGACACCATTCACGGGGATGGTACTCCTACACCGGTGGCTCCACCTGTGACGAACATACCTGCTGTGAATGTGAACAATGGCGCTGGCGCTGGGAACGGTAACACAGGAATCGGTAATGAGACTGTCATCAACAACGTTGGATTCGGAGATGCCAATCTAGGCGGTGATATATATATTGCTCTGTCCCGCTCATCACACGGGGTCGGCCCAATCCATCTCTCCGTCGTGGAGGGCCTAGCTCATTGATCAGTTGTCGCGCGCGGATCAAGAAGAGCGTTTTTGATGAAAACGTAATACAGTGACAATTCAACTCGGATACCGTCTCAAGGATTCTTTCATGTGATTAATCTACCAAATTCAAAATGGAGGGGGAGTTGGTTTGGTTTCTGATCGGATAAATAAAGAAAATGCAATTAAGCGGTTAAAATAAGTGATTATCAAAATAAGTCAATCTACTGTTTTCGGTTCCGGCTTATCACGGGTTTCTACCTTACCAATTTCCTAAGCGATTTCGATCTCTATTCGATTCCTATGTCAATTAACAAGCGCAAAAGGCATAAACTAGATTAACAATCCTATATTCCAAATTAAGCAAACGGATTAACTTTTCGTGAATTAAGCAAACACGAATTATAAACGCGAATTAACGACAAAGCGACGTAACGGCGAATCAAAGCTAAGGATGCAATCATACGAATTTAATCAAAACAATTCTATAAACTAACAGATTAAGCAAAAGCAATTCATAGAATAGTGTTGAAAGAGAAACGAATTAGATTGATAAAGTAAAAATCTCAAAGCGTTGGAACGCGATTATAGCAGAATGACTCTAAGGAATTAGCTCTCCATGGTTCTCTCAAAGCTCCGAATGTATTTTTCGTGAAAATGTAACTAGGTGAACAGTAACACGAGTATTTTTCCTTTAAAAAGAAAGCAAATTCGGGTCATAACCCAACTGGGTCGAAAACATAACCCATGCCCAATACATGACCCAACACTAAAATAAAATTCTAATTCAGTAACTTCAAAAGGAATTCTGGAATTTTGGGCTCCGAATCTGACTTCGACTCTAACACGAAAGTTGTGGCTCTCTCTCTTAGCTTTCCGGCGATTTTTAGGACGCCTCAAATGGATTTTCGGAACTCCAGTTATGATCGTTTCCGTGCAGACTGCTAAAGCTGAAAAATAACTGCGGAAATCAAATTAAGCCAAAAATAAAATAAAATATAAAAACAAAATAAAACATAAAAATAATCCAGATAAAGTAAAAAAATGCCTGAGTAAAAATATAGGAGAAAGTGCATAAATATGCACTGATCACTCATCACGCTGGGAGCGCTTAAGCGTCTCCCCATGGACACAAACCTTAGGATCTAGGACATTTAGATACTAATGATTATAGGAATACCTTGACGAATATAATGAGAAAGATTTTTAGACATTGACAACGATAATTCTAAAATACAAAAGTGTAGAGACAAGTGTTTGACACTGGTTGGCTTGTGGATTTTTCTCAACCGGTACTCGTAATGTCTTGAAAACTCTTCGAATGGGGGAGAAAAAGAGATAATTTTCTTATAGCAATTATATATTGAGATCATAGCCGAGATATAGAATGATAATCATTGAAATTCTCCTTTATTTGCGAAGATGGAGGTATGCCTGTGAGGCTTGCCTATTGCACTTGATTTAGCAGGTAGTATTCAAGTTATAGTTGGTTGAGGTAATATAACTATTAAGATTGAGTAGTGATCTATTAGAGATGTAGCTTAGTAGTTATAGTATATAGATAGTAGTATATAGTGATAGTATAGTATAATATATATATATATATATATATATATATATATATATTATATATATATATATAATATATAAATATATATATATATATATATATATATATATATATATTAATATATATATATATATATATATATATATATATTATATATATATATATATATATATATATATATATATATATATATATATATATATATATATATATATATAATATATATATATATATTATATAGAGGACGAGAGAGAGAGAGAGAGAGAGAGAGAGACGAGAGAGAGAGAGAGAGAGAGAGAGAGAGAGAGATATAGATATATATTGCTCTGTCCCGCTCATCACCCGGGGCCCGCCCAATCCATCTCTCCGTCGTGGAGGGCCTAGCTCATTGATCAGTTGTCGCGCGCGGATCAAAAAGAGTGTTTTTGATGAAAACGTAATACAGCGACAATTCAACTCGGATATCGTCTCAAGGATTCTTTTGTGTGATTAATTTTCTTATAGCATTATATATTTGAGATCATAGCCTATATATAGAATGATAATCATTTAAAATTCTCATGATTTCGAAATGGATTATCTTGACATCCACTTATATTTAAGCACATATTCAATTAATAATTAATTATTAAATATAATTAATTATTTTATTTACTTACTCAACCGATTAGATTCTTATATATATATATATATATATATATATATATATATATATATATTATATCTATATATATATATATATATATATATATATATATATATATATATATATATATATATATATATATATATATATATATATATATATATATATATATATATATAATATATTTATAATATATATATATATATATAATACTATAAATATATATATATATTGCTCCGTCCGGCT